>CM061534.1:6022776-6397273 GCA_030545055.2 Neoaliturus tenellus | reverse complement strand
GCCACCACCATCTCGAGCGTGTATCCAATTTAACAAAACAGTTCACCAATATCGGATTCCAGTAGTCATCTACGCAGATTTTGAATCTACGTTAGTACCACAGGAGCTGCCGGACGGTGAAGTGACTAGAAGAACAAAATATCAGTTGCATCAACCCAACAGTTTTTGTCTAATAGTGAAATCAACCTTGTCTGAAAACCAATTGCAAAACTATGGTTTAACATCCACTCCAATACTTTACCGTGGTGAAGAAGCCGCTAAGTATTTCGTAGACCAGTTGTATGACATTGCTGAAAAGGTACAACGCTTGTATGGTAATGTCGTACCTATGGAACCTTTGAATGAGAATCAACAAGAAGAATACAATATGGCATCAAGATGTTATCTATGCGAGAAGAGCTTCAGTGAAGAAAATCCAAAAGTAAGAGATCACGATCACCTGACAGGTTTATACAGAGGAGCTGCTTGTAATTCATGCAATATAAATTACAAACTGCCCCACTTTATCCCTGTCGTGTTACACAATCTTAGCGGCTACGACTCCCACTTCATTATTCCAGAGTTAGGAAGAGATGATGGTAAAATTGATGTTCTTGCTACAACATTGGAAAAGTACATCAGTTTCTCAAAAACCGTAGGTAAAATTAAACTTCGCTTTGTAGACTCTTATAGATTTATGCCATCTAGTTTGAGCAGATTGTCTGAGAATCTACGAAGAGAAGACCTAAAAGAAACCAGCAAGATTGTACCTGAAGATAAATTGGACTTAGTATTACGTAAAGGAGTATTCCCCTACGACTACATAACATCTACAGAAAAATTTGAAGAAACCAGTCTACCACCGATCGAAGCCTTCAACAGCAAATTAAACGAAAGTGAAATCTCCGTTGAAGACTACAATCATGCTTGTAATGTTTGGAACCAACTAAACATTCAAACCTTAGGGGAATATTCTGACTTTTATATAAAATTGGACGTAACTCTGCTGTGCGATGTGATGGAAGAATTCCGAAACACCTGCTTCTCCGCCTATGGACTGGACCCTCTACACTCGTACACATCTCCAGGATTAGCATGGCAAGCTATGCTAAAGTCAACCAACTGTCGACTGGAACTTCTAACGGATATTGATATGGTGCTCATGATGGAATCTGGTGTACGGGGCGGTTTGACACAAGCTGTAACACGTCATGTCAAAGCCAACAACAAGTACATCCCCGGCTTCGACGAGCAACAACCATCGGTCTACCTTGGCTACTTTGACGCAAACAACCTTTATGGTTGGGCAATGTCAAATCCGCTTCCCTACGCTGACTTCAAATGGATCGACCCGGCCACCATTGGAGACATCTCACAGATTCCAAAGAATGGTCCAAAAGGCTATATTTTGGACTGTGATTTCGAATATCCAGAGCACCTTCATGACCATCACTACGACTTGCCTCTCCTAGCCAAGACTGAAGTTTCACCGACAGGAAGATGGCCAAAATTGATGATGACCTTGGAGAATAAGGATCGCTATGTGGCTCACTACTGGGTAGTTCAACAGGCTCTTGAATTGGGTCTACGTATAGTGAGAATTCATAGAGCAATTGAATTCACCCAGTCTTGTTGGTTGAAACCATATATTGATTCCAACACTGCAAGAAGAGCTGCAGCGACAACAGCATTTGAAAAGGACTTCTATAAATTAATGAACAATGCCATCTTTGGGAAGACCTTGGAGAACAAAAGAAAACACAAAAATGTAAAATTAGTGAGTGATCCTAGGAAATTGGAAAAATTAGTGCAAAAACCAAATTTCGGAACATCCATGATTATAAACGAAAATCTAGTCGCTGTCAGTATGAAGAAAACAACAATAGTCATGGACCGTCCGTTATACATAGGTATGTCGATTTTGGATATAAGTAAAACCCTGATGTATGATTTCCATTATAACAAAATGGTTAAACATTACGGAAGGGAAAACATTGGAGTCGCATACATGGATACGGACGCGTTTATCTACTGGATAAAGACTTTGGACATGTATGAAGACCTAAGGACTTTTCCATACAAAGAAGATTTCGATTTTTCTGACTATCCGAAGAACCATCCAAATTTTAATGAAAAATATAAAAAAGTAATTGGAAAATTCAAAGATGAAGCAAATGGAATGCCTTTAGAAGAAATAGTGGCGCTGATGTCGAAATTGTATTCATTTAAGATGTACCACGAGAACAACACACCGACAGTGAAGAAAGCAAAAGGAGTGAAGACATCTTATTTGAAAAAACACGTGACATTTGACCACTACAAGACTTGTTTGTTTGAAGATACTACGATATCAGCAACATTCAACAATATCCGAAGCTTCAAGCATCAAGTCTACAGTGTCACCGAAATTAAAAAAGCGTTGTCAGCTCGGGATGATAAAAGATACATTATGCCCGACAAAATCCACACTCTTCCTTTTGGCCACTACTCTCTAAACCCTATCAACTAGTAACCTATTTTTCGTCCTTCTACAACTACGACCTTATTCCTTTCTCCTTCCGTAAAAAAATGGGGAACACGGCAAGTCCAACGCCGTGTTCCCCATTTTTTTACACAAGTTTGGATGACCTTGACCCATATAAATGATGTGAATATTTAAAACAACATTCATTGTGATTATACATGTGATACAACAAACATTGAAACCTGCAATATGAAGGACTTAAAGCAACAAATTGTCAACGAACTTCATAAACCTGCAAGAAGAAAGTTTCCACGAAGAAATACGGTGATAAAAGGAATTAATGATTTATATCAAGCGGATTTAATCGAAATGATTCCTTATAGCAAACAAAATAAAGGATATAAATACATATTGACTGTTATTAACTGTTTTTCAAAAATGGCAGATGCTTTACCACTAAAAGATAAAAGTGGCAAAAGTGTTACAAAAGCAATGGAAACAGCTATACAAAGAGACAAACATACTATTAAACATTTACAAACAGATGATGGAAAAGAATATTTTAATAAGGAATTTGCAAATTTAATGAAAAAACACAATATAAACCATTATTCAACCAATTCAGAAGTAAAAGCCTCAATAATCGAAAGATTCAACAGAACTTTAAAAAGTGCAATGTATAAAATGTTTTCCAACAGAGGATCGCACATATGGATTGATATGTTACCAAAACTTATAAACGATTACAATAACAAATTTCATAGGACTATCGGGATGAAACCAAACCAAGTAACTAGTAAAAATGAAAACCTTGTATTAAAACGTATAAAAACGAATACTAAACCAAAAGTTGAAAAACTAAAGCCTAAAAAATTTAATGTGGGTGATAAAGTGCGAATAAGTAAATATAAAGGTGTATTCAGTAAAAGATACCTGCCAAATTGGACCAATGAGGTTTTTACTGTATTCAAAGTACAACCTACAGTACCTGAGACATATATTTTAAAAGATAATAAAGGACAATTGCTTGAAGGAGGGTTTTATGGACATGAAATGTTAAAATCAACAGTAGGCGATGTATATTTAGTTGAAAAGGTGTTGCAACGGAAAAAAGATAAGGTCAAAGTACGATGGTTAGGATTTAATAAGACGGAAGATTCTTGGATACCTAAAAAGGATTTGATATAACGATAGAGAATCATTTTAGGTTGAACCATTACAAAGGATGGAGATAGTACCACAAAAAGAGAGTTTTACTATTAATAATATAGATGAACTCACAGTGGATAATTCAGAATTCAATAGTGGGAAGCATGGCAATTTGTTACCAAACACCGTTCGTTGTCTGGTTACCGGACCTTCCAACTGTGGAAAAACTAATGTAGTATTCAATTTGATTACAAACCCTAAAGGATTACGATTTAACAATCTATATGTATTTTCAAAATCACTACAACAACCAAAGTATCAATTATTGGAAAAAATACTGACTAATGTGCCTGAAGTTAAATATTTAAAGTTTAATGCAAGCGAGAGTGTCATGCAGCCACAAGAAGCTAAACCATTCTCCGTGTTTATATTCGACGATGTATCTTGTGAAAACCAAAACACAATAAGGAATTACTTCGCTATGGGTCGACATAACAACATAGATAGCATTTATATTGGCCAAACTTACAGCAAAATACCTAAACAACTCATTAGAGACAATGCAAACATGTTAATTGTATTTAAACAGGACGAAACCAACCTAAAACATATATATTTTGATCATGTAAATGCGGATATGACATTTGAACGATTTAAAGAGTTGTGTGGAAAGGCTTGGGCTGAAAAGTATGGGTTCCTAACAATTATGAAGGAACAACCGCTAAACAATGGTCGATACAGGATAGGATTTGATAAATTTATATTAATACATTAAACGTGGTATAACACATTCATTGTTGTACAACACGTCTTGCTACAAACATGGTTAACCAAGAAAAATTAGTAAAAGAAATAAAATCACTTAGTGATTCTATTCGGGCTAAAAACAGAGCATTGAAACTAGGTATTAGCGAGAGGGAGAAATTCCTTGAATCTACTTTTAAACCTATTACTGAACCCTTGAAACAATTAAACAAAAAATTTGCTAAACCTGTATTGGAAGGAGATGCGATTGCACCTATTACGAAGTTTGAAAGAGAAAATGTAAAATCAGAAGATTTTAGTGATGAAGACCTGGAATCCTCTACGTATAGTGGTTTTACCGGTGGAGAACCCGAAAGAGAGCTAGAATCACCGGACTATAGTGGAATAAAAGAATTATATGAAGTAAAAGCCAAAAGAGGACATGAAGTTGTATCAACTGCTAGTGAAGAGGAAAAAGAAGAAGAGACAAGGGAAGGTCCGTCAAACATAAGCTTGTTGGGTGAAAACATTCATAACAAAGGACCTTTAGGAAGGAAATACATGGTAAAAATGTTACTCGGAACAATTCCTAATAAGAATTACCATAGTTATGGAGCGAGATTAACAAAAGACGGTTTAATGATAGGTAATAGCCCGTTAAACGTTGACGAACATGATAATATTGTCATTGGTGATCAAAGGTATAAGGGCACAAAAGGATTATTTGAATTATTATTTGAAAATAAGCCTTCAGTATCGGTAGTGAAAGAAAAAGACATGGAAGCATATAAAAATATTTTGGAACAGACAAATGCATATAGAAGAAAGTATTTACCTGACCAGCCTCCTTTTAGATCTAAGTCTTTAAAATATAAAGAATTTGTATCCAAGTTAATACCAACTAGAAGACAAACAATGCCGTTAACACAAAGAAAACCTGTAAAACGAAGATTTATGGCATCCACTTTGGATGTAAGTGCTCAGGAACGAAGAAAAAGAAGTAAGTCCGTTACGGGTACAGGTTTAATGAAGGAACTATATAACACAAATGTGATTTATTACAATAATATCAATAAATTGGTGGATAGAATGAAACTAATACATGAAGCTAAAGAAGCGGGTCATACTGGATTGGAAAACGAATGGGTGGCTTTAGTGGATGAACTCCGAAACCGCGGGGTAATCTCATAAAAATGCGTTACTCCCTAGAATACTATTCAGTTGCACCATGAGTGTCGACAAGTTCGGACGTTACTCCTCGGATGGGTTATATTATGCCAATAGTTTAAAAAGAAGTGCTGGTTTACCACAAACACCTGATGGAGATTATGATATGAGTAATAAAAGGTTAAAAAACATAAAAGATCCTTCGGATGAAAACGATGCAATAAACTTAAAAATATTAAAGGAAAAGATATCGCCAACATTAAAACTACAAAATAACACATATGACGCAGAAGATCATAGAATTATCATCGTTGGTAAACCAAATCAAAACGGTGATGCGATAAACAAAGGTTATTTGTCATCTGAATTAAAAAATACGTTAAAATTCAATGGGAAAACGTATAGTGCCAACAATAAACGTATATCCAACGTAGATGATCCTAAAGATGCAAAAGACAGCGTAAATAGACGCTATTTACATTCGTTGATACCTGAAAAGACAAAAGATGGATTTTCCTTTTATAAATTTGTTATTAATGATATAGGTTATCCAAAAACTGAAAACGATGCTGTAAATCTAAAATATATTAAAGATCATTGTATCATACGTGATGTAGGGGTTATAGATTGTTTTGGTAATTGTTTAGCAAATGTTAAAGATGGTTCGGCGCCATCAGATGGTGCAACAGTGGGTCAAATGATGGAAACCTTAAAACAAGAAACAACCTCTTTTGTAAAACAAGATCAAGTAGTATCGAAGCAAGGGGATGAATTTGTTCAAGGTAATGAAAGATTTAATTTATTAACATATAAAGATAATGCTTGGGATTGCATGGGTAAAGGGTTATCAAATATGAGATTGGGTTATTCTCCTCAAGATGCAGCTGCTTTATCACAAACCGTACATCTAGATCCAAATCATTCTTTTAGATTTTTTACATGTATTAATAAAGTATTAAAAAACGTGCATAATGGAAAAGATCCAAATGATGCTGCAACTGTAGGACAAACCATTACAACATCATTAAATAATAGTAAAGTGTACGATTGTAATAATAAACGTATAACAAACCTTAAAGACCCTGAACATGTAGATAATGCTGTCACTGTTAATTTTCTTGTAAAAGTTTTAGGTAATGCGATATTTGATTTACACAATTATTTTACACCAGATATTCTTCAAGGAAAATCAGGTCATAATACTTATGCTGAATCCATGAGAGGTGAGTATATTAAACGAGAAATTTATAATAAATACTTTATTAACCCTAAAACGAAACAGTTTAGATCATCAAATTGGGGTGATATTGATATTTAAGTAAATAACTCAATAAATGACTTCATTTATGTGCAACCTATCATAGAGTTAACACATGAGTTGCACATTGCCATTATAAAAGGACAATAATGACGTTCAAGCACATCAGTCCATATCGAGACACTGCAAGAAAAGGAGGTGGGATCACGTCCACAGCGGTTTCTCTGTTAAGTAAAGCTTTAAAACAAATTCCAGTAGGATCCATAGTAAATAGAGCAATAGACGCATTACCATACGAATTTCATATACCAGGAGGTTATCAGTATTGCGGACCAGGAACTAAATTGAAAAAACGACTGGAAAGAGGCGATCCTGGCATAAACAAGTTAGATCAGGCTTGTAAAGAACACGATATCGCATATTCCACGTTTGCCGATTCAAAAAATAGATCAATAGCTGACAAAAAGCTTGCGGACATAGCTTGGCAACGAGTAAAATCAAGTGACGCTAGCATAGCAGAAAAAGCAGCAGCTTTAGCAGTAACATCAGGTATGAAGGCTAAAACAGCAGTAGGAGGTGGAAGAAGGAGGAGAAGGAGAGTAAAAAGGAGGTCAACCACAAGAAAACATGGAGGAAATATAAAAAGAAGACGGCGATCTACAAGAAAAGGCAAGAAGAAGCCCACCGTGTGGTCAATGGTAAAAAACGGGGCAGGACTTTACCTAAGACCTTATCGTGCATATTAAATGAAAGAAATCAATTGGTCATACCACATAAAGCATTAACCAATATTGAATTATTTAAATATATTTCCTGTTTAAAAATACCATTTTTCCGCGGTGTATTCATGAAAGACAGTTTACCAAAGAAAATGTGGCAAAATGAGACTGGAATTGTAAATTTGGATAATACTGAAGGGCCTGGCACCCATTGGGTTTGTTATAAGAAACTAAATAACAATGTATATTATTTTGATAGTTTCGGTAATTTGCCACCACCAAAAGAACTTCAAAATTACTTTAAATCTGCTAAAAACATATATTATAACTATAAAAGAGAACAACCTGATAATACTTCAATATGCGGCCATTTATGTTTGGAATTTCTAGCTAAAAGTATCAGTCACTATTGAGATGTCTTCCTATACGGTATCATTAACAGGAAAATCGTCCACTTTACGAAGTATCCTTTTTCCAGCGTTACGCTTGCAAAAAGGAAGGTTTTGGGAGGCGGCACTATTGGATTTTACAACGTACAACTCTATTCCCAATGTTACGGAAGGTAAAAATAACATATTACATTATTATAAGGGAAAGGATGCCAGTGGAAAATTTACAGACTTACAAGAGTGCAGGTTACCCACAGGTTCTTATGAAATTGATCATATAAATGAATTTTTGCAAACTAAAATGGGAAAAGACAATATAACATTAAAAGGTAATAATAATACGATGAAAGCTGAAATTACTTCCAAATATTATATAGATTTCACTCAACCAAACTCAATTGGTGATTTATTAGGATTTTCCAACGATGGGCCTGTATTAGAACCAGATGTAACACATTCCGGTAAGAAAACAGTAACAATATTAAAAGTCAATAGTATAGACATAACTTGTAACATTATACAAGGTGCTTACAGGGATGGGGCTAACACCCACATCATACATACTTTTTACCCAAGTGTACCACCTGGATTTAAAATTGTTGAAAAGCCACAAAACCTGGTATATCTACCGTTGAACACCACTTTCATTTCAGACATCCTGTTGAGCGTATTGGATCAAGACGGTAACTTGGTAGACTTCAGAGAAGAGCCTATTACGATTAGATTACATTTAAAATCGACACTTTAATACAAAACCATGGGTTTAACATTTAAAAGCGAACAACCTACGGGAAACCGCATTAGTAGCTCTTCAGCTGTGGAGGAGTTAACACGCGAGAACATTCGTTTCTTAGAGAGAATTGGATTAAAATTAACCGAGTATGGATATACTGGATATAGCGCAGGGTCCAACATTCGACGAAACCCTATGGGAAAAAGAATATCACACCCACAACCCTTACACTTCATCGAAATTAAACAATAACGATGAAATTCGTATTCCCATACAAAATCAAGACATTTACACACTACCATGTGAAAGTTACTTGTATATTGAAGGACAAGTTACTAAAAAGGACGGTACTACTGTTGGTACAACAGTTCCATTTATAAATAATCCTATGGCTTTCCTATTTGATGAAATTAGATATGAAATATCAGGTGTAACAGTTGATTCCACTAAAAAAGTAGGTATTACGACAACTTTAAAAGGATTAACATCTATAACACCCAATGAAACCAATTTACTTAAACCTGCCAGATGGGTATTACCTACGATTGACACGATCACTCCAAATCCAAATGGATATTTTGATTTTCATATTCCATTACGTTTGCTGCTTGGTTTTGCTGAAGATTATAGGAAAATAATATTAAACGTTAAACAAGAATTAGTTTTGTTGAGATCTTCTAACGATAAAGACATTATTAAAGCTGCAGATGCTACTACAGATGCGACTTTAGAATGGAAATTAAAATTAGACAAAATTGTATGGAGAGTTCCACATGTTAAATTGGCTGACGAGCATAGAATGCTACTTTTAAGAAAATTAAAAGCCGATCGTGATATTGTTATTCCATTTAGAAGTTGGGAATGTCATGAGCATCCCAGTTTACCTACTACGGATCGACACACTTGGACTGTTAAAACATCGAATTATGTAGAACGAGCCAGGTATATTATATTTGGTTTACAAACAGGTAGAAGAGACGCCATTACTAAACATGCAGGACAATTTGATCATTGTGACTTGAAAAATATTAAAGTTTATTTAAATTCACAATTCTTTCCATACGACAATTTAAATGTGTCATTCACTAAGAAGAAATACAGTATATTGTACGATATGTACGCGAGATTCCAAAGTTCATATTACGGTAAAACAAATACACCTTTATTATCACCTGACAAATATTTCGATGCCTACCCAATAGTTGTAATCGATTGTTCTAAACAAAATGAATCAGTAAAGTCTTCAAGTGTGGATATAAAAATAGAAATGGAATTCAACGATGCTATACCGGCTAATACAACTGCATACTGTTTAATTCTACATGATAAAATCGTAACATACACACCTTTAACTGGAATTGTTAAAAATGTATTGTAAGAACCGGTTTTGTCTCATTCCGCGAGTATAAAAGCAGAGCGTACAGACCGCTCCTCATCAGTTTGTTGCCTACTGTTGTATGGGTAGCATCGTATTCAATATGGCTTCTCCTAGTGGTACACCTGAAAATGTGGTAGATATTGAGAAGGAGATATCTGAGTTTTTAGATCCTCAAGGTCACCAGGAAGGAGGTGAACAAAACGTTTGCGGACAACTTCACGCCAGTAATAATGTTGAAGAAAAAGGTAAAAGAAGAAAGACTATACAAAAGAGAAAAAGGGATATTGAAGATAATATTTCTCCAAACATATTGAGTGAGGTATTTTTGCGAATATTTTACCCAATCTCTTCCAGTTTGGATAAAAGTGTTTTAATCGGTGTTATGAAATCTACAGATTATTCCCCTACTGTAATTTTAACTCATGGACCCAAAATGATTTTGTTTACGGACAGTGCTTGGGAATCGTTTATGAAACATTTGCATCTACTAGAATGCTATTTAAGTAGTAACATGTTTGGAAGAAAGACAAGAGTAGGACTTTTGGATTCAAATGTGGAAATTGATATCATTAAACAACGTGGTGATCATCAGCTACGGTTTAGAGACACAACAAGACATGATAACAAAATTCAACTTAATCGAGAGGAGTTTTTCATTTTAACTTGTGCTACTGAACCTATAACAAGATACTTGAGACAACTGGTGTTTTCAAGTTCGATTATTAAAGATTATCTGGAAGACACTTTGGACAAACAACCGGACGCACCTATATTATACGGACCTGTAGATACTTCTATATTTAATAGAGTTCCTCATGAAGTACAGATGTGGAGACAATTGGAAAAGTACGCTCAACTACATAAGAAATCAGTAAAACAGGAAGAAGAGGAAGATGGAGGAGAAGAATCAAGTGTTAGTGATGAAAATGAAAACAAGGAAAATATAAAGATGGAAACTTAAATAACAATGGTTAGTTTTTAAAACAATAACCAAAATTTTGTGGGGTTAGGCCTATTGGGGACGGTGCCCACGTTAAATATACACCAACGCGCCAACAACTGTACGGCCGGGTATAAAAGTAGTACCTACCGTGGTGTGGAAATCAGTTGACCTCCTGACTTCGTAATGAGCAGACGTGTGACCTTCAAAATGGACAAGGGAGAAGAACAACAAGTAAAGTCCAAGCCTGGTATTATTGAGTTTCAAGCGTTTCGTGGTAATGATGATAGATTCATTATAAAAGAACTTGTGTTTTTGGACATGAATACAAGTGTTCCTTATTCGTTTTTATTTAAACCACCATGTTCTTATTCGTCTTTAACTAGTAAAGCCGCTACTACCAACAGATGGATTTCAAGACACTTCCATCATATCGATTGGTATGATGGTTTTACAAGTTACACGGACTTGTATCACATTATGCATCACTTTTCAGACAAGTTTACCAATATTTACACAAAGGGGCTGGAAAAGAAAAGGTGGATCGAAGGATTTACTCATGTTCCGGTTAATGATGTGGAATTGGATAAGAATTATCAATACATGCCGGAAACCATATGTATTTGTACAAAAAGCCCAGAACATGATAAAGATAGACATTGCGCTTTGAAAAATGCCTATAAACTCGCCTCTTACCTTCAAAATGGGGAAGTGGGGAGTGGTGGGGGTAACGGAGAGTATATAAGTGGGGAGCAGACAGGGACCTGGCATGAGTATTACTCGAGATTCCGAGACGACAACATCTCCGAGCAAGAAGACGATCTGTAACCTGACCATGGCATCTCACCAGTTCCTTCAGACTTTGGTCGAGCAGTTCAATGCTCACTCCAAGTCAACAATATTACCTGTAAAGAAGTGCTCGGAACTAAAAGACGAGAAGCACTACATAATCCATGCTATGAAGAAGATGGAGACTACAGTTGGGGAGGCCATCTGCTGCAGTCTCAGCGAGGCGCCATTTACTCCGGGGGATGAACCAAAGTTCCAGGTGTACCTGCCCAAGAGATTCGTCCATCTTCTACAAAACGAGGATCTTCGCTCTATTCAACCCGGGTGTCTATACCTGGTGTCGCACGGCTGCACGGGTAGCAATTCTACAGAGTTGACCATCCACATCGCTGACAAGCAGCAGTGTTAGATTTAAGTTTTAATGTTGTACATATGTTGTTGTTGTTGTAATGTTTTATAAATAAACGAATCATAAAAGACAAAAAAAATAAAAAAACAAAAAAAAATGCAACATATCAATATGTGACAGACTTCACGTATTGATATGTTGCATTTTTTTAAACTTCGCGGGTGACCTTGACCTTTGACCTTTGCATTTCACAATTACCCCCACTACCGTAATTACCCCCACTACCGCACTAGGATTCAAACCTGCTTGGATGCAAAGAACGGTCAGTCTGTTGCCAACTAGCAAACGATGAGCACCTTGTACGAGCTTTGCTTACAACGAGTTATAACTGACGCATCTTTATTCCAGACGGCTTTACGAGATAATATCCCTATAACAGTAAAGCAGGATATCGAGGAGTACAAGAAAGATAATAGAGGGTATTCGGGATACTCCTGGTATAGGTTCCAAGACGGGGAAAAGTTTTGTAGGCCTTGTGGCAATGCTGCCGTCAGAGACCTTCGACGGTTCGTACAGGAAGGTGGTAGAAAACAGTTTGGATTTCTAGCACCAATGTTTAGATTTGAAAACTACAAGGACACCTGTGCTATTTGTTCCATCCCTTTGTATCAATGGAAAAAGTTTAGAAGTGTTTAATTGCATCTTCCATACCCCCACCACCATCACCCCCACCACTTTTCCATGTACCTCCAAACGCTGTGCCTCGGCTTCATTTCTACTCCAGCAGCCAACCTAGCAACATCAGGATGTCCCTCAACGTCAGTTGCGCAAGTTACGAGGAGGTGAGCATCAAGACTCAGCAGGAGCTAAACGACTTATACAAGGAGTTGCAGCTGATGGTGGCACGAGGCTACCGTATAAATGTGCAAGTTTACGCTTGCAATATACGGAACACCCGGCAGTCAAAGGAAGAGCCTGGACACTCCTCGACGGCTTCCTCACCAGCGTCCATGAAGACCGAGCCAGACAACTTGGACTACTTCAGCTGACTAGCAGTTGTATTTCTTGTCCTAACCATTGTAGAATATGTATATTTTTTCATTATATTAAAGAAGTAAAAGAGCAAAAACACCTATCTTGTTACTGACATATAAGCTCAGTAACAAGATAGGTTTTTTTAAAACACAATTTGGATGACCTTGAAACTTCCCCCTCCACTGCTTTGTTACCCCCACCACTTGACTATTGGTGTACATGGCACATCGCAATTGGAAACCTCATTCCATCTTTAACAGCCACACCGACAACATCAACAATGGCAAACCTACCAACAGATGAAAGATGTCCTCACGCATGTTGTGACTTCGTCCACGAGTTGGAGAAGAGGATGCAGGAGAGGGCGATAAGAAGAAAACAGATCCACTCAGAAAATATCATGATAGTCAACGGCTATCTTTTATTGTTCGGCCTTATTATGGTTGTACTTTTCATACTGTATGGCATAGTCACATGTGTCGGCAAGGTTGCAGAAGAAAACGCTCGCCACCATCAATTGGAAAGTTTCAATGTTACTTTGTAAGTTTTCCTTTTTTTAAAACTCCGTTTGGATGACCTTGAAAATTCCCCCACTACTCCACCACACCCCCCACCACTTCACCATGTTCCTGCATGAGCATCACATCAACCGTCATTCCTTGTCCGACAAGCAACCATGGCAGACAACAACACCATCAGCCAAGCTGACTCCACTACTGATGTCGGTACAAGTACGGGTTGGACACTGTCGATCGATAGTGTACACTATTTGGAGTCAATTTGCGAACGTATGAAGGAAATACTGCGGGACAACCCTGGGATCATAATACAAATGAATTTAAATTATGATTGGTCCCAAGTTAGAATGCAAGGGGACGACAACAACGGTCAACAATCTCCACAATATTCGCCCATGTCCCCGATCTATCCTTACGGCGAGTCTGACGTCGATGAAGATGAGGCTGATGAAGATGCAGGGGACAACGAGGCTGAAGAGGAGTAAGCTTCATTCCTTTTTTTTTAAAACCTAAATTAAATGACCTTGAGAATTCCCCCTCCACTATTTCCTTTCTTAAAACCCAAATTAAATGACCTTGAAAATACCCCCCTCCACGTACTTTTGGTTTACCCCCTCTACTTTTCAATACTGTTACCACAGTCTGTAGCTCACATCATTCCTTGCTTAGCTATCATGGCGGACAGCACTCTTTCTCGAGTTGACTCCACTACGGATGAAGAATGGCCATTTTCCTGGAATGTTCATCTGCAAGACTCGGCAGAAGTGGATATGTTGCATGAGAAATTGGTGTATGTATTAAACGAAAACCCCAACATTGAATGTAGAATGACTATGGATTTCGATGCGACAGGGGTCCACACTCAACCTTCCACTTCCAGCCAGCCTGAACCTCAGCTACAGCCGAAGAACTTTACACATCTTTACACTCCAATACGGCCGGAGGATGTGGTTATCAGCGAGGCAGACTCTACTACAAGTTATATTGAACCAACGAATTGGAAGCTTGTTGTTGACACCTTACACAAGGTCGACTTAGTATGTGACAAATTAAAGGAATTGATGATGCAAGATCCTGGTCTTCGTTTTAAAATTGATTTGTTTTTCATCTGGGGAGCACCTGCACGGGGCTCTTCGTCTGACAGCTCTCTAAGTACAACGGATGAGGAGGAGGAGGACGACTAGTTATCTTTTTTAAAACTCCGTTTGGATGGCCTTGACCTTTCCCCCTCCACTGAGTTTATTTAAGGTGCACTCTCAATGACTGCAGCATCATTTCATCGCGCACCTTCACCACAGCAACATGGAGAGTCAACTCAACTACTGTTGCGAACGGAAATGTTTTTCATGGCCGAATGACATTGATGTTGCGGATGGCCTGGCGTGTAGAAAATGTGAAGCTTTTGGTCAATGCATGTGTAAGTGCAAGTCTTGGAAGAAGCCGAAACCGGAGTTGAAGACATTCCATGTGTACCAGATGAGAGGGCATAAGTACACTTGTTGCCCTGAACGTTGCATTGAATTCACATTAAAACAGCTAACTGGCTGCAAATTGTGCAACAATCATTTTGCAGGTTTTTGCAAACATTATTTAGGAGCCTGTCAGTACAGATCAACTTGGCATACAGAAGCACTCACTATCAATGAAATCGCTATAGATACACAAGAGTAGTCTTTCTACTCTTTTCTTTTTTAAAACTCCATTTGGATGACCTTGACCTTTCCCCCTCCACCCACCTTAGTTTATATAAACCCCATTCCCACTGACCACAGCATCACTTCATCGTGCTCCCTCGTCAAAGCAACATCAACTATGGAAAGTAAGCGCATCTCATGTTGCGAGCATAGGTGTTTGGAGATACAAGGCGTCACATATTGTGCAAAGAAGCGTTGGGAGGAAGAGACGGGGACAACCTATTGCTGTGAGGATAAGTGTTTCCTCTTACCAAAGTGGCAAGTGGATGGGCTGGCCTGCCGGCAATGTGAATGCTTCGGATGTTGCAGGTGTAGATGCAAGAACCAACAGCTGCCACCACCGGTACTACAAACTTTCAAAATCTACAAATCCAAATACTTTTATACTTGTTGTCCGCAGCGGTGTATTAAATTTCACTTCTCCAATCTTACCAATTGTCGGAAGTGCTACGGACAACCTGATGGGTGGTGCACCTGTTTTCTGGACTCCTGCCGCTACAGATCGGATTGGTTTACAGATCCGTTGGAAATTGATGAGGTCGCCCAGGAAGCACAAGAGTAGTCTTTCTACTCTTCAACTTTTTTAAAACTCCATTTGGATGACCTTGACATTTCCCCCTCCACTTCCCCATATACCTAAAGTACACGGAGCCTGACAGTCAGTCACTCGATGGCTGTCGTGGGGTGCGCATCGGTGTCGGCGCTCCGTTGTTAAGTGTTCAAGGTCACAGTAACATGAAATTGCGGGCGTTGTACTGGTTCAAGGTCACCTGAGGGATAACCGATTGCCCATTTAGGCAGAGTCATGTCAGAAACTCGAGTTTAACTTGGCACTTTTGCCGTTTCTTGTCGAAAATTCGCTCCAAGTGGTCAAGGTCACGGGGACTCTGACTGAAACTCGGAGCGTAGTGCGAGAAACGGCAAAAGTGCTAAAAAATTTTAAGTTTCTGCGTGACCTTGACCTTAGTGGCGTCGGTGACGTCGTTTTGATGACGTAAGGGGTGATGACGTCATCAGCACGTCATTTCTGTGACGTCATGGGTGTGACGTCATCGAAATGGCGTCATTAGTGATGACGTCATCGATTGCGTCATCGATGACGTCATCGATGACGTCATCGGTGAGGTCATTGACCTCGATGACGTCATCCCTCAGGTGACCTTGAACTGGGCCAGCGGCCGCAATTTTACACTACTATTGCATTACGGCATACAGCAGCGTCCAAGACCCTGCTGGTTGCCCCCCGCTTTGATACAAGAGAATCAGTTTAGCTAAATGTTTGTTTTCATCTTATACTCTAAAACAAGCACTATTTGTACGGGAAAAGTTTTTTTCCTCCAAGGATTTTAAATTTTTAAGTAGAATATGGGGGTTTTGGCCACCAGTTATCGATTAGAGTTGGTCCCATGACTGGGAAGATTCCTGTTTTTGTCATAGAGCCCTTCAAAGTTCCCATGTTATCCTTGGAGATTTTTAAATTGAACAAAAATCTGCCGATAACTGTAGATATAAATCAGTGTGTTACATCTTCAACCTGGGGTTTAGGAAAATTATACTAAAGAGCAGTACCCTACAGCCTGGCGAGTGAGCAAAGCGAACTAGCTCGTCTCGAAAAGGAAGAGGGCGAGTGACCGGAGGGAACGAGCTTTGTGTGAAAACGAAAGTAATAATTTTTACCAAGCTTAAGCTCGGTCCCCCTGGTAATATTCTAACAAAATGAACGAGCCTGTTAAAGTACAAAGGGTACATAATCGTATGTCGTTTAATCTTTTTATAATATATCAAAATCGGTGTATTATTTTGGTGTAACCTTAAAGATCGTAAAATTTTAATTGAAGTTTTAAAAGATTATGAATTTCACTTGCTAAAAATAATGGCAAAATGAGTATCACAGAGGAATGTTTGGTTTATACATTGTGCACGTTATTAGTCTTACATGTATGTAGGACTGTATTGATGTTTCATTTATTACTGATTAGGTAATAGAGGACGTTACTCATGTATATTGTGCACATGTGTACATTTATGAATATTTTTAATTCATTTTCAATAAAGCATTTTATTTGTAACAATCAGCTCATAAATATACCTATCTTATAATGTGAAATATAAAACAAAGTCTACCATGTCACACAGATAGAATGGTTAATTAATGTTAAAGCCACAGAGAATAATGATTTAATCCTGTATAAACAATCAATAGGTGACTAAACTGACGCATGTAGCCTATAACCGATCGTAAGGAAGTCTACAGTTTATCATTATCCATTATGTTGGTAGTGTTTCCTGTTTACTAATGACTGCAGTGACCTCAGCGCCGCTGTGACCTAACTATATCGTCATGTAACCAGGCATTTAATGAAGTAATCACTGTCAAGCACTGTAGACAAACGAATCTTTATTTGAGTTAGTTTAGTACAGTAGTACAGTACCAGGTTAACCGAGCCTTGCTAGTTGGTTTTAATCCACTTTTGTTATAGTGTCATGTTAATAAACAAATTTCCACCAACAACCAACTCTTCACAATTAACATCTGTTTGAAAAAGACTGCTTAACATTAATGTTTTTTTGATTCTTGTAATATCGTTTGTTGTTATTTCGTTACCATTGTAGCAACCCACAAGATCAATGTTAAAATTTACTATTTTTGTAACTTAAATTTAGACAAAATTTGATTTTTCCTGGGATTGAGGCTGATTCTATCTTTATTTTTGCGCCAAAACACTCTTAAATGCAAAGTTCAGGCAAAATCTACCCGCTAGATTTTGAGGTCGTGGAAAACACATCGCTTCAGACAGTGCTCGTATTATAGAGAAAGCGTTTTGTTGATCTGTGTTATCCCATATCTTGGACAAGTTACTAAACAATGGACAGTTAAATTATCTTTGTGGCGTTTTTCCTACAGGAGGAGTATGTTATTCATCGATATTCATTTCATAACAGAGGCATTTTGGTCGGATTTTTACTTAAATAGTCCTAATGAGAAGTTTTAGTTTTCTAATTTTTTTAATTCGCTTGTTTACACGTCGCGTCGGCTTGTCTCGTGGAATGATATATTTCGTTTTCTACAACGCAATTTGCAACACGGCGGTTATTAATCTCCTTTACTGCGACTAGTCATACCGTCGCGTCGCCGGGTATCCCAGTGACCGGACTGCTCCCCACGTGACACGTGTGCCACGGGCCCCGGATGGAGTCCGAGCGCCACGGCCGGGTGGCGGCGCGCCGGATGACCGAATGACAGATCTGATACCATCCGGCGGACCGTCTGGGATTTAGGAGATGAACTCGAGAATGGTGATTATACCGAGCAGACCGCCGCACGTGGCCTCAATGGCTACTGAGAGGCGGCGACACACTACCGGACCGACCATCGTACCGAACATTGCACCGTACAGGGAGATAAATTTACTCCGAATATTTCCCCGAATAAGACATCGGACCGAGCATCGTACCGGACAAATTCATCGAGCGAGGTGAAGAAAGTTTAGAGAGAGAGAGGGATAGCGTGAGTGAGTGAAAGGGCTATAGAGGATGCGGTGAAGCGTTCCGAGCAAAATTGACCCTGACACACTACCGTACATCGGACCGTACGCCGGACCGATCTTTTCTTTGATGTTTCGCCAGAAAACCGCCTCCAAAGCGCTCGCCTTTAGATTAGCCTACATCTTGACTGTGGCGATTTAATTATTTAAATCTACATTTACAAATTATATTTTTGAGATAACCTACAAAAGATTAATGTTGTTAATATATTGTAATTCCAGCTCTTTTGTATTTATACATACCCTTTCATGGGTTCCACATTGTTGTAAATAGAATAAACTTTAAAGAATATCAATTACTCTGCTTTTGTATTACAAAACATAAAGCACTTATATCTAGCCTATACATAATCACTCTTACGTGCTACGCTTATATTCTTGAAATCGATAAAACATCAAGAAATATATTAGTCTTTCTAAAATACAGTAGTGAGTAGCCTATATTATCATAGAGCTCCAAACAAAAGATAACAGATAAGTTACTTTATAATTTATGAATCGTTGTGACAAAATAATTTAGCAAACGCTTGCCACTAAATTTAATCCGTCTCGAACACGGCTGATAGAGCAGTTTAGTGAAGGGTCAATTAGTTGAGCAATTAAGGCGGAGATTAGTCTAAATTAAAGTCAGTAGAAAATTGTGCTGCCCAATAGTTACTTGACATTAACATTCGTTTCGGTGTTAAATTTGGCTACCATCGTTATTGATTATTATAACTTATTAAATCAGAATGTATACGCATTTTAAAATATAACATTTAACTAATTTTCAAATATACAGTATACAGTATATAAATTCCATGATGTAGGCTATTTATTATCTCGCTAGATTTAGGTAACAAAATAAATGTTAATAAACATACATTAAAAAGAAAATTGTTTTACAGTTCAATATTTCAAGCTTCTGTCAAACATCAGTCAGAAAATTTTTCACCCATCCCATACAGTTCATTTGTTAAACCTAAGTTTACCAATGATCTTTTAGCGAATTAATTTCCTTTGGAAATAAGCTATTACCGTCGTTTTCATGGGAGCTGTCGGTTACTGTATACAGTTTAGGGACACCTCTGCGATTACATAATTTTATATATGAAATTGTGGCTTTTTATGTGTACTTTCTGGATACGTAGTGATTATTGTCGGAAACACATTTAAAACTGCACAAATAACGATTTACTAAAAAATTAAAAAAGGGGTTATAAAGGAAATAAAATTTTCAATTTTGAGTGTTTGTGAACACGATAACTAGTGCAAAAATCGTCTGATCATCATGAAGTTTCGTACAGGCATGTAAAGTTAGATTCTCTTGGATGAGTTCGTTAACCAGTAAGATCGGTAGAGAAAATTGTCTGATCATCATGAAATTTGATATCACACACTTATGTAAAGACACATAGTATGTCTTTAAATGTGTTATGTACACTTATGTAAAGATTGCCATTGGGAATTCGCTAAGTACGCAGGTCTGTTGCGACGGGGGTATTTTAACTTTCGCTCGTGAAAAATTACTAAGGTTTTAGGGTGGTGTTTTAGGCCTACGTTTAAATATTACACACCAGTTAATATCACAAGTCAAGCAGGATAGTGCCCGTTATGTCGACCTACCCTCGCCATATCACCGTCAAACACAGGGATCAATTAACCTATCTATATTAAGAAACCCTCAATATTAACATTGCAATTTCGATACAGTACCCTCGCTATTGAGAAGACGAAAAATCCATGAAATGTGCTTTTAATAAATTTAGAAATGGAGCAGACTGTACTTGTTATGGCCAGTCGGTGAACTGGCAGGCTACTCTTGATGTCACATGTGAAACTGCGAGCGTTATAATGATGACCACATGGACATAGGAAAGTGTGTGGCGTCGTACCAACAGCTGGCTTTTAAACTTAAAATTACCGTGATGAAAAAAAGGAGAAAAATCAAAAGTCAATAATTAGCTGATTACACCTTATAAGATCAAGCTAATATTTTTAATCACAGAACTGTAAATCGATAAAACTGGAACTGTAAATGTGTTCACTAGCTTATAATTTTGTTTGTGAGACGTAAAAGTTAAGTGGGGAGATTTAAATGAACCACTTTACTGGTCATAATGACGTCAAGTGGTTGGTAGCCTGAAGTGGACAGCATTGAATATCAAGAGGAAGGATCATGGACGGCGGCGATTATGTTTTGAATGGCTGGAAATAACCGTGGGACCGTCAACAAATCACTGTAAAATGACACCACTTTTGTTGTAGTCATTAGTAATTAAAAATTATTTACTTGTATTGGGGAACAACTATTACAGTATACATTTTTTAACTTAAAGAAAGTTTAAAACTGACATGGGCGTATTTCCACTTTAGCACTCATGCATTTTGCACCCCTTTGAAAACCAAAGTTTTAATTTTGTGTTCTAATGAGAAAACATGTACAGTAACATGAAGCTCAATAACATAGGTTGTTCATAATAAATGACACCATTGATAAATTAAAGGGACGTAAGAACAACAAATCTTATAGATAATTTCAACAACACAAAATAATATACAAATCAAAACATAAAGCTGCTTTAGAGCCACAGTTAAAAAATAAACTTCAACTTCATAGATTTTCAAAACTTTTCAAAAGAGTTTGTGATCGAAAAGTAATTGTTTGTTGATAGTAGTTAAGCAATAACAGAATGGGTGACAGTGTCTTAAAATTTATAATGTACCCTACACCTACAGTGAAAAACATACTCGATTTTGAATTCATCATTCGAGAGCAAAAGACGGGCGTGAAAAAGATTTCTTTGTTTAAAAAAATAATTCAGTAAATTATGGGTTATTTTTAAAATACACTACCATACGGTATAGTCAATGACACCACTGTACTGTTGATCAGCAAGTCGGGGATAGGGATAATAAATCAGCTGTTATAAATAGTAGCGATCGTGACAGTCAGCTGTGATCAAGGTTGCCAACCTTGCGGCTGACATTTCTCTCCAGTGCTACCACCTGTTGTATCCGCTGTTTGTTATTTACATGCTAAGGTCAAGTCCTGGTTGAATTATGATGCCATCAATGTTGTAACCCGTAACCTCACATGCTGCCAATTTACTCAGTTATATCTTCTTGTGAGACTATGCATTACTGTTCATATAAACACAATTTGCATTTCCGTGTTGTAGGCTACGGAATCGCCTACAACACGCAATACGACAGAAACCACATGACATATGGAAAAATAGGCATACATAAAACATGGATAATATTCATTTCTGTAACAATAGTTATTTGTGCTTCTAGGGACTAAAGTACAATGTTTTCTCCCCGAAGGAAAAGTGTTGTCGCCCGAAGGCGAAGCCGAGGGCGACAATTTCCCTGAGGGAGAAAAGTACTTTAGTCCCTTGATGCACACAACATTTTTCCTCCACCTACACGAATAACATTTAGGCCTAATAGGCCTACCATACATAATTTAACTTTACCTTCATTTGATCCCTTGCTCCGTCAAGCTGGATCAGGCACATCAACATAAAAAAACACACACACAAGATAGGCTATATCATTTTTAAAGAACACGAAAAAAAACAAAATATAACTAAGCCTAGTCAAAAGTTTTACACTTATGTTTGGACTTCTTAGGTTATTAGCCCACCCAAGCGAAACGTAAACAAACACGTACACTGCCACGGCCATCTCTAATACTAGAGATGCTGCTCACCCACTGCTGACTGAATGGTCAGCAGTGAGTGAGCAGCAGCTACAGCTGCTATAAGTCAACAATGAGTAACGAAACAAATACAAGCAACAGCTGACTGTGGCTCATGTTCTTTTTAATCTCTCTTTTAATGTTATTCTTATGTAACTAACTTTAGACCCGTGGTACGAAAAAACTTGAGTTTTCCTTAGGTAGAACAATAATTAAGTATTCAAGTCACATGGGATAGAAATTACTACTTTACTACTCTATTCCAAGGAGTAAAATACGGCTTTAGATAGTAGGTGGAGGAAAAATAAATTTTGCGAAGCATGTTGAAATAGTGTATATAGTCAAAGGTAGTCTATTAGTATTAATTAAATGTTACTGTTAAATTTCATGAAGAGTGTAAATACTGTAGCACTGAAGACCCAATAAAATATTTAATAGTTAAAAACAACACTGTGAACAATGTTAATGACAAATGTTGTTTAAAGTTTAGCTTACTTTTCATACTCATTAAAAATTAATGTCCGTAACCCTCTGGCACGACGTCCCTTCAATGTTCATCATTGGGAAAGGTCCAAACATTGAAATGTTTACAACTAACTGTAAGAGAGATTTCATTTTATTTATCTTACACTTTTTTACAAGTTTTAGGATCGACCAAAAAATATTAATGTAAATGGGTAAAA
This sequence comes from Neoaliturus tenellus, assembly GCA_030545055.2. NCBI lineage: Eukaryota > Metazoa > Arthropoda > Insecta > Hemiptera > Cicadellidae > Neoaliturus > Neoaliturus tenellus. The sequence goes on along the minus strand of CM061534.1, from coordinate 6,374,055 downwards.
TTGCAAATCTAACTGTACGTACAGTAATTTGTTTTGTGAATATCAATATGTCAATCTTACTGCAGCCTAGTGTATGTAAAAATAAAACAAAAAAGAGAAGTTTAAAAAATCCAAATAATAGTGTGGTTTAGCAAACAAAAGCATGCGAATGACCAAAAAAATGCTTGAGGTAAAATTAAAATAAGTTATAAAAAAAACTCAGTTGAATTTCAGAATATGTTTATTCCTCTGTGACGATCAGAAACTGCAACCAAATTTATTAAAATTGCTCCCCTCCCCTTAGTGCTTAGTCAGTTGTGTGACCCCGACCTCGAGTCTAACATTCACCCCATGTCATCCTGAGCCTTGCTAGGGAGAAGGTCGTAACTCAAAGTGTCCAGATCGCGTGAGCTAGACTGCTAGACCCCACCCTCGCTAGTCACTACCACTGACAGTAGTCGCTACTGCCGAAGCGGCTTCCATGTTATAGACCAAACACGCCGGCGCCGTCATAAATAATCTACACTCACGTGAAATACGGCGGTTTATTTAGCATCTGTCTAGTTTAATTGGACAAATAATCTGTCTGAGGATAACCATTAGGGTCCGGGGGGTCGGGGGCTTGTAAAAAGTTATGTGCAAGGGTTGGAGTCTTCTCAACTGGGACTGTGTTTAGTAATACTTATTTCACTCAGTATAAAAAGCATATTTTAAAAGTTTTAGTTTTATATGAGGTGATTGTCACTTGTCTTTTTACCGTGCGGTTGTCCTTTCTCCATTAATGTGTTCCTTTCTTTTGCATTTTTTAAGAGGTTGATAGGCCTCTTTTTGCTTTGCTTTGTGCTGTCCACTAAAATTATTGATCTGTGAGTGGACCGCTTTAGAAAAAGTATGGGGGCGAACTGCTACAGTACAAGGTGAAGAGTACTGATAAAATTTCCTGTCAGATGGCGGAGTAGAACCCGCGAACTCCCTGCCATATAGCCTAGTCCTGAAATCCGGCGCGCTAACCACTACGCAACCGATTCACCCAATATTAGTGCATTCCATAACAGCCGCACACTACACTGTGAAGCGTATGTTAAAGTGAATAACAGAGGAGTGTGTGATGATTGTGTTGGATCAGGTAGCTTTGTTACTGCCAAAGACCAGCTGATACATTTGTCATAACCATGACTTGATAGCCCAATGAACAAAGACAGACATCTCTACTATATGCAGAAAGCACGTCAGGCGCCCTTTGAACTTTGTTGATTAGACTATTGGGAACAAAAATTAATTACCACCATTGTGTCAGAAACAATACAACATTTTCGCCACTATTGATTGGCCACGGGATATCCGTACTTCCGGTGATGAAGGGGGGCAGTTTCCGGTGTACAATGACAACTCCATTACCCCCATATGGCGGCTCCCGGGGTGTGTGTTACACCATTGATTTGATACACCGCGATTGTATACAGTATATAACGATACAATATACATTACTCGTATGTTGCGACGAATGACCGAATATTAGCATGATGAGGTTTTATATTCCAACCTAGTACAATATATGACTTTTACGATATTGAGGGATAAACAATTAATTTTAATACTAACCATGGTTAGGCAAGATCTCTGGAATGTATGAAACCGTCCTGCAGTCATAGTGGCGTTAGTCACACGCATAAATTGTAAAGAGTTTTAACACTTTCGAAAGAAGGCTAAACTGTTAACGCTGAAAACCAATAAGCCTACTTTATAAATAACTAGTTTATGGTTTGATTATTATATTAAATGTTAAATTATAAGACAAAATCTATAACTAAAAATCAATAGTATTTGTTTGCAGGCCAGGAAGTTAAGGGCGCTGTGGCATGTAACTTTTCAAGTCGGTAACCCTTCATCGAGTTAAAACTTTAAAATATATTATTTAGGTTATGTCAGTTTAGTTTAGATGATCGGTTAGTACAGAGAAAGGTATTACGTAGGTGACCTTCTATGTCAATAAAATGCAATCCTTATCAATATTATACACAATGTTCCTTTACCTTATTTCCTATGACAAGCCAAAAACCTTTTAGATATATTATTCAGAGCTCCAAAAATGAATGGTAAAAGTCGGAGCTATAGAACAGACGTGTCAAGGTCAAGTCATTCAAAGAGTTTTAGTTTTGATTGGATCCTAAAATTAGATTGAGCATAGGGACTCATAGCCTACTAACCTGGAGTGATCTAATAGAACATTAGCATACATTTAATAAATACATCTCCGTGAACTATGTTATTTCTACGTTTAAAAAGTTTTATTGTTGTGTTTTAGTGTTTTTAACTTAAAAATTACCCTTCCATTTCCCTCCACAAAACCAACGGGCCACTTAGGCTATTCACCGAGAGCACTTTTAGACTTGAATCCTCGCCAAATGTGATTCTCCTATGCACCTGTGCTCGTCGATCGATTCCATATTGCCATTACCTGCTGTCTGGATACCAAAAATATTTTTAAACCGGATTCAATTTTGTTTTAGAGTCATACAGGTTGCCTACCAATTTAGTCTGGATCGAATAAGAAACAACTGATAATAATAAAAACTTGCATGTATAAGAAACGCTTTTTGCAAGACAGCTGCAAACGGTTGCTAAGATGCAAAATTGCAGGGATTTGTAAAAAAAAATCGAATTAATAAGTATTCTGTCGTTGATCTCATATCGGTGTTTTATAGGTTAATCGGATACTTCAAATTTACTATTTGTTGGTATTTTACATAGCGGTTGCATAGCACATTTATTTCTAGTTTTAGCCACAATTTACAAATATTCTTTAAATTTAGCTTTTATAATTTGAAATTAACAGAGTTTTGAAGGAATTTAAGTCAGAGATCTCAAATATAATGCATGGAAATCAATTTCCTTATTCGTAGCCTACAGTGGACCCTAACAGGAGCAACCAGATTTAATTCCGCATTAAAATAGTCAGGAAAAACTAATTGAAAATCATATACAAGCATGTTGGACTGGCTTATTTGATTGATTTTAATATTTTGAATTGTTATATGCACTTGTAAAACACTCAGTAATAATATTCAACGGGATCAAAGACCAATTTTTCATTTTTAAGCATAGAATTGTTGTCATCTTCAAAACATGATACAAATTACATTTTTCAACACAGTTAAAACGTCCTCTAGGTCTTTAAATGGTTTCCATTCTTGTAAAAGTAGTTTTCGTCAAAATACATAACCACAGCAAGGTATTTGGTGTATTGTAGAGCTACAGTGTCTTGGTCGAGATCATGACCTAGGAGAGCTAATCTTGCACAACAAATCCCAGTTTTTCGTCAAAAGGGGACGGCCCAGACAAGAAAGGGGCGGAAGCTGGGGACACGCCGCGCATATGTCGAGGCGCGGGCGTCCGTCCGTCCGTCCGTCCGTCCGTCCGTCCGTTGTATGGAAATGCGGTGTCATTGTTGGGTGGGACAAAAACTGTGACAAAAATATAACCATCTCTGGCGTCTGGCACCCACCGTGAGGCCACTCTGCTCTGTTGTTGTTGCTGTTGGTGACCCCGCCTGCTTCTATCAGCTGATGGTTACCTGATAGGCCTATACTACTGGGGCGTATTGGTAGCAGCATAACTAGGAGTTTGGGTATAAATAGTTGACAGGATTCAGGAACGAATCTTGTTTGAATGGCTTGTTTGTTGTACGTAGTCGTTTCATACGATAGTCAATAGTTACCGTACATACAGTACTCGGAAGTTTTGCCCGACAGAAAGTGAGATTTGGTCCAACCAGCAAACCCAAGGAAATAAGAAGAAAATTTAATTTAGATTTTGACACTTAAATACCAAGTGGGCAATATTTCACTTATTTGTATTTTTTTTAACACGGTAAGAGGTAGAAGAAGTCACTACAGCTGTGACTTAAAGAAGGGTAGAGCAAAAATTTGAGCTGTCCCATATGAAGGAATTTTTTTTTTAATTTCTTTGTTCATATTATTAACACGCTTTTTCAGAAAATAGAACAACAATTAACAACCTTAATTATTACTTTAACAAGAAATAATCAATACACACTACCAAAAACAATTACTAAAGTAAACAAAAGGAGGAAGAATTAATTGAAACCGCTTATCAGATGCATTTCCGGGTAATCAGCGCTGATAAGGGAATTAACTGAAATGCGCGCTGCAAGTGCATCGGTTTTGTGACCTCGTGGAAATAATTAGTCTTTGTGGCAAAAAAGGAAATGCGCGGTGGAACGCGCGAGTCACGGACGGGACTTGCCAATGCGAACGCGCATGTGCGACTGTGACTGCGCGGCGCGCGGCGACGCGAACAAAGAGGAACGGGGAAAAATGCGCTGGGATGGAATCAACTTGCGTTTGCGATTGAGGCGAACAAAAGTATGAATTAATTTATCTTGTTGAAGCATTTTTATGTTTACTTTGCAGTGAAGATAAAAATTTGAAATGCAGTAAAGTTTATAGTGGAAACAATTGTAGCTACCGTAGGGCCTATACATTTTTGTGAATGTCTTAGGTTTGTAAAAAATGTGAACGGTATGATTACTCTTGATTCGTAAGAATGGTAAAGTATAATTATTTTATTCGTATTTTTCTTAGTTAAAAAATAAATAAACATTACTCTTTAGGACACACATATTTTATAACAAATTACTATAGGTATGGGGTTGTATTTTCACTGTTAAGCTATATGCTCTCAGTCTTTTTCCGTAAAGTACATACATTTATCTATATATTTTAAGACAGTAGCCTAAATCTTCCTTCTTGTAATATTGGTAAATTGCATAATCACGCCATGTTTCATTTGTCTCATGTCACCCATTCACAGCATAATTTTCCAATACAAAATTTTATTATTCACATTGGTGTCTAAATTTTTTATGTCAATATTACGAGCAGTGTGACACTCAAAATGCACCTTTCTTCATCAAATTTTAACTTGGTGTGGGATGAGAATATCATTCATTTAAGAACACCAAGATTCTTTGATTAACGCAACTCTTTGTAATAACTTACTGAGTCATAAATTAAATCAAATAGTTGTAATACAGGGGCAACAGGTACGATAGTCGGATAAGTAAAGAAGCCTGTGAATCGATAGGCGCCCGTGAGTCATCCAGAGGGGGCGCCCCTGCCCTGGTGTCAGTGAAAAAGCTGTAAATCGTTCACTTAATGTACCCACTACAACCATAAATTAGTTCTTTCGTCTTCTGCGTTTTTATATTTAATTTTCACTTAAATTCGCTAGAATACAAATCACTCGCTAAGAACACGTCAGGTGGCTGGTTCACAACATAAGTAAACACTACTTTGAAACCCATGAGACAAATAATGTTAATTCGCTTTATATGGTATGTTTAACAGTAAAAGAGTACCGGTTACAAATTCATAAACTAAATTCCTCTTGCCATGTTTAGCAGCAAATCTGGGGCCAGTTTCCTTAGTTGGATTGAGAAAGCCGCCGGTGCGCAACGTTTCGCATTACAAGAAGACGGTGGAAAAATTAAGATTGAATGTTTGTAATTTGAATCTTAATTCTCAGATAGTTATGTAAATACGTACAACTGCTGCTGCCCACTTGTGAACAAAGCATTACAATTTATTTTATACACTAATTTGTCTACGGACTTAACATTTAAAAATATTACAGGTCTATTTCATTATGAACGGCCCATTTATTTAATTATTGTGCAAAGTTACTCTTACTAGGCTCTAAGCAACGAAATAAATCTACGTGCTCAGCAACTGCAAACATTTTAAACTAGTTCAGGAATAAAATATTTTAAAAACCACTTTATATAAATTAGGCCATTAGAGATTTAGTGCACATAGTAATTGAGAAATAAGTTATAACTAACACTTTCTCCTGCTTGACTGAATGAATGAACTGAGCTCCGGAAGTCTGTGATAACAACGGCGTCTACAGCGATATCAGCTGATTTTGTAACTGCTGTTGTTTCGTCTGTACAGACAGTAAGGTTCGTGTGATAAAGCAAAATGCTTACGCCTGTGGGGCCTACTATACAAATTAGCCTTGACTTATATCGTTCAAGCTCACTTAAAATTTTAAGATAATACTTAATTTTTTAATCGTTTTTATTTTAATTTTTTGAGGTTATGTTTCACCGGAAGTGGTGATCTGTTTAATCAGCTGGCGCCGGGATAGTCACCGGAAATACTTTATAGCATTATTTGTAATTTCAGCTTCCCTCTCTATAAGTAGATCGGCTCATTTTACATTTTTTTTTTTTTATTTGCTCCCAATGTTTTTTGCACCTAATATGCATATATAAAAATTACATTTAAATTGGCAAAGTTCGATATGGTTTTTAAGGTCATAATTTAGTGGTTGTGATAATTTAGTGGTGTTAGCAGATCGTTAAATATTTGGGCATATAATAAAGCAAGGAACGTAAGAAAAGCAGATGATATTATTTGTTATTTTAAATTTTCTCTTCGGATACCTTTGCTGATTAGGCGATAATATAGACGTAGGTCTAATGAATACATAAGGCCATAATCCTTTCACAACTTGCCTTTAACTCCAATTTGAATTCAACTCCAACCTGAGTTCGGTAAAGAAAACTGACAAAACAATAATATCCAACATTAGGTTAAATAAGTTACATGAAGAAATTGTGAACACTAACCTAACAAACTTCAGCAAGCCATATTATGATGCAAAAAAAAATCCTAACCAATTATACAGTAATATAGGTGTACAAAATTTGTTTAACTATATAGCCTTTTTTACACATATATACAGCATGTCAAACGGTACGCTTCAGCTTAAGAATTATGCCTAATCTAATGAGACAGACTAAATAAGATGCATAAATAACATTCCCTCTTTGCCAACAAAGACCAGCCGCATGATAAAAACGGGCTAGTGACATGACGAGGCACGAGTTCCGGTTAATCTGCAATTCGGATGAGCGAATTACGCGGCAATTTGTGTGGTTATTTAAATTGCAACTACAATGCAAGGCCTATTTGTGGCAGACAGCCCAATTAGGGGCAATTTTGAGGGGATCAATCCAAATTCGAGTGGGGGAGGCAAAAGACAAGATGGAGTGCTTCTTTGTTGTAGTTGCACAGAGAACGAAAATTATTGTTATATATTACGAAAAATAAATAATAAAATAAATAGGTACAGTGGCACGTCGGAAGAGGTTTATTACGTTGAAACTCATAGAATTTAAGAATCTATATTATATACAGCCCCATGTGGAACTCACTCACTCATCTATACAAATTCTAGACTACTTCCGGGTGAGCTGGAAACTTGATTTTTGGCACGCGGGTGGCTTAATATCTGATACCCCCGGGAAAAGTCTGAAAACCGACAATTTTTCATTTCAACCCCCCCAAAAAAATAACGAAGGGTGGAAACCGGTAACCCGAAAATGTAAGGTTTTACTATTTTCGCTGTAACTTTTGAACGAGAGGTCCTATCTCGAATCTGAGGGAAAATCGTTAGTGGGGAATTAAACGCTCTACAAGTTAGGTCCTATGGCATTTTACCGTATCTCATCCCCTTCACCCTTAAAAAGGGGCGTACTTTCAAAATTTCAAAATTCGTCAACAAAAATTGGAATATTTTAATATTTTTCGTTTAGTATTACGGCACATCGATGAGTGAAATTTTGTACATATTATGCACTAATATAGGTCTAACTATAGTAGCATTCATTGATCAATTTCAACCTAAGTTTAGTCCAAAAAATCGTAAACAAACGAAAACCTTAACATTTTTTCATGTATAGTGTTTATAATTTACTTTTACCTGGTAAATATACTGCTATATCGATACATGTTTTAGCAATATTGTATTCTATTTTAGATGCTCTACAAGATTGGTTCTATGACATTTTACCGTATTTCATCCCCTTCACCCTTAAAAAGCGGCGTATTTCCAAAATTTCAAAACTCGTCAAAATATTGCACTATTTTAATATTTTTAATTTACTATTATATGGCACATCGATGCGTGAAATTTTGCACATGTTACGCCCTAATATAGGTCTAACTATAGTAGTATTCATTGGCCGATTTCAATCTAAGTTTAGTCCTGAATGGTCGTACAACACAAAATTCTTAAAAAAATGTCAAGTATACTGGTCGTAAATTGATATAATCTGGCAAATGTACTGCAAAATTGATATTTTTTGCCAGTATTATATTTTATTTTAGACGCTCTACAAGTTCGATGGTATGCGATTTTGCCGTACCTCACCTCCTTCACCCTTAAAAAGAAGTGTACTTTCAGAATTTCTAAAATTTTTCTAAAAAATTGTACTATTTTGATATTTTTATTTAATATTATGTGATATGTATGCATGAATTTCTATTTATATTATGACCTCAAAAGGTTCTATCTGTAAAAAAAAGCTTCTTGCCAATTTCAATCGAATTTTAGCCCAAAAAAATTGTAAAAACACAAAATTCTCAACATTTTTTCATGTTAAGTGTTCGTAATTCACTTAAACTTGGTAAATATACTGCTATATTGATATATGTTTAGCCATTACTATATTCTATTATAGACGCTCTACAAGTTTGGTACTGTGACATTTTGGAGTATCTCGCCCCCTTTACCCTTAAAAAGGGGTGTAGTTTCAAACTTATACCTTCTTCCACAAACAATTCGCTATTTTAATGTTTTGTATTTACTATTATGGCGCACAGATGCCTCAAACATAGTAAATATTATTGACCCAACTAGTTCTTACTATTTTAGAAGCCATTGATCAATTTCAATCAAATTTAAGACCAAAACAATTGAAAATAAAACACGAAATTATTGACATTTTTTCATGTAAAGTGTTTGTAAATTACTTTATACTGAAAATTTTACTGCCATATTGACTTGTGTTTCGCCAATAATTTGTTCTATTTCGGACGCTCTACAAGTTCGGTCCTTTGCGATTTGGCAGTATCTCACCCCCTTCACCCTTGAAAAGGAGCGTACTTTCACGATATTGAAATTCTTTCACAACAATTGCCCTATTTCAACATTTGTTACTTGACTATTCGTTGTTTCCACGTATTTTTTTAACTTCCTCTAAACTACTAACGGCAATTTCCTTTCGGCATCGATTCGTTATCGTCTACTAACACTTCGGGGGAACCATTATAGGGGGCATGGGGGCGGAGCCCCCATCGAGCCGTAGGCGAGTCCATAATATATACAGCCCCATGTGTAACTGACTCACTCACTTATATGGGATACGAAGTTCTGACATAACTATTTAAGCTAGAGACTTGAAATTTGGCATACGTCTAGCCTGAATGGTCAATGCTAAGGATAAAATCTTAAACTTGCAAATTTGTAGTTTTAACCTACTAAAAAAAATCAAAATGGCGGACTTCCGAAATTGTAATTTTAATTTTTTGGCTCTAGCGGCCAAACGCTTCGTCCTATCTAAAATTTGAGAACAATACTACGATAGGGAATTTAATTATCTACAACTTTGGTCCTGTGACTTTTTATCACATCTTGCACCGTTAAGCCTCCAGAGCGTTTTTAATGAAACCCCGTTTTTGGTTTTTGGGCTCTAGTGACTAAACGGTTTGTTCTACAAAAACTTTTACATAACAATTTTGATAGATCTTTTAAATATCTAAAATTTTTATCTTGACATATTTCACCGTATCTCCTCTCGTTTACTCACAAAATACATTTTTCACTTTTTCCAGATTTTTGAACATAAGTAGTGGGATTTTGCCGGTTCTGGAACAATAGAGAAATCGTAATTTTTGGTCCGGATGAGCTAGAAACTTGAAATTTGGTACACACGTAGTTTGTATGGTTAATACAAAGGGGAAATCGCAAAACATTGAGTTTTCAAATTTTAACCCCCTAAAATTTTGTATGGTAAAATCTACACCATGTAAGGCATTTTCTAAATACTCTGTAACTTTTGAACGAGAGGTTCAATCTCGAATCTGAGGGATAATTCGTGGTCAGGAATTAGACGCTCTACAAGTTTAATCCTGTGAAATTTTGCCGTATCTCACTCCCTTCACCCTTAAAAAAGGCCTTACTTTCAAAATTTCCAAATTTTTTCACAAAAATCTCGCTATTTTAAAATTGTTTATTAACTAATATGGCACACGGATGCTTGAACTTTAGTACATATTATGGTATCAACTAGATCTTACCTTTGTGGCAGCCATTAACCAATTTAAATTATAATTAAGTCAAAAAACCTTGAAAAACCCAAATTTCTTAACATGTTTTCGTGTTAAGTGTTTGTAAATTACTTTATTCTGCCAAATACACTGCCATATTGATATTTGTTTTGCTAGTATTACATTCTATTGTAAACGTTCTACAAGTTCAGTCCAATGCAGTTTTTCCGCATCTCACCCCCTTCACCCGTAAAGATTGGCGACTTTCACATAATCGAAATTCTTTCACCAAAATAGCTCTATTTCAATTTTTATCGTTTACTTTTATGACACATACATGCCTCAAATTTGGTATAAACTGTGAATATATCTAGTTCTTTCTATAGAAGCAGCCATTGGCCGATTTCAATCCAAGATTAGTAAAAAGACTGTGAAAACACTAAATTATTAACCTTTTTTATGTACAGTTTTCGGTGATTTTGTTAAACCCGGTAAAGATACTGCCATAACGATGTATGTTTTGGCAGCATTATATTTTTTAGATGCTTTTTAAGTTCGGCCCTTAAGATTTTGTAGCATTTCACTCTCTTCACCCCAAAAAAGGCGTATTTTCAAAATTCTTTCACAAAATTTGAGTTATTTTAATATTTTTTTATTTACTGTTATGACACTTGGATGACTGAAATTTAGCTCCACAAACACACCCTGAGCATTTTTTATAAAATATAAAACAAAAGTATAAATTTAAACTTTAAATATCAAGAGAATATCTTAAATGCTTAAGATTTCCTGAACTATTAAAAAAAGTCAGAGAAGATAAGTATAGATTTGGGGTGGATTCCTCAACTAGCCTGTTCAGTTCTTAAGACTTAGAACAATTAACGAATTCGGGGTAACCCCCAAAGGGGGCATGGGGGCGGAGCCCCCATCGAGCCGTAGGCGAGTCCATAATATATACAGCCCCATGTGTAACTGACTGACTCACTGATGATCTTAAATTCCTGAAGCGACCGTTTAAGATAGAGACTTGAAATTTGGCATGGACATTCATTGAGATGTTTCAATTTAGGAAAAATCATAAAACTACAACTTTTTTACTTTTAAACTATAAAAAAGGTAATAAATATAGATTTGTCGGTAACGTAGTTCAGCCGTATCAGCGTATATCACCGCGTGGTATCGTAGATCACTCTTCAGGTTTAGTTCTCGCTCGCGTTTAAATGATCTCTTTCAACTACACCCGTGTTTGATATACTCATTGTATCCTTCGATGGATAGACTCTAATATATATTGTAAACTACGGCGTTATTTTGTATTGAGAGCGGGTTATTTCACCAGGGACCCAGGGTTATACTAGATAATATATACAGTGATAATTCCCTAATTTGTAGCTTATGCAGCATATGCGCTATCTTGAATGTTTACCAAAGGTGAATTTTCTTCTCCTACTATGAATTAATTTCCCATGGCGGGTGAATAGTCGCTTAGTTCTCGCTTGTATTTAAATCATGTCTTTTAACTACACCTGCTTCCTTGCTGTTGGCAACGTTAGTATCCCTCATATATAACAAACCGTTATCCATTTTACTTCAAAATAGCAATGAGATTATGCTGCATTGAAAGCTCGTTTCCTTTATATATTACACACATCATAAATATCGTATGTTTTAGGGAATTTTTAAATAACTGTTTAGCTGAACTAACATATTTAAATGTAGGTTCTCGTTTTGTTTCAATTTATTTTAGATTACTTATTCAAATTCACACGGGATTATTCTCCGCCGAACTTCGCATTGAATAGATTTTCTGTGAAGCTTGAGCCGTGATCTTAACGTAACATACTTCGATTACTTTGTACAATACTTAATAGACAGTTTATTATTATCTTTCTGTTTGATTTAAATTCAGTGTCTTATATTTGAATTTTTCACACTTAAAATTTGTTTTTGAGAATGTTTAAATAAGTGTTGAACAAAAGTAATAGATTTAAATGTTAGGTTTTCGTTTAATTTCAATTTATTTTAGATTACTTATTCAAATTCACCCCATGAGAACCCCTCAGCCGAATCACGCATTCAATGAATTTTCTGTGTAGCTCGTGCCGTGATCTTAACGTTATGAATTTTGCTGTGAAGCTTGAGCTGTGATCTTAACGTAACATACTTCGATTACTTTGTACAATAATTAATAGACAGATATTTATTATCTTTTTGTTTGATTTGTATTCAGTGTCTTATATTAGATATTTTTTTCACACTTATAAATATGTTTTTGAGAATGTTTAAATAAGTATTGAACAAAATGAACAAATTTAAATGTTAGGTTCTCGTTTCATTTTCACCTCATTCCAGATTACTAATTCAAATTCACCCCAAGTTAAGCTTTCGGCCGAATTTCGCATTCAATGAATTTACTGTGTTGCTCGTGCCGTGACCTTAACTTCTATTACTTTGTATGATAATTAATAGACAGGTAATTATTATCTTTCTGTTTTATTTATATTCAGTGTTTTACATTATATTTTAATACACACTTAAAATATGTTTTTGAAAATTTTTAAATGACTATTGAACTAAACAAACAGGTTTTTATGAATAAATTATTATTTCACAGGTCTCGATTTTATATTCTTATAATTAGTAGTTTGTAATAGTAGGGGTTTTTTGCGGATCAACCCCGTTTTTATTCTTTCCTATTATTTTGTTTTCATGTTTTTTAATTCTTGTTTTCGCTCATTGATTTGGATGTTATACGCTATTTCAGTGATTTAAACGTTTTTCTTCTATCTCCTGAAATTTACAAGTTTTTATTTGAGATGGGTGAGGCATTGGATTATGTCAATTTTCCCATAATTGTATCTCTATTTAGTACCAGGTTAACCGAGCCTTGCTCGTTGGTTTTAATTGACTTTTGTTATAGTGTCATGGTAATCAAGCTATTAAATCTACACCAGACTCTTCACAGCTAACAGCTGTTAAAAAACTGCTTAAAATTTATGTTCCTTTATTTTTGTTTACTTTTAGTTGTTCTTTCGTTACCAAAATAGCAACCTATAAGACCAATGTTAAAAATAACGATTTTGTTAACTTAAATTTAGACCAACGTTGTGTATTTGACGGTTTTGTTACTGTCTTGACTGTGCAGTTCTTTCGTGGAACTAACGTATTTTAAACTCAACTTTTTATTAATTTACGAATTTAGGGCAACCCTTTGAGGGGGGGGTCTAGCCTGTCGGTACTTGAGACTTAGAACAATTAACAAATTTGGGGCAACCCTCTAAAGGGGCATGGGGGCGAAGCCCCCATCGAGCCGCAGGCGAGTCTATAATATATACAGCCCTATGTGTAACTGACTGACTCACTGATGATCTTAAAGTCCTGAAGCGACCGTTTAAGCTAGAGACTTGAAATTTGGAACGAACATTCTTTGAGATGTTTCAATTTAGGGAAAATCATCAAACTACAAATTTTCAACTTTCAAATTATAAAAAATGCTAAAAAGACGAGGTGTCGGTAAGGAAGTACGTTAGTTCTTAAAGATGTCGCTTGGAGCGCTATTATAGTCGCTTAGTTCTCGCTTGTATTTAAATCATGACTTTTAACTATACCTGTTCCAGTCGTGTGTTGGGTTAAACGCACTAATGTCCGCATTTCGATTCCCTTTTCGCTTAAATTACTTATATCTCTCTTAGGTATATATTCGTTCACTGTGTACAGGGATTCTTAATAACTGTTTGCTTATTTGTTCTCGTTTTAGTTCTCGCTTGTATTTAAATAATGACTTTTAACTACACCTGTCATCTGATCCTGATATTGATTTCGTAAGGGCGCACGATTAAGAATGTCTTGATATCGATTCCCATATTTCTTAAATTACTATTATCTTTCTCATGGACACAGTTTCATAACATACAGTGATACCCAATGTTTACTTACAAAATATTCCTCTTTTTAGTTCTCGCTTGTATTTAAATTAAGACTTAACTACGCTTGCTCCTAATAATAATTATCTACGTTACGATGTCCTATGATTGTATTCATCCCCATAGCTAAAACGCGCAGTGTGGTGCAACTACAGTATGTGCGTTTGCTTGGAATTGCTTAAATGGTGAATTCCCGTCACTCATTATCGGTGGATTTTTGAAATTACTTTTCTTTAATTATCTTTTTATCTTGAAATTATGTTTCTTATGTTTTTTTGTCTGTGATTACATACAGCCTACCTAAATTAAAGCTTATAATTTTATTTAATTTTATTCATTTTGAACACACCAATTACCTCCATTATGTGCCCAAAATTTTAACACATCAATTTTTAAGCAGGCTATCTAGAATATTTACATAGTCCATTATTATTTCACAACTCCATTTTATCTCACTATTACTTATATTTAAAATTCGCATTGAAGGTTTCAATTATTTTAAATGAGATTTTGCTGTACATTTTGTATTTTTTCTTTATACAAGAACCTAGATTTACTGTCTAAGGACGCCTAAGAATAAACAATTAATTATTGTTATAGTTTTCGTAAGTCATGATTTGACAAAACCATGGTCAATACCAACATTCTTTACATAAAGTAAGTTTTTTAATTTTTTTATCGGTGGATTTTTTAGGCCGACTAATTTTTTTGTGCACCTATAGTTGTATTTTTATCCAAGCAAGGCACTTAAGTTAACAATTATTAATGTGAACTTTTGCATCGATTTGGAAATGTTTTAGGATGTTTTGTTATTTGTTTGCTTAAGTGTGGTAAATTTTTTAATGAATTAAGGGAGACTAGGGAGAGAGACAAAAATAGCCATAAGCTTTTTATTAGTATTGACTGTGAGTAAAGTTAAATAGCTAGCCGGTTCTGTAACTGTCTTGGCAGTCCAGTACTTCGCTGGTACTAACCAGTTTAATACTTTTTACTTCATTATTGATTTACAAGTTTTTAACATTTTTTTATATCTTCTTTTTTTAGCGAAAAGTAACCAAGATGCGTGATCCCACAGCTTTTTAACACATAAGTTTAGTTTTAACCGTTTCACTACCCTTCAGGTTTAAAATTGTAGCATATTTGAACATTTTTAATGGGTGAGTTCTTTTCAAGTGAACAAATAATTTATCTTACAAAAATGAACCTTTAAACACATCTTATTAAAATTTAATGATAATTCTATTTTTTGTACTTTTTTCATTGCACCAAGTGCTTACGTGCGTGATGACGTACCGCCCCTCAACAATTCTTTTAGCGTTCTTAAAATGAAAAAAATCTCACATATACATTATTGCTTTTTTTACTTTTAATCTCCAAGGATATTTTCTTATTAGTGCTATGTATCTCCCCCAAATTAACACTAAGGTTTTATAAAATAGTTAACTTTGAGCTCTAGCATTCTAATAGGTATATTTCAATTATCCTCTTAACTACTAACCACATTTTTTCCTGGCCATCGGTTCTATTTATCAACTACTAATGCTTTGGCGGAACCAACTAGGGGGCATGGGGGCGGAGCCCCCATCGAGCCGTAGGCGAGTCTATAATATATACAGCCCCATGTGTAACTGACTGACTGACTGACTCACTGATGATCTTAAAGTCCTGAAGCGACCGTTTAAGCTAGAGACATGAAATTTGGCATGGACATTCTTTGAGATGTTTCAATTTAGGGAAAATCATAAAACTACAACTTTTTTACTTATAAACTATAAGAAAGGTAAAAAATATAGATTTGTCGGTAACGTAGTTCAGCCGTATCAGCGTATATCGTCGCGTGGTATCGTAGATCACTTAGCAGGTTTAGTTCTCGCTCGTGTTTAAATGATGTCTTTCAACTACACCCGTGTTTGATACCAACATTGTGTTTAAAGTATTTCACCATGTACGACGATGTTTTACTGCATAGGAGCGGGTCATTTCACCATGGTAATACTCGATTTGATTCTTACAGTAATAATGCCCAATTTGCTAATGCAGCATGTGCGCTAGCTTGAAAGTTTGCCAATGGTGAAATTTCTTCTCCTAATACGGATGAATGAAATTCATATGGTGGGTGAAAGTTTACACAGACCTTTTCATTTAGCTTGGAGCGCTATTATAGTCACTTAGTTCTCGCTTGTATTTTAATTATGTCTTTTAAGTACACCTGCGTTCTTGATGATGGTTATGTTAGTGTCGATTTCCATCTGATTCTGACAGCAATGAGATTTTGCTGCATTGAAAGCGTGGTTCACTTAAATCTAATCCCACACTCAAAATATGTTTTTGAGAATTTTTAAATAACTATTTGACTAAGCCAACAGATTTAAATGTTAGGTTCTCGTTTCATTTTCAATTTATTTAAGATTACTTATTGAAATACACCCCAGTTAAATCTCTCGGCCCAATTTCGCAAGAAATGAATTTACTGTGTAGCTTGTGCCGTGATCTTTACGTAATATACTTCGATTACTGTGTACAATACTTAATATACAGTTAATTATTATCTTTCTGTTTGATTTATATTTAATGTCTTATATTGTATTTTTACACACTTAAAATATGTTTTTTGATTATGTTTAAATAACTAATGAACAAAACCAACAGATTTAAATGTTAGGTTCTCGCTTGTATTTTAATTATATCTTTTAAGTACACCTGCGTTCTTGATGATGTTTTCGATAATGTGTCTCATTATTTACTTTTCATTTACCATCAGATTTCAATAGCATAGAGATTTTGCTCCATTGAAAGCGTGTTTCATGTAAATTTACACACACCTATATTGTGTTTTGAGAATTTCTAAATAACTATTGAAATAACTAACAGATTTAAATGTTAGGTTTTCGTTTAATTTTCAATTTATTTTAGATTACTTATTCAAATTCACACAGGATTAACCTTCCGGCCAAATTTCGCATTAAATATACTTACTGTTTAGCTTGTGCCGCGATCTTTACGTAACATACTTCGATTACTTTGTACAATACTTCATATACATTTAATTATTATCTTTCTGTTTGATTTATATTCAGCGTCTTATATTATATTTTTTTACACACTTAAAATATGTTTTTGAGAATGTTTAAAAATAACTATTGAACAAAACCAACAGATTAAAAGTTAGGTTCTCGTTTCATTTTAAATTTATTTTAGGTTACTTATCCAAATTTACACAGAGTTATGCTCTCGGCCGAATTTCGCATTAAACGAATGTATTGTGTAGCTCGTGCCGTGATCTAACGTAATATACTTCGATTACTTTGTACAATGCATAATAGACAGTTAATTATTATCTTTCTGTTTTATTTATATTCAGTGTTTTATAGTATATTTCATACTCACTTAAAATATGTTTTTGAGAATTTTAAATTACTATTGGACAAAACTAACAGATTTTAAGAACAAATTATTATTTCACAGGTACTGATTTCCTATTTTTATAAATAGTAGTTTTCAATAGTAGGGGTATTTTGCGAAACTATCCCGTTTTTATTCTTTCCTATTATTTTGTTTTCATGTTATTTAATTCTTGTTTTCGCTCATTAATTTGAATGTTATTCACTATTTCAGTGATTTAAACGTTTTTCATCTATTTCCTTAAGTTACAATTTTTTATTTGAGTTGGGTGAGGCAGGGTATTATGTCAATTTTCCCATAATTGTATCTCTATTTACATATAAAATATATATAAATTCAAAAATTTATACTTAGCAACCTAACAGAGAAATATGTGTTATTATAACTACTACTATTAAATACAATGATAGCAACAACAACAACTATAACTCTTTTAATTGAAATTTATTTTCATCTAACACAGAAACAATCGTCTAACCTAAAGTATATATTTTTACCAGCATAACACCTAAAATATTTACATATATAATTATTATTTCACAGCACAAAACTTTTAAACGAATTCTAATTACGAAGGGGTATTAAAACCGATTCATATGAGTTTTTTAAGCTTTGTTTACTATTGATTGTGAATTTTGTGTATTTGATGGTTTTTTACTGTCTTGACTGTGCAGTTCTTCCGTGGAACTAACGTATTTTAAACATGAATTTTTATTAATTTACGAATTTAGGGCAACCCCTTGGGGGACATGGAGGCCCAAACTAGCCTGTTCGGAACTTGAGACTTAGAACAATTAACGAATTCGGGACAACCCCCTAAGGGGGCATGGGGGCGGAGCCCCCATCGAGCCGTAGGCGAGTCTATAATATATACAGCCCTATGTGTAACTGACTGACTCACTGATGATCTTAAAGTCCTGAAGCGACCGTTTAAGCTAGAGACTTGAAATTTGGAACGAACATTCTTTGAGATGTTTCAATTTAGGGAAAATCATCAAACTACAAATTTTCAACTTTCAAATTATAAAAAATGCTAAAAAGACGAGGTGTCGGTAAGGAAGTACGTTAGTTCTTAAAGATGTCGCTTGGAGCGCTATTATAGTCGCTTAGTTCTCGCTTGTATTTAAATCATGACTTTTAACTACACCTGTTCCAGTCGTGTGTTGGGTTAAACGCACTAATGTCCGCATTTCGATTCCCTTTTCGCTTAAATTACTTATATCTCTCTTAGGTATATATTCGTTCACTGTGTACAGGGATTCTTAATAACTGTTTGCTTATTTGTTCTCGTTTTAGTTCTCGCTTGTATTTAAATAATGACTTTTAACTACACCTGTCATCTGATCCTGATATTGATTTCGTAAGGGCGCACGATTAAGAATGTCTTGATATCGATTCCCATATTTCTTAAATTACTATTATCTTTCTCATGGACACAGTTTCAAACATACAGTGATACCCAATGTTTACTTACAAAATATTCCTCTTTTTAGTTCTCGCTTGTATTTAAATTAAGACTTAACTACGCTTGCTCCTAATAATAATTATCTACGTTACGATGTCCTATGATTGTATTCATCCCCATAGCTAAAACGCGCAGTGTGGTGCAACTACAGTATGTGCGTTTGCTTGGAATTGCTTAAATGGTGAATTCCCGTCACTCATTATCGGTGGATTTTTGAAATTACTTTTCTTTAATTATCTTTTTATCTTGAAATTATGTTTCTTATGTTTTTTTGTCTGTGATTACATACAGCCTACCTAAATTAAAGCTTATAATTTTATTTAATTTTATTCATTTTGAACACACCAATTACCTCCATTATGTGCCCAAAATTTTAACACATCAATTTTTAAGCAGGCTATCTAGAATATTTACATAGTCCATTATTATTTCACAACTCCATTTTATCTCACTATTACTTATATTTAAAATTCGCATTGAAGGTTTCATTTATTTTAAATGAGATTTTGCTGTACATTTTGTATTTTTTCTTTATACAAGAACCTAGATTTACTGTCTAAGGACGCCTAAGAATAAACAATTAATTATTGTTATAGTTTTCGTAAGTCATGATTTGACAAAACCATGGTCAATACCAACATTCTTTACATAAAGTAAGTTTTTTAATTTTTTTATCGGTGGATTTTTTAGGCCGACTAATTTTTTTGTGCACCTATAGTTGTATTTTTATCCAAGCAAGGCACTTAAGTTAACAATTATTAATGTGAACTTTTGCATCGATTTGGAAATGTTTTAGGATGTTTTGTTATTTGTTTGCTTAAGTGTGGTAAATTTTTTAATGAATTAAGGGAGACTAGGGAGAGAGACAAAAATAGCCATAAGCTTTTTATTAGTATTGACTGTGAGTAAAGTTAAATAGCTAGCCGGTTCTGTAACTGTCTTGGCAGTCCAGTACTTCGCTGGTACTAACCAGTTTAATACTTTTTACTTCATTATTGATTTACAAGTTTTTAACATTTTTTTATATCTTCTTTTTTTAGCGAAAAGTAACCAAGATGCGTGATCCCACAGCTTTTTAACACATAAGTTTAGTTTTAACCGTTTCACTACCCTTCAGGTTTAAAATTGTAGCATATTTGAACATTTTTAATGGGTGAGTTCTTTTCAAGTGAACAAATAATTTATCTTACAAAAATGAACCTTTAAACACATCTTATTAAAATTTAATGATAATTCTATTTTTTGTACTTTTTTCATTGCACCAAGTGCTTACGTGCGTGATGACGTACCGCCCCTCAACAATTCTTTTAGCGTTCTTAAAATGAAAAAAATCTCACATATACATTATTGCTTTTTTTACTTTTAATCTCCAAGGATATTTTCTTATTAGTGCTATGTATCTCCCCCAAATTAACACTAAGGTTTTATAAAATAGTTAACTTTGAGCTCTAGCATTCTAATAGGTATATTTCAATTATCCTCTTAACTACTAACCACATTTTTTCCTGGCCATCGGTTCTATTTATCAACTACTAATGCTTTGGCGGAACCAACTAGGGGGCATGGGGGCGGAGCCCCCATCGAGCCGTAGGCGAGTCTATAATATATACAGCCCCATGTGTAACTGACTGACTGACTGACTCACTGATGATCTTAAAGTCCTGAAGCGACCGTTTAAGCTAGAGACATGAAATTTGGCATGGACATTCTTTGAGATGTTTCAATTTAGGGAAAATCATAAAACTACAACTTTTTTACTTATAAACTATAAGAAAGGTAAAAAATATAGATTTGTCGGTAACGTAGTTCAGCCGTATCAGCGTATATCGTCGCGTGGTATCGTAGATCACTTAGCAGGTTTAGTTCTCGCTCGTGTTTAAATGATGTCTTTCAACTACACCCGTGTTTGATACCAACATTGTGTTTAAAGTATTTCACCATGTACGACGATGTTTTACTGCATAGGAGCGGGTCATTTCACCATGGTAATACTCGATTTGATTCTTACAGTAATAATGCCCAATTTGCTAATGCAGCATGTGCGCTAGCTTGAAAGTTTGCCAATGGTGAAATTTCTTCTCCTAATACGGATGAATGAAATTCATATGGTGGGTGAAAGTTTACACAGACCTTTTCATTTAGCTTGGAGCGCTATTATAGTCACTTAGTTCTCGCTTGTATTTTAATTATGTCTTTTAAGTACACCTGCGTTCTTGATGATGGTTATGTTAGTGTCGATTTCCATCTGATTCTGACAGCAATGAGATTTTGCTGCATTGAAAGCGTGGTTCACTTAAATCTAATCCCACACTCAAAATATGTTTTTGAGAATTTTTAAATAACTATTTGACTAAGCCAACAGATTTAAATGTTAGGTTCTCGTTTCATTTTCAATTTATTTAAGATTACTTATTGAAATACACCCCAGTTAAATCTCTCGGCCCAATTTCGCAAGAAATGAATTTACTGTGTAGCTTGTGCCGTGATCTTTACGTAATATACTTCGATTACTGTGTACAATACTTAATATACAGTTAATTATTATCTTTCTGTTTGATTTATATTTAATGTCTTATATTGTATTTTTACACACTTAAAATATGTTTTTTGATTATGTTTAAATAACTAATGAACAAAACCAACAGATTTAAATGTTAGGTTCTCGCTTGTATTTTAATTATATCTTTTAAGTACACCTGCGTTCTTGATGATGTTTTCGATAATGTGTCTCATTATTTACTTTTCATTTACCATCAGATTTCAATAGCATAGAGATTTTGCTCCATTGAAAGCGTGTTTCATGTAAATTTACACACACCTATATTGTGTTTTGAGAATTTCTAAATAACTATTGAAATAACTAACAGATTTAAATGTTAGGTTTTCGTTTAATTTTCAATTTATTTTAGATTACTTATTCAAATTCACACAGGATTAACCTTCCGGCCAAATTTCGCATTAAATATACTTACTGTTTAGCTTGTGCCGCGATCTTTACGTAACATACTTCGATTACTTTGTACAATACTTCATATACATTTAATTATTATCTTTCTGTTTGATTTATATTCAGCGTCTTATATTATATTTTTTTACACACTTAAAATATGTTTTTGAGAATGTTTAAAAATAACTATTGAACAAAACCAACAGATTAAAAGTTAGGTTCTCGTTTCATTTTAAATTTATTTTAGGTTACTTATCCAAATTTACACAGAGTTATGCTCTCGGCCGAATTTCGCATTAAACGAATGTATTGTGTAGCTCGTGCCGTGATCTAACGTAATATACTTCGATTACTTTGTACAATGCATAATAGACAGTTAATTATTATCTTTCTGTTTTATTTATATTCAGTGTTTTATAGTATATTTCATACTCACTTAAAATATGTTTTTGAGAATTTTAAATTACTATTGGACAAAACTAACAGATTTTAAGAACAAATTATTATTTCACAGGTACTGATTTCCTATTTTTATAAATAGTAGTTTTCAATAGTAGGGGTATTTTGCGAAACTATCCCGTTTTTATTCTTTCCTATTATTTTGTTTTCATGTTATTTAATTCTTGTTTTCGCTCATTAATTTGAATGTTATTCACTATTTCAGTGATTTAAACGTTTTTCATCTATTTCCTTAAGTTACAATTTTTTATTTGAGTTGGGTGAGGCAGGGTATTATGTCAATTTTCCCATAATTGTATCTCTATTTACATATAAAATATATATAAATTCAAAAATTTATACTTAGCAACCTAACAGAGAAATATGTGTTATTATAACTACTACTATTAAATACAATGATAGCAACAACAACAACTATAACTCTTTTAATTGAAATTTATTTTCATCTAACACAGAAACAATCGTCTAACCTAAAGTATATATTTTTACCAGCATAACACCTAAAATATTTACATATATAATTATTATTTCACAGCACAAAACTTTTAAACGAATTCTAATTACGAAGGGGTATTAAAACCGATTCATATGAGTTTTTTAAGCTTTGTTTACTATTGATTGTGAATTTTGTGTATTTGATGGTTTTTTACTGTCTTGACTGTGCAGTTCTTCCGTGGAACTAACGTATTTTAAACATGAATTTTTATTAATTTACGAATTTAGGGCAACCCCTTGGGGGACATGGAGGCCCAAACTAGCCTGTTCGGAACTTGAGACTTAGAACAATTAACGAATTCGGGACAACCCCCTAAGGGGGCATGGGGGCGGAGCCCCCATCGAGCCGTAGGCGAGTCTATAATATATACAGCCCTATGTGTAACTGACTGACTCACTGATGATCTTAAAGTCCTGAAGCGACCGTTTAAGCTAGAGACTTGAAATTTGGAACGAACATTCTTTGAGATGTTTCAATTTAGGGAAAATCATCAAACTACAAATTTTCAACTTTCAAATTATAAAAAATGCTAAAAAGACGAGGTGTCGGTAAGGAAGTACGTTAGTTCTTAAAGATGTCGCTTGGAGCGCTATTATAGTCGCTTAGTTCTCGCTTGTATTTAAATCATGACTTTTAACTACACCTGTTCCAGTCGTGTGTTGGGTTAAACGCACTAATGTCCGCATTTCGATTCCCTTTTCGCTTAAATTACTTATATCTCTCTTAGGTATATATTCGTTCACTGTGTACAGGGATTCTTAATAACTGTTTGCTTATTTGTTCTCGTTTTAGTTCTCGCTTGTATTTAAATAATGACTTTTAACTACACCTGTCATCTGATCCTGATATTGATTTCGTAAGGGCGCACGATTAAGAATGTCTTGATATCGATTCCCATATTTCTTAAATTACTATTATCTTTCTCATGGACACAGTTTCATAACATACAGTGATACCCAATGTTTACTTACAAAATATTCCTCTTTTTAGTTCTCGCTTGTATTTAAATTAAGACTTAACTACGCTTGCTCCTAATAATAATTATCTACGTTACGATGTCCTATGATTGTATTCATCCCCATAGCTAAAACGCGCAGTGTGGTGCAACTACAGTATGTGCGTTTGCTTGGAATTGCTTAAATGGTGAATTCCCGTCACTCATTATCGGTGGATTTTTGAAATTACTTTTCTTTAATTATCTTTTTATCTTGAAATTATGTTTCTTATGTTTTTTTGTCTGTGATTACATACAGCCTACCTAAATTAAAGCTTATAATTTTATTTAATTTTATTCATTTTGAACACACCAATTACCTCCATTATGTGCCCAAAATTTTAACACATCAATTTTTAAGCAGGCTATCTAGAATATTTACATAGTCCATTATTATTTCACAACTCCATTTTATCTCACTATTACTTATATTTAAAATTCGCATTGAAGGTTTCATTTATTTTAAATGAGATTTTGCTGTACATTTTGTATTTTTTCTTTATACAAGAACCTAGATTTACTGTCTAAGGACGCCTAAGAATAAACAATTAATTATTGTTATAGTTTTCGTAAGTCATGATTTGACAAAACCATGGTCAATACCAACATTCTTTACATAAAGTAAGTTTTTTAATTTTTTTATCGGTGGATTTTTTAGGCCGACTAATTTTTTTGTGCACCTATAGTTGTATTTTTATCCAAGCAAGGCACTTAAGTTAACAATTATTAATGTGAACTTTTGCATCGATTTGGAAATGTTTTAGGATGTTTTGTTATTTGTTTGCTTAAGTGTGGTAAATTTTTTAATGAATTAAGGGAGACTAGGGAGAGAGACAAAAATAGCCATAAGCTTTTTATTAGTATTGACTGTGAGTAAAGTTAAATAGCTAGCCGGTTCTGTAACTGTCTTGGCAGTCCAGTACTTCGCTGGTACTAACCAGTTTAATACTTTTTACTTCATTATTGATTTACAAGTTTTTAACATTTTTTTATATCTTCTTTTTTTAGCGAAAAGTAACCAAGATGCGTGATCCCACAGCTTTTTAACACATAAGTTTAGTTTTAACCGTTTCACTACCCTTCAGGTTTAAAATTGTAGCATATTTGAACATTTTTAATGGGTGAGTTCTTTTCAAGTGAACAAATAATTTATCTTACAAAAATGAACCTTTAAACACATCTTATTAAAATTTAATGATAATTCTATTTTTTGTACTTTTTTCATTGCACCAAGTGCTTACGTGCGTGATGACGTACCGCCCCTCAACAATTCTTTTAGCGTTCTTAAAATGAAAAAAATCTCACATATACATTATTGCTTTTTTTACTTTTAATCTCCAAGGATATTTTCTTATTAGTGCTATGTATCTCCCCCAAATTAACACTAAGGTTTTATAAAATAGTTAACTTTGAGCTCTAGCATTCTAATAGGTATATTTCAATTATCCTCTTAACTACTAACCACATTTTTTCCTGGCCATCGGTTCTATTTATCAACTACTAATGCTTTGGCGGAACCAACTAGGGGGCATGGGGGCGGAGCCCCCATCGAGCCGTAGGCGAGTCTATAATATATACAGCCCCATGTGTAACTGACTGACTGACTGACTCACTGATGATCTTAAAGTCCTGAAGCGACCGTTTAAGCTAGAGACATGAAATTTGGCATGGACATTCTTTGAGATGTTTCAATTTAGGGAAAATCATAAAACTACAACTTTTTTACTTATAAACTATAAGAAAGGTAAAAAATATAGATTTGTCGGTAACGTAGTTCAGCCGTATCAGCGTATATCGTCGCGTGGTATCGTAGATCACTTAGCAGGTTTAGTTCTCGCTCGTGTTTAAATGATGTCTTTCAACTACACCCGTGTTTGATACCAACATTGTGTTTAAAGTATTTCACCATGTACGACGATGTTTTACTGCATAGGAGCGGGTCATTTCACCATGGTAATACTCGATTTGATTCTTACAGTAATAATGCCCAATTTGCTAATGCAGCATGTGCGCTAGCTTGAAAGTTTGCCAATGGTGAAATTTCTTCTCCTAATACGGATGAATGAAATTCATATGGTGGGTGAAAGTTTACACAGACCTTTTCATTTAGCTTGGAGCGCTATTATAGTCACTTAGTTCTCGCTTGTATTTTAATTATGTCTTTTAAGTACACCTGCGTTCTTGATGATGGTTATGTTAGTGTCGATTTCCATCTGATTCTGACAGCAATGAGATTTTGCTGCATTGAAAGCGTGGTTCACTTAAATCTAATCCCACACTCAAAATATGTTTTTGAGAATTTTTAAATAACTATTTGACTAAGCCAACAGATTTAAATGTTAGGTTCTCGTTTCATTTTCAATTTATTTAAGATTACTTATTGAAATACACCCCAGTTAAATCTCTCGGCCCAATTTCGCAAGAAATGAATTTACTGTGTAGCTTGTGCCGTGATCTTTACGTAATATACTTCGATTACTGTGTACAATACTTAATATACAGTTAATTATTATCTTTCTGTTTGATTTATATTTAATGTCTTATATTGTATTTTTACACACTTAAAATATGTTTTTTGATTATGTTTAAATAACTAATGAACAAAACCAACAGATTTAAATGTTAGGTTCTCGCTTGTATTTTAATTATATCTTTTAAGTACACCTGCGTTCTTGATGATGTTTTCGATAATGTGTCTCATTATTTACTTTTCATTTACCATCAGATTTCAATAGCATAGAGATTTTGCTCCATTGAAAGCGTGTTTCATGTAAATTTACACACACCTATATTGTGTTTTGAGAATTTCTAAATAACTATTGAAATAACTAACAGATTTAAATGTTAGGTTTTCGTTTAATTTTCAATTTATTTTAGATTACTTATTCAAATTCACACAGGATTAACCTTCCGGCCAAATTTCGCATTAAATATACTTACTGTTTAGCTTGTGCCGCGATCTTTACGTAACATACTTCGATTACTTTGTACAATACTTCATATACATTTAATTATTATCTTTCTGTTTGATTTATATTCAGCGTCTTATATTATATTTTTTTACACACTTAAAATATGTTTTTGAGAATGTTTAAAAATAACTATTGAACAAAACCAACAGATTAAAAGTTAGGTTCTCGTTTCATTTTAAATTTATTTTAGGTTACTTATCCAAATTTACACAGAGTTATGCTCTCGGCCGAATTTCGCATTAAACGAATGTATTGTGTAGCTCGTGCCGTGATCTAACGTAATATACTTCGATTACTTTGTACAATGCATAATAGACAGTTAATTATTATCTTTCTGTTTTATTTATATTCAGTGTTTTATAGTATATTTCATACTCACTTAAAATATGTTTTTGAGAATTTTAAATTACTATTGGACAAAACTAACAGATTTTAAGAACAAATTATTATTTCACAGGTACTGATTTCCTATTTTTATAAATAGTAGTTTTCAATAGTAGGGGTATTTTGCGAAACTATCCCGTTTTTATTCTTTCCTATTATTTTGTTTTCATGTTATTTAATTCTTGTTTTCGCTCATTAATTTGAATGTTATTCACTATTTCAGTGATTTAAACGTTTTTCATCTATTTCCTTAAGTTACAATTTTTTATTTGAGTTGGGTGAGGCAGGGTATTATGTCAATTTTCCCATAATTGTATCTCTATTTACATATAAAATATATATAAATTCAAAAATTTATACTTAGCAACCTAACAGAGAAATATGTGTTATTATAACTACTACTATTAAATACAATGATAGCAACAACAACAACTATAACTCTTTTAATTGAAATTTATTTTCATATAACACAGAAACAATCGTCTAACCTAAAGTATATATTTTTACCAGCATAACACCTAAAATATTTACATATATAATTATTATTTCACAGCACAAAACTTTTAAACGAATTCTAATTACGAAGGGGTATTAAAACCGATTCATATGAGTTTTTTAAGCTTTGTTTACTATTGATTGTGAATTTTGTGTATTTGATGGTTTTTTACTGTCTTGACTGTGCAGTTCTTCCGTGGAACTAACGTATTTTAAACATGAATTTTTATTAATTTACGAATTTAGGGCAACCCCTTGGGGGACATGGAGGCCCAAACTAGCCTGTTCGGAACTTGAGACTTAGAACAATTAACGAATTCGGGACAACCCCCTAAGGGGGCATGGGGGCGGAGCCCCCATCGAGCCGTAGGCGAGTCTATAATATATACAGCCCCATGTGTAACTGACTGACTCACTCACTCACTCACTGATGATCTTAAAGTCCTGAAGCGACCGTTTAAGATAGAGACTTGAAATTTGGCATGGACATTCTTTGAGATGTTGCAATTTAGGGAAAATCATAAAACTACGATTTTTTTACTTTTAAACTATAAAAAAAAGTTAAAAAATATAGATTTGTCGGTAACGCAGTTCAGCCGTGTGAGCGTATATCACCGTTTGGGTAACGTAGATCACTTTACACGTTTAGTTCTCGCTCGTGTTTAATTGATCTCTTTCAACTACACCCATGTTTGATACAAATATTGTATTTCAAGTAAACATGAACATCTATATGTAGACGACGGTGTTACGATGCATTGAGAGCGGGCTATCTCACCAGGGTAAACCTCCCTTTGATTTATACAGTATCAATGCCCAAAAACTACAAATTTTCAACTTTCAATTATAAAAAAAATTCCAAAAAGACGAGGTGTCAGTAAGGAAGTACGTTGGTTTTTAAGATGTCGCTTGGAGCGCTATTATAGTCGCTTAGTTCTCGCTTGTATTTAAATGATGTCTTTTAACTACACCTCTTCCTGATAATTAGTCTCAATTGGGTGCATAGTTGTTTGCATATGGTTTTCCTTCTGATTGCTGTGTTATTATTGAAAATGAAGTTTACTGAATCGAAAGCGTATTTTTACATTTAGGTGGTGTCCGCTTTAATTTCTATAGTAACTTTAAGTTAAGGTCGCTTAATTCTCGGTTGTATTTAAATTATGTCTTTTAACCACACCTGTTCGTGACAGTTTTGCAGAGCAGTAATCTTAAACGTTACATTAACTACGTTAGTGCAAATTTCAGTTTACAGTATATTGTAATATAGCTGTAACTGTAATGTAACATTTGTTTTAAGGATGGTGTAATAAATTTAATGCACGTACTCCAAAGTAATACGAAAATGTTGATTGAAATGTGAGGTTTTCGTTTCGTTTTATTTAAATACATTTGTTCATATTGGCTATTGCTATTACTCTTGTCTTTTGAGAGACGATTGAGCGTAGTGCTGGAATACTTTGTTTTTGTTAAAATATTATATTATTAATTTTATCATTACTATGGTGAGCTCTACGAAGCTTGTGCGAATACTTTAAACATATTATTTTAGTACTGCATATTTTTTGCTGCAGTAACGCCCGTAAAGTAAATAATTAATTGCTAAAAATATTTTAGGTCTTACTACATTTTCTAGACTTCTCATGCTGGAAAATTTCTTGTAGGTTTTCGCACAAAAAAAACCTAATACAGTAATTATTCTTAATTTTCTACTATTTGTATGCTGTCTCAGTAGTGTAAAAGTAGGGCTGCTGGGACGTGACGTCATCACGATGACGTCAGCAGTGATGACGTCATCAATGACTTCACTAATGACGTCACTAATGACGTCATATGACGTCACACGACGTCACATAAATGACGTCATGGTGACGTCATTATCGCTGACGTCATCATGATGACGTCACTGACGTTAATTAGGTCAAGGTCATGCAAGAATACAAAAAAATTTTTTTTGCACTTTTGCGAATCCTCAAATTTTGCTGAGAAATTGAAATTTCTCGAGGAACCACAAAAGTGCAAAAAAATATTTTTTTTATTCCCTAGCGATCAGACTCTCGACCTAATGTATCCGTCAGGGGTCATTGACCCGTCCCAGCAGCCCCACTTGAAAAAAAAAATAATTTTTTATATTTTACTTACCCACCGAGAGACTTAGAGCCGAAGAATAATTTCTTCAAACACCCGACATTGCGACAAACGACACGCGATCCGAACAGCACCGCGTCCGAAGACGTACTGACTTGGGTGCAGGCGGTTCCCCAGGTACCCGGCCCAGTGGTGGGGATAAGGAGGTGGTGGGGGTAAAGTGGTCAGAAGGAAGAAAAATTTATTTTTTTACAAACAACTTGTCCCAGCCGGTCTTTTACCGGACCTCCGTAACTCGGATTGGAAATATTTCCTGAGAAATATTTATTTTTTATTCTTTCTCAGGTGATGTTGGAACTTGGTCGGGAATTGGAGTCACCAACGTAACCTTACTGGCAAAAGTTAGCTCGTCTAAAAGTTTCTGAAACATTTTATCATCCATAGTGATATTTGTGTCCCTTGAGTAAAATTTTGGATTATTTTTGAAGCAACGTTTCATTTTTGTTAAAGTGGAAGTCTTGGACACCTTAACAGAATTATTTTGCTTGGCCAGCAAAAATTTTACTCTTAATAATTTTTCTCGCAAAGTTTCAGCCATAGATGTGTCTCACAGTAAGGTTTGGATAAAACTGAAACACTTAGTCCAGTGTTGTACCTTAGCTGGAAGTAGTGGGGGAACAGGGCTATAGTG
Organism: Neoaliturus tenellus; assembly: GCA_030545055.2. NCBI lineage: Eukaryota > Metazoa > Arthropoda > Insecta > Hemiptera > Cicadellidae > Neoaliturus > Neoaliturus tenellus. Next base: position 6,343,624 of record CM061534.1, on the reverse strand, counting down.
GGGGAATGAGTAGTGGAGGGGGTAATGCAGACTGTTGTTGACAAGTGTAGAAACAGTTTGCTGGGAACTGTCCAAGGAGTAACACGTACTGTGCAGAAAAATTAACCGAGAGACTTGTGTAAAATTTAACTCCAAGAAATATTTAATGTAAGACTAAAAGAGGTAGAGCCAAATGAAAAATAATTTTGTAGGAGACGGGTATGGATCAGTTTTGTAGTAAAGTTCAAAATCCACTTGTGTGGAATAAAATTAAATTGTGAGCGAAAAATATTTAGCCACACCTGCAAAATACAAGTGTATGAAAATATTAGGAGACCTGTATAGCTAAATAAAAATTAATTTTGTATCAAACAGTCTTCCAACATTTCAGTTTCTAAGTCTTAACAAGTAAGGAATAAAATATTAAATAATGAGTGGAAAATAATTTGTTAAGTAAACGTAATTGTAGCAGTGTAACAAAAATTAATTTTGTGCAAAACAGGCTAGGCTCTGTTTTGCTAAGTTTAATAAGAAGGAAAAATAAAAATTTACTCACAGAAAAGTTGAGCGGTGGCGAGGTGTGGCGTGTTTGTTGGCTTGCAATAAACTGACTTACCTTCTGTTGAGCTACATTCGACCAGTTGGCAAAGAAACCAGTCTGTTATATAAGCATTATGTAACCGTCTCTGCCGGCTGTGCTGAATCCGGCAAGCTAAAATATTATTCTATAGTACACCTGACTTGGACTGAAAATATTCTAAGTCCCAAGACCCCTCCCCCTCCCCCCCCCTCGGCTCCGGATGAGAAGTGAGCCCCCCCCCCGGGGGAGGAGGAGGTGGCATAGCCCGAGGCGTTGCCATACCTTGACACGTGTTGTATAATGAGATCCGGTTAGTAATGTATTCAGGTGTGGCTCTTGGAGATTGTCCAATGCCGCAAACAAGTACGTGTCGAGGTCTGGCTGTTTACGTAACCAGGTCCGGTTCCACCACTCCTGACCGGCCCAGCTTCGATTCTCTGAGGCTTAGCTTCTTCGCAGTTGCTTTCAAACATTTCAGCTGAGTGGTTGAAGCTCTGCCCTACAGGATTCGCAATGTAATGTTGGCGCCGCATTATATTGGGAATTCTTTTAGTCTAAGGCATGGCATGTGTAGTTTTAAGAAATATTTTATTTTGCGCTTGCTGCTTCTGCTAGGTCTTGGTGTTGGATTTATTTAGTCTAAGTGTTGTGTGTTGAAAAATATTATTTTGTACTAATCTTCACAGGTTGTCCCCAAGTTGAAACTTTTCTAAATTCGTATCTTGGAGGTACTCCTCCGTAAATTGGCAGTTAAAGTGTTAGGCTTTTTGAGACTTTACAGTCTCTGTAAAATAAAAATTTTTCGAGGTTTAGAACCTCAAGAATTATTTGTTACCAACAATAGCATGGCGCCTAACGAGCCCGGGGGTAGGCCCCTGGGGATCCACCCTTAGGCCTCTTTCGGTCAGGGGCGCTACTGGACCTCATCACTCTAGATGGGTGGTTGGCATCCTTTAGCACGAGGCGTCGGATCCTGACACTGACCGGTGTGCTAGGCAAAAGTCAGTACCTACGGGTTAAGACGGGATCCTCGGTCATGGTTAGCATGGCCTTTTCCAAATTATTGTAGCATGTTTCCCTTAAGGAAACTCAAAATTAAATAAATAATTTTTTATTTAATCACCTCCCCTTAAATGTTGAGATCCCCCCGATGCCTCTGGCCGCCGGCGGTCTTAGGCATCGGGGGGATTTCTTTTTTAATTCTTGAACGACCTTGACCCATATTCATGTGTGAATAAAATAAAATATTTTTGTTCCACATGTTATGTAGGTCAGTCATGACTTAGGCGGATTTTTGCCTGAGTTCTGGGACTGCTCAGGACTTAGAGCGAGATGCGGCTAAGTGTTGGCTGTCCAAACTGTGGTTCAACCAAATTTTATTTTATGTTCACACATGAGTAAGGGTAGCAGGTATCCAAGAGTTAAAGTCCTAAGGGTAGGTGAAGCCGAAAAATTGACCTTGACCAAAAATTTTTTGCTCCGGACGAAAACTGCACCCGGGGGGGGGGGGGAGGTGCCAAGCTAGTAGTGTGAAATTGTTACTTCCAGTACAAGTTAAAATAGTAGTGGTAAATTGTTACCACAAACACAAATTTGTGTCTTTAAACTTCTAATGTAACTTAACCCATTTAAATGTAGGTGCCAAGCCAGTAGTGTGAAATTGTTACTCCCAGTACAAGTTAAAATAGTAGTGGTAAATTGTTACCACAAACACAAATTTGTGTCTTCAAACTTCTAATTTAACTTAACCCATTTAAATGTAGGTGCTAAGCTAGTAGTGTGAAATTGTTACTCCCAGTACAAGTTAAAATAGTAGTGGTAAATTGTTACCACAAATTTGTGTATTCAAACTTCTAATTTAACTTTACCCATTTAAATGTAGGTGCCAAGCCAGTAGTGTGAAATTGTTACTCCCAGTACAAGTTAAAATAGTAGTGGTAAATTGTTACCACAAATTTGTGTATTCAAACTTCTAATTTAAATTAACCCATTTAAATGTAGGTGCCCAGCCAGTAGTGTGAAATTGTTACTCCCAGTACAAGTTAAAATAGTAGTGGTAAATTGTTACCACAAATTTGTGTCTTCAAACTTCTAATTTAACTTAACCCATTTAAATGTTGCTACTTAAAGGTAGCACCGTTTTGGTGCTACCTTTCATGTACTATTTTCTACATGTCCAATTTTGCTTTATGTTTTTTAAACAACACTTTTAATTACCGGTTTAATGTAAAACTATAAAATATGTTTATATATATGAATTATTAACAAAACCTTAGTTTTAACATTAAATGTTATTAGGAAACTTCTAATTGAGATAAGCCATTTAAATGTTGCTACTTTTAGGTAGCACCGTTTTGGTGCTACCTATGGTGTACTATTTCACATGTCCAATTTTTGCTTTAGGCTTTTAAACAACACTTTTAACTACTGCTACCAGTCTACCACTGAGGTACCTATGAAGCGAGTTTGGTTCATCTTTTTTTTTCTCTAGTTGCTAAGGTGTTTAGGAATTAAAGGTTAGAATTACTTTTAAGGTTAAAAAAAGCACATGGTGCGAACAGAAAGTTCACTATTGTTTTAACATTAATGGTCATTAGAAAACTTCTAATTGAGCTTAACCCATTTAAATGTTGCTACTTTAAGGTAGCACCGTTTCGGTGCTACCTTTGGTGTACTATTTTTACATGTCACAAAATATATGGGCCTCTGCTTGACGCAGAGACAGGTACTTGGCCCCGTTTCTACCCATTATTAAGTGTACTGAGACTTTAGGTTTTAAACAACACTTTTAACTACTGGTTTAATGTAAAACTACGAAATATGTTTATATACATGAAATCTTAACAAAACCTTAGTTTTAATATTAAAGGTAATTTGGAAACTTCTAATTGAGCTTAAACCATTTAAATGTTGCGAATTAAAGGTAGCACCGTTTTGGTGCTACCTTTGGTGTACTATTTTTACATATCCAATTTTGCTTTAGGTTTTTAAACATCACTTTTAACTACCGGTTTAATGTAAAACTATGAAATATGTTTATATATATGAATTCTTAACCAAACCTTAGTTTTAACATTAAACCGTATTTGGAAACTTCTAATTGCTCACTCAGAGACAAGTACTTGGCCCCGTTACTCTCCATCATTAAGTGTACTTAGGCTTTATGTTTTTAAACAAGACTTTTAACTACTGGTTTAATGTAAAACTACAAAATATGTTTATATACATGATAACTTAACAAAACCTTAGTTTTTAACATTAAAGGTAATTTGGAAACTTCCAATTGGGCTTAACCTATTTAAATGTTGCTTAACCTATTTAAATGTTGCTAATTAAAGGTAGCACCGTTTTGGTGCTACCTTTGGTGTACTATTTATTCCTTGTCAATTTTGCTTAAAGTTTTTAAACAACACTTTTAACTAAGTGTTTAATGTTAAAGTACGAAATATGTTTATATATGAGCCTCTGCTGACTTGGAGACAAGTACTTGGCCCCCGTTCCTGTCCATCATTAAGTGTACTGAGGCTTTAAGTTTTTAAACAAGACTTTTAACTACTAGTTTAATGTAAAACTACAAAATATGTTTATATATACATGATAACTTAACAAAACCTTAGTTTTTACATTGAAGGTAATTTGGGAACTTTTAATTGAGCTTAAAACATTTAAATGTTGCTAATTAAAGGTAGCACCGTTTTGGTGCTACCTTTGGTGTACTATTTCTTCCTTGTCAAATTTTGCTTAAAGTTTTTAAACAACACTTTTAACTACGGGTTTAATGTTAAAGTACAAAACAACACTTTTAACTACAGGTTTAATGTTAAAGTACAAAATATGTTTACATATGAGCCTCTGCTGACTGAGAGACAAGTACTTGGCACCGTTCCTGTCCATCATTAAGTGTATTTAGGCTTTACGTTTTTAAACAAGACTTTTAACTACTGGTTTAATGTAAAACTATGAAATATGTTTATATATGAGCCTACGCCTGACGCAGAGACAGGTATTTGGTCTTGTTCCTGTCCCTAATTAAGTGTACTGAGGCTGTAGGTTTTAAAAAAACACTTTTAACTTCTGGTTTAATGTAAAAACTATGAAATATGTTTATATATAAATGATAACTTAACAAAACCTTAGTTTTAACATTACAGGTAATTTGGAAACCTCCAATTGAGCTTAACCCATTTAAATGTTGCTACTTTTTAATGTAGCAACCGGTAGCACCGTTTTGATGCTATCTTTGGTGTACTATTTTTTTTTACATGTAAAATTTTGCTTTAGGTTTTTAAACAAAAATTTAAGTATTACGTTAAGGTCAAACTACCAAACATGTTTGTTATCTACATGAATTATTAACAAACTTTTAGTTTTATCTTTAATGATGATATAGGAATTTCTATTTATGTGTAAAGTTTAACATAATTAGTTTTGTATTTGATTTTATTATTGTTTGGAACACTTGTTATGTGTTGTAGTCAAGCAAGTCTTATTTTGGTATAAAAAATAATAATCTTTAGCACATGTATGTAAAGCTAATTTTTTAATTTCAATTTATTAAATGAAAATGAATGTGGTATTAATGTAAAATATATTAAAAATCAGTTTTAAAAAATCTACAGGAAATTGTCAACAAATTTAAAATGTATCATATTACTGTTAAATGTGCAGTATATCCCTTCATTTTGCATGCCCAGTTGCGCTTCATCATTTATGAAAGTGGTTTGTTGAGTGTGCCCTTATTATTGACATCCGTAAAAAAATTGTTTAAATTTAACATACAATTGTGTATGCGCAGTAGTACTTGTCTACTGCGCATGCGCAGAAGGTTTCCACCACTCTTTGTCGGGTATATAAGCAGGTGGGTTAACCATGCATTTCATTGTTTGGCGAACTTTTGCCAAGTGAACATCTTATTGACAACTTCGGTTATTCCGGATATTTAAAAGGTGTATGCTATTTTTCTTACATTTGACTTCAATATGTCTGAACTGCAGTGTTACATGTTTGATAGTAAACCTGTAGCTGTATTATTTGATCGTGAAAACAATCCATGGTTTAAGGCTAATGATGTATCAGAAATTCTAGAATATAAAAGACCGCGAAAAGCAATAAATGATCTAGTTAAGGAAAAATATAAAAAGTTATGTAAAGATATTGATGGAAACAGTTTAGTGCTACCCTCTAACTTTCAAAAAAGTACCGTATTCATCAATGAACCAGGTTTATATTCCTTAATTTTATCGTCCAAGATGAAATTAGCTAAGCGCTTTCAAGATTGGGTGTTTGAAGAAATACTACCATCAATTCGCAAGTATGGAGAGTATAAACTAAAAAGAGAAAACCTTAAGTTGACTCACTCCTTACGTAAAGCGTTGTCAAATAATCAAAAACTAATTGAAACGTTAATTGATCAAATACCTAAAGTTGCTGTTATACCTGATGATATGGATTTAAAACATATCTTTTGTGTATTGGAAAAGGACACATACTATGAAAAGTATGGAGTAATGGAGTACAAGTGCATTCGTACAGAGAGGAGACGATATAAAAGAGCACTGAAAAGAGCAAAGGAAGATGGTTTTGTACCAAGTTTTACAAGATATCCTGTACCAAACAGTATAAATATCTTTAATAAAGCTAAGGAGGTTATGAATACTTATGGTATGCATTACGAATGTTCTTTGAATAACATACTGACCCCCCATAATTTTGTAAATATTGTAAAAATTATTCTTAATGAATAAACTGTATGAATGTATGTATGAATGTGGGACTTATTAGATTGAGAAGTTAAGGTATTAACTTTAGCTACTTATTTGAAAAGTCTGGTGTGAATGAAGGTCACTGGCGCGGTTGACTAAAAGACCCGTAAACCGTGTGTGTGTGTGTGAATGTGTGTGTGTGTGTGTGTGTGTGTGTGTGTGTGAATGTGTGTGTGAATGTGTGGAAAACGACGTACACCCACCTCCTCGCGGTGTTTTCTGGGTAACGCTAAGAGGTGTACAACAAATGTCTTGTAAACCACATGAATTAATCTATTTTTTTTTTTTAATATACATTCATAGGTATATACAATAATAACATTTATTTAAATTAAACAAATTTAAAAGCATTTTAAATGCATACAATTTATAATTGTTGTCACAAAAACACCTCGTGCTTTACTAATAATAGATGAAAACGATATAATGTATGTATAAAATATGAGTTTTTTAATTAATGGAGCTAGAAAAAATAAAGATAGCATTAAATTAGTGTTACCATAAAATTTGTTTATAGAACAATAAGTTTTTCTTCATAATTATAGGTTAATATTTAAAAAAATGTCGAACCTGATTCCCTTATACAAATAATGAATAACAATCGCAATAAACACTTATCTTTAAGATACAAATGTGGTTAGCACTGAATCAGTGGTACCTTTAAATAATGTAAAAAGCCTTATATTTGGAAAAAATTATACATTTGCCTAAATAATACAATTTACATGTTTTCCTTCAAACTAACTTTTTAACACACCGATTTTGAACCATAAAAATGTTTTATATACTGGTTTTAAGATCTATATTTAGGTAGCACTAAATTAGAGCTACCATTAAGTTAATAAAATAGCTACATACATTTATAATTATATTTTATTATTTAATTATTAAATATATTTAATTTATTCAATATTTATTTCACTGACTCTTTACAGCACAAATAAGTATAAAAACACAAAATCTGAAACAAGTCAGTCATTTTAATTTTAATGTAAAATAATAAAAGCTCAAAACTTAATACTTTTTTTCAAAATTAAACAAAAGTAGCAACAAAATATCGGTGTTATCTTGAAATATTTATAGAAATTATAATATAGTATGGTTTTATTAATTTAAACTAAATTGAATTCATCCTTATTCTACACATAACGGTAAAACCATTCATTCTGAACCTTAATGCTTAGAACTCTGACATGTTGTTTTTCTAACTCTGACATATTGTATTTATTTCAAGATACAGCTCAACCTTTCATTATAAATCTTGTTAATTTTTTAAATCTATCTTCTTATTTCTATAAGGGTTTTGTCTGTTACGTCCCTTTTTCTCTCGACCTGCTGAACCGATTTTTAAGATTGAGGCGTCATTTTAAAGCTTAGGATATACCGCAGTGACGAATTGTAATTAAAAAGGTCATATTGTTTCGGGCTTCGACCCTCCTGGCCTTTGATTTATGTCTAGAGGGCACTTTAAATGTTGACCAACTTTTATTGCAAGTTCTTTAATGTGAATTGTAATTTAACAGCTGATTACCTTCAGATGAATTTTAAAAGCCGGATAGTAAACAAAAATAGATCTCCGTCACTTCATAATCAACATTTACGTACTGTAGGTGAGATTCACTCATACAGAATCATAAAACGCGCAATTTGCGCACGGGCCACCTCGTAATATAATAAAAATATAAAACACATGAACTTTTAACTAATTTACCAATAGGGAATACGCTATTACGGTGTTATTCATGATAAGACCTAAGCCCGGGACCATGATACTTTTTCATTTTGAGATCTCTAAAAGCCAAAAACACCGTTTGTTCAATTTCATATATATATGTATGTGTCCATAAACACGATAACTTTTGAATGGAACCTCTGATTTTGATGAAATTTAGTACAGGGGTGTAAGCCAGTATCTACTTAATTGAATTTGTGAAACATAATGATTGGATTATGGGAACGAGGTTTATAGGGTTTCTAAAGGGTTAAAATTGGGTTTTTGGCATTTTTTGAACCTCAATTTTTTTTTAAAATTCATGACTTTTAACTAAAACCATTCAAAAGAGCTTAAAACAACGAACAATTTAGTATTTTGAATTTTTACCTAACTTAAATGGTTATTCAGAAAATCCAAACACTATGTTTTACATGTTATTCTTATGGGAAATGAACAAAACCTTCTATCTTGCTTATTTATTGAAATATCTTGATAAACTTGGTATGTACATTAATTAGAAAGCGTTTAACTTATATCTGCTTATAAAATGCATATGGCGGCAAACCTACATACTCACCTCTATGGGTTTTATGGAAAAATTAAAAAACACCATAACCTGATAAAATTTGGTATGTACATTCACTAGGTAGGGTTTAACTTATCAATGAAACCCATATGGCGGCAAACCTACATACTTTAAACCCCCATGGATTTTATGAGAAAATAGAAAATATACCAAAATTCCATTGGAAACTTGCTGAGTAAGCAGGTCTGCTGCGATGGGGGTATTATATTTATAGTTACATTAAGGTAGCATTATTTTGATGCCACCTTTACATAAAATATATTAATTCAATTATCTTATTGTTTTATTGTGTATTTACATTAAATTTAGTCTACATGTGGGAATTGAGACACCAATTTTTGGAAAATGAATGCATATAATCATGGGATATAGTCTTTATTCTGTAAACCCGGCTTACCCCTTAATTGTTTCCCCTTTAAATTTTCATTTTAAATTTAAAGTGGAAACACTTCTTTTTACAAACAAATTTGTGCTATTATCATTCACTTTTCTTTGTTTAAATTAAATGTAGTCCTTTTTTTACTCTACTTATAAAGCAGAAAAGATACTGGAACTTAAATCATATAGTTTTGGAACTTGAATCATTATTCCAAACATACAATTTAACTCTCCAATTGTAAATATAAGATGAGAAAAGCTAAAATTTCTATATTTATAGTTATAATTATAGGCATTTAGTCAAATGCCTATAACTCAATAATGGATTGACGGATTAGGACAAGCAATACATCATTGAAAAGGTCTATGTAAGACTAACATTTTAGTAAAAGAAGAATTTGGTTATCTTATTTTAGTCAAAAGTTATACGAATTATTTCAAATAAATACCCCCTCTCCTTTCTTTCCCCCACCTCCCAGGTCAATAATCGATAACGGCTAGCTGTTACCCCTCTCATTAGTATACCATTATAAAAGTGGAGCGAGCGTTGTTCACTCCTTCATTCCGCTTCTACAAGCCACTCTTGTTGTTTTGTCTCTGCTGTTTACAATATTACTTGCTTCAAAATGCCTCCTCGTCTCAATGAAAATTTCAATTCCTCCGAAATTTCTAATGTTTTTGAACAACCTGAAGACACTTTAAATAACGACAGTGACAGTGAAGATGATGATGAAGATGATGATTATACCGTTGAAATTAATGAAGAACTCAAAGTTATAGCAATTGATCCAGAATCCCCATTTGATACAATAGATAAATTCATGTCTGAAGCTCATAAATGGTTGGACTCAGGATCTTACGTACGAATCGGCTCCTTTATATTGTATGATGATTGTAATTCTTTTCTTGTAACACCAAATGATAGAGACCGCATGCGGCAGTGGGCACAAACAATAAAGGAGTGCTACGAACAAGGTGTGGATGTTGGCGGCTATTTTACAGCACAAGTCGTTTAATAACCAAACTACCCTTCCCCCACCCTACCCCTTCCCAATCCTTATTCCTTCCCCCTCCCCATTTTTAGAACTCATAAATGGCAGGCTATGGACCTCCAGGTTTCTAGTCTGTACTTGCACCTTGCGCCGTCAAGATGCTTACCACTTTGTCTTTTATTTAAACAGGTCTTATAAGTTGTGAATTTGTCATTAATAAGCTTGCATTTGTAGGAGCTACATATACGGTTAAGAATGTCTCCTAGAGATACTTCTTTTGCGCAATTAATTAAAATTGTGAGACAACAAAACGTTACGTTAGTGCAAAAAGAAGTTGAAATAACTGATAAATTTCATGTTAAGACTAACGCAGCTCAAGAGAAAGTGAAATCAACCAAACTTGCTTCGTAGGTACCTCAGTGGTAGACTGATATATATATATATATATATATATATATATATATATATATATAAATGAAATTGAACAAACGGTGTTTTTTTGGTATTTATTTGAAATAATTCGCATAACTTTTGACTAAAATAAGATAACCAAATTCTTCTTTTACTAAAATGTTAGTCTTACATAGACCTTTTCAATGATGTATCGCTTGTCCTAATCCGTCAATCCATTATTGAGTTATAGGCATTTGACTAAATGCCTATAATTATAACTATAAATATAGAAATTTTAGCTTTTCTCATCTTATATTTACAATTGGAGAGTTAAATTGTATGTTTGGAATAATGATTCAAGTTCCAAAACTATATGATTTAAGTTCCAGTATCTTTTCTGCTTTATAAGTAGAGTAAAAAAAAGGACTACATTTAATTTAAACAAAGAAAAGTGAATGATAATAGCACAAATTTGTTTGTAAAAAGAAGTGTTTCCACTTTAAATTTAAAATGAAAATTTAAAGGGGAAACAATTAAGGGGTAAGCCGGGTTTACAGAATAAAGACTATATCCCATGATTATATGCATTCATTTTCCAAAAATTGGTGTCTCAATTCCCACATGTAGACTAAATTTAATGTAAATACACAATAAAACAATAAGATAATTGAATTAATATATTTTATGTAAAGGTGGCATCAAAATAATGCTACCTTAATGTAACTATAAATATAATACCCCCATCGCAGCAGACCTGCTTACTCAGCAAGTTTCCAATGGAATTTTGGTATATTTTCTATTTTCTCATAAAATCCATGGGGGTTTAAAGTATGTAGGTTTGCCGCCATATGGGTTTCATTGATAAATATAAGTTAAACCCTACCTAGTGAATGTACATACCAAATTTTATCAGGTTATGGTGTTTTTTAATTTTTCCATAAAACCCATAGAGGTGAGTATGTAGGTTTGCCGCCATATGCATTTTATAAGCAGATATAAGTTAAACGCTTTCTAATTAATGTACATACCAAGTTTATCAAGATATTTCAATAAATAAGCAAGATAGAAGGTTTTGTTCATTTCCCATAAGAATAACATGTAAAACATAGTGTTTGGATTTTCTGAATAACCATTTAAGTTAGGTAAAAATTCAAAATACTAAATTGTTCGTTGTTTTAAGCTCTTTTGAATGGTTTTAGTTAAAAGTCATGAATTTTAAAAAAAAATTGAGGTTCAAAAAATGCCAAAAACCCAATTTTAACCCTTTAGAAACCCTATAAACCTCGTTCCCATAATCCAATCATTATGTTTCACAAATTCAATTAAGTAGATACTGGCTTACACCCCTGTACTAAATTTCATCAAAATCAGAGGTTCCATTCAAAAGTTATCGTGTTTATGGACACATACATATATATATGAAATTGAACAAACGGTGTTTTTGGCTTTTAGAGATCTCAAAATGAAAAAGTATCATGGTCCCGGGCTTAGGTCTTATCATGAATAACACCGTAATAGCGTATTCCCTATTGGTAAATTAGTTAAAAGTTCATGTGTTTTATATTTTTATTATATTACGAGGTGGCCCGTGCGCAAATTGCGCGTTTTATGATTCTGTATGAGTGAATCTCACCTACAGTACGTAAATGTTGATTATGAAGTGACGGAGATCTATTTTTGTTTACTATCCGGCTTTTAAAATTCATCTGAAGGTAATCAGCTGTTAAATTACAATTCACATTAAAGAACTTGCAATAAAAGTTGGTCAACATTTAAAGTGCCCTCTAGACATAAATCAAAGGCCAGGAGGGTCGAAGCCCGAAACAATATGACCTTTTTAATTACAATTCGTCACTGCGGTATATCCTAAGCTTTAAAATGACGCCTCAATCTTAAAAATCGGTTCAGCAGGTCGAGAGAAAAAGGGACGTAACAGACAAAACCCTTATAGAAATAAGAAGATAGATTTAAAAAATTAACAAGATTTATAATGAAAGGTTGAGCTGTATCTTGAAATAAATACAATATGTCAGAGTTAGAAAAACAACATGTCAGAGTTCTAAGCATTAAGGTTCAGAATGAATGGTTTTACCGTTATGTGTAGAATAAGGATGAATTCAATTTAGTTTAAATTAATAAAACCATACTATATTATAATTTCTATAAATATTTCAAGATAACACCGATATTTTGTTGCTACTTTTGTTTAATTTTGAAAAAAAGTATTAAGTTTTGAGCTTTTATTATTTTACATTAAAATTAAAATGACTGACTTGTTTCAGATTTTGTGTTTTTATACTTATTTGTGCTGTAAAGAGTCAGTGAAATAAATATTGAATAAATTAAATATATTTAATAATTAAATAATAAAATATAATTATAAATGTATGTAGCTATTTTATTAACTTAATGGTAGCTCTAATTTAGTGCTACCTAAATATAGATCTTAAAACCAGTATATAAAACATTTTTATGGTTCAAAATCGGTGTGTTAAAAAGTTAGTTTGAAGGAAAACATGTAAATTGTATTATTTAGGCAAATGTATAATTTTTTTCCAAATATAAGGCTTTTCACATTATTTAAAGGTACCACTGATTCAGTGCTAACCACATTTGTATCTTAAAGATAAGTGTTTATTGCGATTGTTATTCATTATTTGTATAAGGGAATCAGGTTCGACATTTTTTTAAATATTAACCTATAATTATGAAGAAAAACTTATTGTTCTATAAACAAATTTTATGGTAACACTAATTTAATGCTATCTTTATTTTTTCTAGCTCCATTAATTAAAAAACTCATATTTTATACATACATTATATCGTTTTCATCTATTATTAGTAAAGCACGAGGTGTTTTTGTGACAACAATTATAAATTGTATGCATTTAAAATGCTTTTAAATTTGTTTAATTTAAATAAATGTTATTATTGTATATACCTATGAATGTATATTAAAAAAAAAAAAAATAGATTAATTCATGTGGTTTACAAGACATTTGTTGTACACCTCTTAGCGTTACCCAGAAAACACCGCGAGGAGGTGGGTGTACGTCGTTTTCCACACATTCACACACACATTCACACACACACACACACACACACACACACACACACACACACACACACACACACACACACACACACACACACACACACACACACACATTCACACACATTCACACACATTCACACACACACACACACACACGGTTTACGGGTCTTTTAGTCAACCGCGCCAGTGACCTTCATTCACACCAGACTTTTCAAATAAGTAGCTAAAGTTAATACCTTAACTTCTCAATCTAATAAGTCCCACATTCATACATACATTCATACAGTTTATTCATTAAGAATAATTTTTACAATATTTACAAAATTATGGGGGGGTCAGTATGTTATTCAAAGAACATTCGTAATGCATACCATAAGTATTCATAACCTCCTTAGCTTTATTAAAGATATTTATACTGTTTGGTACAGGATATCTTGTAAAACTTGGTACAAAACCATCTTCCTTTGCTCTTTTCAGTGCTCTTTTATATCGTCTCCTCTCTGTACGAATGCACTTGTACTCCATTACTCCATACTTTTCATAGTATGTGTCCTTTTCCAATACACAAAAGATATGTTTTAAATCCATATCATCAGGTATAACAGCAACTTTAGGTATTTGATCAATTAACGTTTCAATTAGTTTTTGATTATTTGACAACGCTTTACGTAAGGAGTGAGTCAACTTAAGGTTTTCTCTTTTTAGTTTATACTCTCCATACTTGCGAATTGATGGTAGTATTTCTTCAAACACCCAATCTTGAAAGCGCTTAGCTAATTTCATCTTGGACGATAAAATTAAGGAATATAAACCTGGTTCATTGATGAATACGGTACTTTTTTGAAAGTTAGAGGGTAGCACTAAACTGTTTCCATCAATATCTTTACATAACTTTTTATATTTTTCCTTAACTAGATCATTTATTGCTTTTCGCGGTCTTTTATATTCTAGAATTTCTGATACATCATTAGCCTTAAACCATGGATTGTTTTCACGATCAAATAATACAGCTACAGGTTTACTATCAAACATGTAACACTGCAGTTCAGACATATTGAAGTCAAATGTAAGAAAAATAGCATACACCTTTTAAATATCCGGAATAACCGAAGTTGTCAATAAGATGTTCACTTGGCAAAAGTTCGCCAAACAATGAAATGCATGGTTAACCCACCTGCTTATATACCCGACAAAGAGTGGTGGAAACCTTCTGCGCATGCGCAGTAGACAAGTACTACTGCGCATACACAATTGTATGTTAAATTTAAACAATTTTTTTACGGATGTCAATAATAAGGGCACACTCAACAAACCACTTTCATAAATGATGAAGCGCAACTGGGCATGCAAAATGAAGGGATATACTGCACATTTAACAGTAATATGATACATTTTAAATTTGTTGACAATTTCCTGTAGATTTTTTAAAACTGATTTTTAATATATTTTACATTAATACCACATTCATTTTCATTTAATAAATTGAAATTAAAAAATTAGCTTTACATACATGTGCTAAAGATTATTATTTTTTATACCAAAATAAGACTTGCTTGACTACAACACATAACAAGTGTTCCAAACAATAATAAAATCAAATACAAAACCAATTATGTTAAACTTTACACATAAATAGAAATTCCTATATCATCATTAAAGATAAAACTAAAAGTTTATTAATAATCCATGTAGATAACAAACATGTTTGGTAGTTTGACCTTAACGTAATACTTAAATTTTTGTTTAAAAACCTAAAGCAAAATTTTACATGTAAAAAAAAATAGTACAACAAAGATAGCATCAAAACGGTGCTACCGGTTGCTACATTAAAAAGTAGCAACATTTAAATGGGTTAAGCTCAATTGGAGGTTTCCAAATTACCTTTAATGTTAAAACTAAGGTTTTGTTAAGTTATCATTTATATATAAACATATTTCATAGTTTTTACATTAAACCAGAAGTTAAAAGTGTTTTTTTAAAACCTACAGCCTCAGTACACTTAATTAGGGACAGGAACAAGACCAAATACCTGTCTCTGCGTCAGGCGTAGGCTCATATATAAACATATTTCATAGTTTTACATTAAACCAGTAGTTAAAAGTCTTGTTTAAAAACGTAAAGCCTAAATACACTTAATGATGGACAGGAACGGTGCCAAGTACTTGTCTCTCAGTCAGCAGAGGCTCATATGTAAACATATTTTGTACTTTAACATTAAACCTGTAGTTAAAAGTGTTGTTTTGTACTTTAACATTAAACCCGTAGTTAAAAGTGTTGTTTAAAAACTTTAAGCAAAATTTGACAAGGAAGAAATAGTACACCAAAGGTAGCACCAAAACGGTGCTACCTTTAATTAGCAACATTTAAATGTTTTAAGCTCAATTAAAAGTTCCCAAATTACCTTCAATGTAAAAACTAAGGTTTTGTTAAGTTATCATGTATATATAAACATATTTTGTAGTTTTACATTAAACTAGTAGTTAAAAGTCTTGTTTAAAAACGTAAAGCCTCAGTACACTTAATGATGGACAGGAACGGGGGCCAAGTACTTGTCTCCAAGTCAGCAGAGGCTCATATATAAACATATTTCGTACTTTAACATTAAACACTTAGTTAAAAGTGTTGTTTAAAAACTTTAAGCAAAATTGACAAGGAATAAATAGTACACCAAAGGTAGCACCAAAACGGTGCTACCTTTAATTAGCAACATTTAAATAGGTTAAGCAACATTTAAATAGGTTAAGCCCAATTGGAAGTTTCCAAATTACCTTTAATGTTAAAAACTAAGGTTTTGTTAAGTTATCATGTATATAAACATATTTTGTAGTTTTACATTAAACCAGTAGTTAAAAGTCTTGTTTAAAAACATAAAGCCTAAGTACACTTAATGATGGAGAGTAACGGGGCCAAGTACTTGTCTCTGAGTGAGCAATTAGAAGTTTCCAAATACGGTTTAATGTTAAAACTAAGGTTTGGTTAAGAATTCATATATATAAACATATTTCATAGTTTTACATTAAACCGGTAGTTAAAAGTGATGTTTAAAAACCTAAAGCAAAATTGGATATGTAAAAATAGTACACCAAAGGTAGCACCAAAACGGTGCTACCTTTAATTCGCAACATTTAAATGGTTTAAGCTCAATTAGAAGTTTCCAAATTACCTTTAATATTAAAACTAAGGTTTTGTTAAGATTTCATGTATATAAACATATTTCGTAGTTTTACATTAAACCAGTAGTTAAAAGTGTTGTTTAAAACCTAAAGTCTCAGTACACTTAATAATGGGTAGAAACGGGGCCAAGTACCTGTCTCTGCGTCAAGCAGAGGCCCATATATTTTGTGACATGTAAAAATAGTACACCAAAGGTAGCACCGAAACGGTGCTACCTTAAAGTAGCAACATTTAAATGGGTTAAGCTCAATTAGAAGTTTTCTAATGACCATTAATGTTAAAACAATAGTGAACTTTCTGTTCGCACCATGTGCTTTTTTTTAACCTTAAAAGTAATTCTAACCTTTAATTCCTAAACACCTTAGCAACTAGAGAAAAAAAAGATGAACCAAACTCGCTTCATAGGTACCTCAGTGGTAGACTGGTAGCAGTAGTTAAAAGTGTTGTTTAAAAGCCTAAAGCAAAAATTGGACATGTGAAATAGTACACCATAGGTAGCACCAAAACGGTGCTACCTAAAAGTAGCAACATTTAAATGGCTTATCTCAATTAGAAGTTTCCTAATAACATTTAATGTTAAAACTAAGGTTTTGTTAATAATTCATATATATAAACATATTTTATAGTTTTACATTAAACCGGTAATTAAAAGTGTTGTTTAAAAAACATAAAGCAAAATTGGACATGTAGAAAATAGTACATGAAAGGTAGCACCAAAACGGTGCTACCTTTAAGTAGCAACATTTAAATGGGTTAAGTTAAATTAGAAGTTTGAAGACACAAATTTGTGGTAACAATTTACCACTACTATTTTAACTTGTACTGGGAGTAACAATTTCACACTACTGGCTGGGCACCTACATTTAAATGGGTTAATTTAAATTAGAAGTTTGAATACACAAATTTGTGGTAACAATTTACCACTACTATTTTAACTTGTACTGGGAGTAACAATTTCACACTACTGGCTTGGCACCTACATTTAAATGGGTAAAGTTAAATTAGAAGTTTGAATACACAAATTTGTGGTAACAATTTACCACTACTATTTTAACTTGTACTGGGAGTAACAATTTCACACTACTAGCTTAGCACCTACATTTAAATGGGTTAAGTTAAATTAGAAGTTTGAAGACACAAATTTGTGTTTGTGGTAACAATTTACCACTACTATTTTAACTTGTACTGGGAGTAACAATTTCACACTACTGGCTTGGCACCTACATTTAAATGGGTTAAGTTACATTAGAAGTTTAAAGACACAAATTTGTGTTTGTGGTAACAATTTACCACTACTATTTTAACTTGTACTGGAAGTAACAATTTCACACTACTAGCTTGGCACCTCCCCCCCCCCGGGTGCAGTTTTCGTCCGGAGCAAAAAATTTTTGGTCAAGGTCAAAAAATTTTCGAAAAAAAAAATTTTTGGGGGGGGGGCGCAGTTTTCGTCCGGAGCAAAAAATTTTTGGTCAAGGTCAAAAAATTTTTCAAAAAAAAATTTCGGGGGGGGGGCGCAGTTTTCGTCCGGAGCAAAAAATTTTTGGTCAAGGTCAAAAAATTTTTCAAAAAAAAAATTTCGGGGGGGGGGGGGCAGTTTTCGTCCGGAGCAAAAAATTTTTGGTCAAGGTCAAAAAATTTTTAAAAAAAATTCGGGGGGGGGGGGCGCAGTTTTCGTCCGGAGCAAAAAATTTTTGGTCAAGGTCAAAAAATTTTTCAAAAAAAAATTTCGGGGGGAGGGGGGGGGCAGTTTTCGTCCGGAGCAAAAAATTTTTGGTCAAGGTCAAAAAATTTTTAAAAAAAATTCGGGGGGGGGCTCACTTCTCGTCTGGCGCCGAGGGGGGGGGCTTCACCTACCCTTAGGACTTTAACTCTTGGATACCTGCTACCCTTACTCATGTGTGAACATAAAATAAAATTTGGTTGAACCACAGTTTGGACAGCCAACACTTAGCCGCATCTCGCTCTAAGTCCTGAGCAGTCCCAGAACTCAGGCAAAAATCCGCCTAAGTCATGACTGACCTACATAACATGTGGAACAAAAATATTTTATTTTATTCACACATGAATATGGGTCAAGGTCGTTCAAGAATTAAAAAAGAAATCCCCCCGATGCCTAAGACCGCCGGCGGCCAGAGGCATCGGGGGGATCTCAACATTTAAGGGGAGGTGATTAAATAAAAAATTATTTATTTAATTTTGAGTTTCCTTAAGGGAAACATGCTACAATAATTTGGAAAAGGCCATGCTAACCATGACCGAGGATCCCGTCTTAACCCGTAGGTACTGACTTTTGCCTAGCACACCGGTCAGTGTCAGGATCCGACGCCTCGTGCTAAAGGATGCCAACCACCCATCTAGAGTGATGAGGTCCAGTAGCGCCCCTGACCGAAAGAGGCCTAAGGGTGGATCCCCAGGGGCCTACCCCCGGGCTCGTTAGGCGCCATGCTATTGTTGGTAACAAATAATTCTTGAGGTTCTAAACCTCGAAAAATTTTTATTTTACAGAGACTGTAAAGTCTCAAAAAGCCTAACACTTTAACTGCCAATTTACGGAGGAGTACCTCCAAGATACGAATTTAGAAAAATTTCAACTTGGGGACAACCTGTGAAGATTAGTACAAAATAATATTTTTCAACACACAACACTTAGACTAAATAAATCCAACACCAAGACCTAGCAGAAGCAGCAAGCGCAAAATAAAATATTTCTTAAAACTACACATGCCATGCCTTAGACTAAAAGACTTCCCAATATAATGCGGCGCCAACATTACATTGCGAATCCTGTAGGGCAGAGCTTCAACCACTCAGCTGAAATGTTTGAAAGCAACTGCGAAGAAGCTAAGCCTCAGAGAATCGAAGCTGGGCCGGTCAGGAGTGGTGGAACCGGACCTGGTTACGTAAACAGCCAGACCTCGACACGTACTTGTTTGCGGCATTGGACAATCTCCAAGAGCCACACCTGAATACATTACTAACCGGATCTCATTATACAACACGTGTCAAGGTATGGCAACGCCTCGGGCTATGCCACCTCCTCCTCCCCCGGGGGGGGGGGCTCACTTCTCATCCGGAGCCGAAGGGGGGGGGAGGGGGAGGGGTCTTGGGACTTAGAATATTTTCAGTCCAAGTCAGGTGTACTATAGAATAATATTTTAGCTTGCCGGATTCAGCACAGCCGGCAGAGACGGTTACATAATGCTTATATAACAGACTGGTTTCTTTGCCAACTGGTCGAATGTAGCTCAACAGAAGGTAAGTCAGTTTATTGCAAGCCAACAAACACGCCACACCTCGCCTCCGCTCAACTTTTCTGTGAGTAAATTTTTATTTTTCCTTCTTATTAAACTTAGCAAAACAGAACCTAGCCTGTTTTGCACAAAATTAATTTTTGTTACACTGCTACAATTACGTTTACTTAACAAATTATTTTCCACTCATTATTTAATATTTTATTCCTTACTTGTTAAGACTTAGAAACTGAAATGTTGGAAGACTGTTTGATACAAAATTAATTTTTATTTAGCTATACAGGTCTCCTAATATTTTCATACACTTGTATTTTGCAGGTGTGGCTAAATATTTTTCGCTCACAATTTAATTTTATTCCACACAAGTGGATTTTGAACTTTACTACAAAACTGATCCATACCCGTCTCCTACAAAATTATTTTTCATTTGGTTCTACCTCTTTTAGTCTTACATTAAATATTTCTTGGAGTTAAATTTTACACAAGTCTCTCGGTTAATTTTTCTGCACAGTACGTGTTACTCCTTGGACAGTTCCCAGCAAACTGTTTCTACACTTGTCAACAACAGTCTGCATTACCCCCTCCACTACTCATTCCCCCACTATAGCCCTGTTCCCCCACTACTTCCAGCTAAGGTACAACACTGGACTAAGTGTTTCAGTTTTATCCAAACCTTACTGTGAGACACATCTATGGCTGAAACTTTGCGAGAAAAATTATTAAGAGTAAAATTTTTGCTGGCCAAGCAAAATAATTCTGTTAAGGTGTCCAAGACTTCCACTTTAACAAAAATGAAACGTTGCTTCAAAAATAATCCAAAATTTTACTCAAGGGACACAAATATCACTATGGATGATAAAATGTTTCAGAAACTTTTAGACGAGCTAACTTTTGCCAGTAAGGTTACGTTGGTGACTCCAATTCCCGACCAAGTTCCAACATCACCTGAGAAAGAATAAAAAATAAATATTTCTCAGGAAATATTTCCAATCCGAGTTACGGAGGTCCGGTAAAGGACCGGCTGGGACGAGTTGTTTGTAAAAAAATAAATTTTTCTTCCTTCTGACCACTTTACCCCCACCACCTCCTTATCCCCACCACTGGGCCGGGTACCTGGGGAACCGCCTGCACCCAAGTCAGTACGTCTTCGGACGCGGTGCTGTTCGGATCGCGTGTCGTTTGTCGCAATGTCGGGTGTTTGAAGAAATTATTCTTCGGCTCTAAGTCTCTCGGTGGGTAAGTAAAATATAAAAAATTATTTTTTTTTTCAAGTGGGGCTGCTGGGACGGGTCAATGACCCCTGACGGATATATTAGGTCAAGAGTCTGATCGCTAGGGAATAAAAAAAATATTTTTTTGCACTTTTGTGGTTCCTCGAGAAATTTCAATTTCTCAGCAAAATTTGAGGATTCGCAAAAGTGCAAAAAAAATTTTTTTTGTATTCTTGCGTGACCTTGACCTAATTAACGTCAGTAACGTCATCATGATGACGTCAGCGATAATGACGTCACCATGACGTCATTTATGTGACGTCATGTGACGTCATATGACGTCATTAGTGACGTCATTAGTGACGTCATTGATGACGTCATCACTGCTGACGTCATCGTGATGACGTCACGTCCCAGCAGCCCTACTTTTACACTACTTGTCTCTCTATATGAATCCCCAGATTGAATATAACGCTTCAGTTGATAGTTCTGGTGCAGTTTTACTTTGAAGGTTGAACGTGTCCCAACACGTTTGGCATCCGGTCTTTGACCTATTTGCTGCCGTCCAATCAGGCTTAGATTTTAGTTTAGGAAACGAATGAACATATCAAGTTATAGAACGATTGAACTTTCCATTCTTACCTTGGCTAACGTTTACCTACTTCCGACGTTTTTTTAAACCACCTACATATCTGATGACCCATCAGGCTGGGAAATATTATAATAACCAATTGAATTAAACTCAATAGTAATTTTTCTCGCTGCCACTTTGTCCGTCAAACTTCCTCAATGCAGTGCTCTCACCTTAAGTCTCGATTAACCCTATTATTGTTGTAATTTTAAACTATTCTATACTTATCAATTATTGTAACTCCTTCAGTATATTTTAATTTAACCGATCATCCTTTTTTGGCTATTATTTTACAGTTGGTTTTTTTACTACCATTGGTTGAAAATGCATAATGTACGCCGATTTTATGGTTCTTAGGTTGCAACTTTCTTCATTTTAAGACGATATAAAGACTTTAAGACTTCATGATTATAGTACCTAATACCCTGTGATCTATTACATACTACTAGTGCTCTATTTTTATTAATTTTCTGAACTAATATACATAACATTTAAAATTGTTAAACTAATTGCTGATTTTGAATGATAAAATTGTTATAGTTTCTCTATATGGTATATATATATATATATGATTCCTGCGTTTCTTGGCCACCCCTTGGCGGAACTAAAGCATCTTAGCCTATACCAATTTTTTAAAATTTCAACTATCTTATTGATTTTGTCCCGTTTTTCTTCTATTACATACAACGATCCTCTATATAAACTTATAATTTTATTACACTTTTATCTTTTCAGAATACAGCCATTATTACCTCAATCATGAGCAATCATAATCGTATCTCCAAATTTTTACACAACAACTTTTGAGCATGACTATTTACATAGTTCATTAATATTTCACAACTCCATTATATTTTTTTACGAATTAAGGGGGAGTGGAAAATGGGGGAGACATTATTATACCATGAGACGTGAGCAAATTTCAAAGCTTATTATTATTTATTGTGAGTAGTGTGTATTGGCGGCTTCTGTTACTGCCGTTGGAGTTGAGCTCTCAACTAGCCTGTTCATTGTATGAGGTTTTGACAGTAATTTACGGAATTGGGGCAACCAATTATTGGGTTGGACCCTCCATCAAGCATAACACCTAGAATATTTACATAAATAATATTTATCTCACAGCTCAATTTTTTAAAACTATTTTCTAAGGAGGAGTATTAAAACCTACTAATAGGAGATTATTAAAGCATTTTTTTACTATTGATTGTGAATTTAGAGTATTAGATAGTTTTGTTACTGGCTTGGCTGTCCAGATCTTGTGTGGAACTAAACTATTTCAAACTTGACTTTTTATTAATTCAAACTAGGGGGCAGGTTGAAAATGCATAATGTACGCCGATTTTATGGTTCTTAAGTTGCAACTTTCTTCATTTTAAGACTATATAAAGACTTTAAGACTTCATGATTATAGTACCTAATGCCCTGTGATCTATTACATACTACTAGGGCTCTATATTTATTAATTTTCTGAACTAATATATATAAAACATTTAAAATTGTTAAATTAATAATTGCTGATTTTGAATGATAAAATTGTTATAGTTTCTCTATATGGTACATATATGATTCCTGCGTTTCTTGGCCACTCCGTGGCGGAACTGAAGCATCTTAGCCTATACCATTTTTTTAAAATTTCAAATATCTTGATTTTGTCCCTTTTTTCTTCTATTACATACAACGATCCTCTATATAAACTTATAATTTTATTCCACTTTTATCTTTTCAGAATACAGCTATTACCTCAATCATGTGCAATCATAATCGTATCTCCGAATTTTTACACAACAACTTTTGAGCATGACTATTTACATAGTTCATTAATATTTCACAACTCCATTATATTTTTTAACGAATTAAGGGAAGCTAGGGAGTGGGATTAAACCATGAGCCGTGGGCAAATTTAAAAGCTTATTACTGTATTATTTATTGTGAGTAGTGTGTATTGGCGGCTTCTGTTACTGTCGTTGGAGTTGAGCCCTCATTGTATGAGGTTTTGACAGTAATTTACGGAATTGGGGCAACCAATTATTGGGTTGGACCCTTTATCAAGCATAACACCTAGAATATTTACATAAATAATATTTATTTCACAGCTCAATTTTTTAAACTATTTACTAAGGAGGGGTATTAAAACCTACTAATAGGAGATTATTAAAGCTTTTTTACTATTGATTGTGAATTTAGAGTATTAGATGGTTTTGTTACTGTCTTGGCTGTCCAGATCTTATGTGGAACTAAACTATTTCAAACTTGACTTTTTATTAATTCAAACTTTGGCCGACTAATTTTTTTTATTATTGTTTTTTTAAGGATATTTTCTTATTAGTACTATGTATCCCCCCAGATTAACACTAAGGTGTTATGAAATCTTGAACTTTGAGCTCTGGCATTCAAATTATAACGTCATTAGATATATCTATGACTAAACGACAACTCTAATTTGGGCTTTAACTACTCAGGGGATTAGTTCTATGTATCCCCCCAAATTAACACTAAGGTGTTATGAAATCGTGAACTTTGAGCTCTGGCATTCAAATTATAACGTCATAAGATATATGACGTTACGACTATGACTAAACGACAACTCTAGTTTGGGCTTTAACTTCTAAGGGGCAACCCCTAAGGGGGCATGGGGGCGAAGCCCCCATCGAGCCGTAGGCGAGTCTAAATTATATACTCCCGAATGTGTAACTGACTCACTCATCGGGGTATCAGAAATTCGTGAAGTGTCGGTAAGGCAGATTAAGGGGTAATGCAGTACAGCCGTGGTACAGTAGATCACATACTGTAGTTAAATTTGTTCAACAATATAAGTACGAGAACTAAACCTGTAATGTGATCTACTGTACCACGGCTGTACTGCATTACCCCTTAATCTAAGTTGTGTAATCATTTAACCATCATCCCAATGGTTATAGATTTAAGAGAGGGACCATGGTCAATGAAATGTGCGCTTGTTAACAAGACTTGTAACAAGATCTGTCACTTCTTATTATATTAGGGTGCGAAATTCAGCTTGCACTTTAAAATGGAATTGAGTGAAGGATCTGCCTAAGGCCAATTTTCTTCCATTTGGCTAGCAATGTTGTGACATTTTTAATATTGACGTTTACTTCAAATTCTACACGTTCAAATTAATCCTTACATTAATTATTTCAAATTTTACCCCCTCAAATAATATAGGTTGATATATTTATAGGAATAAAATTAATTTGTATCGTTTCTTGTTTAGCTCTCCCAAGGCAAACTTATCGAAAGCACATTAAATTACTGAAATTTAGGTTATTTTGAAAACAAAAAACTCGACATATTGCTGTATCTTCCTCCGTAAATTGCCAAGATATACTTGTGTAATGTCATGTAGGAGTTATATAGTTTTTTTTCTTTTTTAGATTTATCAACCACGTAGTCCTTCACTAAATGTAAAATTATTTTAGTTCTTCTGCTCTAGCGGCAAAAACGGTTGGGCCTATAAAATATTTGAGACGATCTTTTACTACAACTTACTCTTTTACTCGATACACAGAGCTTGAAGTAGGGAATTTTTTCGGAATTTCAAGTTTTTTTTTTTATTAAAACATTGAACAGAGCTTGAAGTACGGAACTTATTCCTAATTTCAAGGTTTTTATTGTTTTTATAGTTCTACTGCAAAACATTCCATTAACTTAGCTGTCAGTAGCTGAATTTTTGATTGTTTTTATAGTTCTACTGCAAAACATTCCATTAACTTAGCTGTAAGTAGCTGAATTTTTGCATTTTGCTTCACCATAAGCTTGAAGTTTTGTATTAACTTATAGCTTGACAGTGATATTAAAAGAAATTCACTATATTTAAATGTTTAACACTCTTAAAAATTTGAACTTAAAAATTATAATTAATGTCATCTAATATTATGTGTTTTTTTATCTTACCTGTTGAATATAAACGGATTTCTCTGTTATCTATACTGTTAAAGTATAGGTTGTTTGTGAATTGGTGACATAAATCTAACTTTTAAACCTTTCACTTTTTGTCGTATCTAAAATCGTTACTTTAAGACCGATTTACAACTTTTATTACTACTAAATTTCATACAACTTGTTTGTAGAACTAACTACAGTTATATTTTATTTGAAGTTCGAATTTTGCATTCACTGAACTTGTAAAATATCCCTGTAACCCTAACTTCGACATAATTTAAGAGAAGTGACAAGAATAGTTATTTAATAAATAATTATTTCATAAGATCCATTTTTATTTTATAACGAATAGTATTTTTGTGAATAACAGGGGTCTTTGGCAGGTTCCAAACCGTTTGTTCATGTTTTTCTATTTTAGTTTCAGTGAAATTGTTTATTTCTTCATTGATCTTCAAAATATTTTATTTAGCTTATTCATTCTACTTTGTCATCTATTTTATTATGTTTCTTTATTTTATATTTCTTGCGCTAAAAGGGTGAGGCTAGGCATGGCTTCAAATCCCCCGACAATTCGTTTACTACAGTATAGTTGCTTATAAAATCCTTAACAATTTAATTAAAAATATTATGGAAAGATCTTTAACGTTTGACACTTGGTAAACTACAAACTAATTCGGCGAACACAACAAGGGGGTATGGAAGCGAAGGCCTCAACTAGGCTGTTCAGTGTTTGAGATTTTTACATACAGCTATTTACGAATAGGGGCAACTAATTAGGGTGTAAGGGGTGGAGCCTCCATTCAGCACGATACCTAAAATATTTGTATATTTGATTCTGATTTCACCTCTCTCTCAATGTTACGAATTAAGGGGAACTTAGGAAGTAATTTTAAAAACTAGCCATAGGCGATTTTCAAAGCTTTTTATTATTGTTGATTATGGGTAGTGTGTATTAGCCGGTTTTCTTACTGTCATGGTGGACCAGTTTTTCGGTGGAACTAACCTGCTTCAAATCGGCTCTTAAGTAATTTACGAATGCAGGACAACCCCTAAGGGGGCATGGGGGCGGAGCCCCCATCGAGCCGTAGGCGAGTTATGGATATACAACCACAAGAAACATAAAATTTTGATTTTAGAAAAACGTACAGAGAACTTGGAAATGTTTTTCTCATGTTTAAGAATTTATCGATTTTTCCGTATCGTCCGTGTCACATGAAAACCTGCGTGACCAGCGCCACCTGTGAATCAGCCGTGCATAAATACACGCTGACAGCTAACATTCCAGGGTAACATAATTTTCCTGGTAGTATAGCAGAGTCGGTAAGTACTTTACGTTTCTGGAGTAACCAATATTATTATTCATCTAGTCATAAATAAATTAATTACTTGAGATTTTAGTCAAAATAAAACGTAACATGACATGTAAACAACTTAACTTAGCCACATAAAGTACGTCAAATAAACAACCTAAGATGCAAAATTCACGAATATAAGATTTAGTTCTCGTATGAAAGTTGTCTAGAGCGCGCCGCTTATATACAGCAGTTGTCTGCCGACTGGCGGGAGGACCGGTGCTGCTAGGTGTCGGAGGGCGGAACTATCCAGTGACGTCACTCACCTCAGTCTCCTGACTAGACCACATGGGATGTGTACCATACCTGAACCCTCACGTGTGGTACATGCACTTACACCTTAGCAGCGGCATTTGTTCTCCTTTTGTTATCAATACATTTGATTGATAATAACCGTGTCTCGTTTACTTTAATACTAACTGAGAGCAAAATATTGACATTTTTATTTACAAAAATGTTTTCTGCCTTATTGTTAACTGATTTGGTGGCGACGGGTAAAATTTGATTTTGTTCAATTATAGATTCATAAGTATATATTCAATCATGGACAAGTCTAGTTTTCTGACAATGATTTTCATAACTCATTCTCGACATTTACTAAAACATATAAAACCTGAGGGTAAATCTAAAAATAAATAAATAAAAAATGTTTTATTTCCAAAAAGTAAATGAAAAAAATGATTTGATCTTAAATTTAAGCCTAAAAGCTTGATAAAAATAGGGTGTATGCCTATGAAATATTGATTTAAAAAATGGAGGTAGAAGCCGTGACAAAAACCTAAAATGAGCTGCATAATACTGTAGATGGAATGATTATAGAATTTGTAATTTGAAATTATCCTTCATTAGAGCCTAACCCGTCCAACAACAATGTTGCCTCTCAAGATTGATTATTTTTTAAACTCTCAGAAAACGACACAAGATTGACATCGTAATCTCGTCCTCGGTCCACTGACGACTGTCGGTCAGTCTGATAGGCATGTCATGGTGTGGTGGAGGGGGGGGGGAGGTCACGAAAAAACCAAAACAGCGTGGCGCCCGGAAATGCTAGTCTTAACACATGAGCGACTGAAGCTTCTCCTCGCCCTTCTACTCTCCGATTCTTGTTCAGTTTGTTTAAAGAAAAATATATCGTGGAAAAATGCAATTTTTTTAAATAGATTTTTTCTGTATTACGAGTCAATTTTTATTACTTTTTCTAAGACGCCGACGCTATCAGGGCGTATTTTAGAGGTGAATATGAATGAAAGATGAGAGTAGAATGGGTGTGATGCCTTGTGTAGCTTTTTACCAAGACCAATTGATTCTTTAGGGTCATTAATTAATAGCCCAAATTGTTCATTCTATGCATACAATAGGGGGAGTAAATTGTATAAAACTAATATCACGAAGGGAGGTTTACACAGTTTTTAGCCGATTTTAATAAGCAGCTATTAAGGCATGTTACGTTAGTAACAATGCGCTTAAAAAGGCCTATCTTGAACTCTTGATGTGTCACATTAATTCAGGCCCAAATAATATCAATCAAGAACAAAATTTGCGGAGTAACTATACTACCATCCATCGCGGCATATCTCTCTACTTGTACATTTCCACATGTGCTATAAAAAATATAGGCATAGGCCTTCGGTAATCTTTGAAATCGATTATTACTTAAACCATTGTAGAAATGCACTAAAAATAGAATGAATATTTTGCCTGTCCAGTAGGCCTACCATCTTGCACTTTGAGAGACTGACAAAAATCAAAACATTTTTCGGGATTATGCTAAGCCTTGTGGTGTCCCTTATTAGGCAAATTGTCTACAAACTTCATTCTGCGAAAATCACTGACAGCCATTCTGATCCAAGAATAACCCAAGTGCAGAAAACAATTCTCATTTCCAATCAAATCGACTTTATCGGCTTAATTCGCAATTGACCGTGGCTGATAACAAACGGAATCGCTTCTGACCTTGCAGTTTAAAGTGAATACGACTTGGTCTGCATAAAAGGAAATGCACGGTCAGATTATTAAAGTCAAGGGCTTGCAACAAAGAAACTACAGCTAAACATGGAACAAAGAGAAAGGGCATTTACACTTAACGAACTAAGGTTGCAAAATATAATTAGTGCAACTAACTTTAGTTGTGGACTATCTAGTACGGTATTCTAGTAATAACTATTGAACAAATAACATGACAGTTTTTCGAACATAAATTTGAAAACTGTTGGAAAAAGCTACTAAGATATTTGTTTTTAAGAGGCTTCATCACCTTTGGCAAAACATGCATCGTACACTCTGATTTCCATTACAACTGTCCTAGTACAGTCAGGTGCGCCTAACTAGGGCGAGGGGTGAGGCGGGGTCACATTTCTAAAAACATCGGACTGCGACGTCCAACACACGCACGCGCAGACTCGCTACAATGGGAGTTCGGCCAGTCCGGTACGGTTGCAGCGTTTTCCTGTCTACATTTGAAGAGTATTTTGAATTAGGCTCGAACTCTTCCTATTCATTACAGCCGATTAAAATTTATCAGCGATTAAAATTAATTAATGGTCTTCAATTATTAACCTATATTACATTGGTTAATCTACGCTTTTTAGTGTCAAACGTGTTTTACTCGGTGGACGTGTGCAAGAATCACAACTCAGGGGAGACATAGGCTTGAGTCCTCTCTGAGTGAATGTAGTATTAACACTGGCTGGTACTAATATGCAATATAATTTTTTGTTTCAAACTTAACATTCTGCGCAAATCACACTATTCTGAGTATGCTATGCAATACAGTGCATGTATTGTCCTACAGCAATAAAGTATTTATTTGTTTATGGTTGTTTTAAATAAACTCTCCATCGAGCGATATATCAGGTGCAAGTGGAAATTGCCTTTGCAATAGTAAAAAACAATCATTCTTTTGAAAAATGTCATATAGGCCTACATAAACACATTTTAAAATAGGATTGATTTTATAGTATTTACGTATATAAAAATACACGTTGATGTAACATTTTATCTAGGTAATAATTTGATACAAAATTGATAAGCAATTAGGATTTGAAGAATTAAGCCTGATGTGAAATAAGAATAATAAAAAATATTACTTATATTTTTGAGATATCTGAGTTTAAAAATTTTAAATGGCCGCCATTTTTAAGATACACACATATAGATTTAGTGTACAAAGCAAAATGGCTTCTAGTGGCTAAACGATGGATTTTTCGACATCTGTCAAGAGGACATTTTTTGTTCAAATTGACGAATGACGAATACTTTATTTAGCCCCCGAAATTGTGACATTTTTAATGTATCATGTGTCTGTGAACAAGATAGAGTTTGAACGGAACCTCTGATTTTGATTAAATTTGGTTCAGGTGTGTAAGGCAGCATCTTCCTAAATGAGTTCGCGAACCAGAATGATCAGACGATACAGAAACAAAATAAGTTATTTTGAAATTATATGACTAAAGTAATTATTTTCTTTAGAGCAATCGGGCGCAACGTATGGAGGCAACCCCCGCACACCAAAAACAATTCGTTGACACCCACTAACAAAGGACATATAATAACCCTCTTGTTATGATGTTTGCTAAATTGCATGTAGGGCCTATATTGATGATTTTAATCGAATTAACCGAATTATGAAAGAGTTATACTAGTTATACTTATATACTTAAAACTTGTAATATATTTAATTAAATAGCCTAATGAAAATTACAATTTTGTTTACTAATTGATTAGAACCATGAAGTTGTTTTAATTTACGTTTCTAGCCTCAGTGTTTGAAATTCGAAACATCAGTGTGTTTTTCGGTGCCGCTCTTTTACAACAGTTCATTAAATTTATACAGCTTAATTGCTTCACTTTTATTTTTAAGTTTTTTTATGTCATAGACTAAAGCAGTGTAAAATAATTGTAGTCTAATTTGAATGACATGTGCGACCTTACCGCTTTTCTCTCAGACCATGGAAGGCTCTAATCAAATAGTAGTCAATGAGACTCTGTCTCAAAATAGTGATTTAGTGGCCCAGAGTCTAATTAAATATAATCAGTTGATCATAATAATTTTGAAAATTCAAACGCAAATGTCGGTATTTTGATTAGAACCACTATAACAAAATATTTCGGTTGATGATGAAATCAGCTCAGATGAGATATTTTTTACCTCCTAAAATTATCAACAGAACTAAAGATTTATTTGCGTTTTAATTGCTTCATTATTAGGTTGTCCTTCTTGGGACTGAACAAATCAGTGTGCCAAATTTGAACTCTCTTGTGAAAATTAACGGAAAATTGGAGGATTAGTGATGAACGAGTGAGGAATTTGCCTTTTAAAGTGACGACACACTACCTGACTTTCCACCGGGCCGAGCATCGTACCGTCAAAAAACAGCAAGTCCGGTAGTTTGTCCGTACATCGGACCGAGCATCGTAATGAGCGTTTTAGAGGCGGTTTTCTGGCGAAACATCAAATAAAAGATTGTTCCCGGTGTACTGTCCGATGTATGGAAGTGTGTCAGGGTATATATATATAGGGCCAATTTTGCTCCAAACGCCGTACCGAGCGTCGCCCCGAACGCTCGGTATGGAAAGCCCCCCCCCCCCCCTCTCCGCCGCATCATCTGGCGCCCTCACTCACGCTATCCCTCTCTTAATATTTCCTTCACCTCGCTCGGTGGATTTGTCCGGTACAATGCTCGGTCCACAGTCTTGCTGTTAATGTTCGGATTAAGTTTACGTCCCTGCACGGTAACGATAATTTGTTGGGGGCTTAATGCTCGGTACGATGCTCGGTCCGGTAGTGTGTCTTATAAAAGGAATTTCCTTCACTTTAGTGAGGTGGTATCAAGCGGAACCGTATTTCGCCCACTTCCGGTGTCTAAAAAATTGGTAATAAGTCTATTTGTAACCACTGCTATTAGAAAAATTGAAGAATGGTGTACGCTATTTGTTTGTAAGATTAAAATTTGAATCTCATCTGTGAGGGGTTCAAAATACATTACTAGTTTTCGGTATATTATGTACTTTAAAAACCAGTATTGCGCAATGTTCTGATCGTCTTTCCCTACATAAAAAACTATCGTCAGTGAACCATAGTACTGTATGGACACAGGTGTTCTAAAGTTGAATTGTCATTTAGATGGATAATAAAGAAGTATTCAAATAAATACGAGGAATGTGTCCTCCAACATCACTGAGTGATTTAAAATGCGATAATGTTTGTCTGTGTGTGCTTGTGTTAGTGAGAACGACGACGTTTGCGAAAAGGCTAGTAGCGCCTCGAACAGGCAAACTCGCAGACCCCGTTTTTGCTCAAAACATGCGTTCGTAGTCCCCTGTTTCGGACGACATTTTTTAACCGATTTGATTGAAAGTGGTCTTAAACTGTTCAGAAAGAGTGCCTGCGTGTCTCTTGTACCTCGTTATTTCGATATAGTTTCTTAAAACTATTTAAAAAAATTGTTGAATATCAAGTAATTTCTTCCTTTTTTAATTGTATTTTTAGGTACTTCAATGTACGTTTTTTATTACTATGAGGTAATAGAAACACGCGGGCACTCTTCCTGAACAGTTTAAGACCACTTTCAATTAAATCGGTTAAAAAATGTCGTCCGAAACAGGGGACTACGAACGCATGTTTTCGACACTTTTTGCAGGGGTGATGAAGACTCTTAATATAATTTTGTTTTAGTTTTAAAATGCCTTTTTCAAAAATGCTAAAACAACAGTGTGTCTTCGTTGTGTTTTAGGCCTACTCTTTTAAAAATGTCTTTTACTATTTGAATCGAATGCTCTATTAGTATCAAACAGTTTAAGGACACTTATATTATAAAGAAAATTATACGACAAAAATGCATAACATTACAGATTTAGAAAGTGTGTACACGCTCATACCTATAAACCCGTTGTTTCTGTTTCTCTCATAGCGGATCACTAAATATGTTTAAAACATCAATTTAGGAAAGTCATTAGCTTCCTATTCTTAGAACTTGTATTTTATAAAATTGATATGACTGAAAATTATATTCCAAGACCGTTCCTATTTTTAACATAGGCCTAACGGTTTCAGACATAACCTACGTGATTTATTTATATCATGCAATCCGTGTAATACAATAAAACTTTGACGTACCTAATCTCATTAAATACAAGGTTACAGCCCAATTAAAACGCCTAAAAGAATTTTAAAAAATCTTAAAATAGGTTAGGAATATTTTTAATACAAATTCTCTTTGGTAACTGAGCATGATTTTCAGCGCGGTGCCTACTGTTATCCATTCCAGTATGTATCAATAGTTCTCCAGTCCAGTATATCTAGAGTTTTTTCTAGTTCTCCAGTCCAGTATATAGGATATCCAGTTTCTCCAATTCTCCAATCCAGTATATCTCCAGTTTATCCAGTTCTCCAGGCCAGTATTTCTCTAGTTACTCCATTTCTCCATTCCAGTATACCTATACAGTTTCTTCGTTCTCTAGTCCAGTATATCTCCAGTTCTACAGTACAGTATATCTCCAATTTATCCAATTCTCCAGTCCAATATATCTCCAGTTCTACAGTACAGTATATCTCCAATTTATCCAGTTCTCCAGTCCAATATATCTCGAGTTCTACAGTACAGTATATCTCCAATTTATCCAGTTCTCCAGTCCAATATATCTCCAGTTCTACAGTACAGTATATCTCCAATTTATCCAGTTCTCCAGTCCAATATATCTCCAGTTCAACAGTACAGTATATCTCCAATTTATCCAGTTCTCCAGTCCAATATATCTCCAGTTCTACAGTACAGTATATCTACAATTCATCCAGCTCTCCAGTCCAATATATCTCCAGTTCTACAGTACAGTATATCTCCAATTTATCCAGTTCTCCAGTCCAATATATATCTCCAGTTCTACAGTACAGTATATCTCATATTTATCCAGTTCTCCAGTCCAATATATCTCCAGTTCTACAGTACAGTATATCTCCAATTTATCCAAGTCTCCAGTCCAATATATCTCCAGTTCTACAGGCCAGTACATCTCCAATCCATCCAGTTTATCCAGTCCAGTATATCTCCAGTTTCTCCAGCGGGGGTGACGACCGCGCTTCACTTTGTTCTATTTCCACATCACTCTCGCTGCCAAATCCATCTCCACGGCTTCCGCAGTAAAACCCATGTGTTGTCTCCTGCAAGGTTGCAACTTGGGCCCGTTTTTATTTCGCAAAATGTCATCGTAAAAATTTTTGTTCCTTGAAGAAGAAAAGATGAGGTTCTTTTAAACAGTTTTTTGGGAGGGTAACTCTTTTAAGCGCATTTTAAGGATATTGACGATAGTGTACTAGGAGCGCGATGTCTTATGAAATTTATCGCTAATAAAACCAGCTCATTTTCTCAGGATCAATAATTCAGACCTATTTTTTTTAAATCAATACAAGGTTGATGATTCAAAGACTGTACGAACAAATTGTGTAGGTTTAAACTAATGGGAAGTGATCAATTGAGACTGTATAAGAAGAAAAGAAAAACAACGTTAAAACACAATAATATTTCAAAGTCAAAACTAAAACTTAGAAAACCAAGAAGTGTAAAATAACTATGAAAAACAAAAAATAAAAGAGCCATATAACTACATCAAAGTTGAAATTTCAGAGCTTTGGCATAGGTAGTTAAATTGTTCGAAAAAACTTCAGTTATTCTGACTATCTCCCATAGTAGTTCCGAGAAGAAAATTTTAGTTTCAAAATAGCTGGGAAGGCGCTGACTATTGATTGGCTACATCTCAACAATGAAAAGACCTCTGCAGACGACAAACTCAGCTGATCCGTGTTTGGGCCCGACTGACATTAGATAGCGGGATTTAACTTGTCAACAAACAATACTATCACTTAAAAACCCGATGTGTTTTTCATAACTGCTTGCCACACTTATTGTAGACTTGACGAATACTCGTTCGATGTTTTAAATGTTTCAACATACGAGTTCGATGAGCTTTAACAGCTTGGAAGCCATTTTAAACTGTAAGATAATAGGATTAAAATTAGGAAGCCATAGTTTATGATTCCGAACTGCGCTTTGTCTGGCATGGGTGAGTTTTAATTTGAACTCTTTTAGATTTTTCTTGGAACGGGTTTTGATGTTGATCACGATCAACTC
The DNA here is from genome assembly GCA_030545055.2 of Neoaliturus tenellus. Classification (NCBI taxonomy): domain Eukaryota; kingdom Metazoa; phylum Arthropoda; class Insecta; order Hemiptera; family Cicadellidae; genus Neoaliturus; species Neoaliturus tenellus. The sequence continues at coordinate 6,308,543 of CM061534.1, read as the reverse complement.
TAATGGGTCACTGTCACTGTCACGGGGTAGTTACTTAAATACTTTTGCAGCACTTAATTTCTAGAGTAAAATCTTAAAGAGAAAAGAAAATACAATACCATGACTCTTTAAAATATTGCACACTTTCGACGCTGGGCGAAGATGTACTGAGTGACCCTTCGCATGGCACAACTTATTTTTAAAGTATCTTAAAGTTAATAGAATCCGGTAGAGGACTTACCGTGTCATCGGTGAACGGCATCCTCCTGTTCCTGCTGGGGGCAGCCACCACACCACAACAACACACTACAATGATGATCCATCCTGTCCTGCAATGTGACTCCATCGCGAGTCCTGAACGCCACTGCTTCCGGTGGAACACTAAACGGATGCCTCATATGCTACCGGGACCCGGTCCACACTGGGGAACTTCCATGCTCATTTCCGCGGAAGTGCGACAGTGGTTTTCCCCAAAAAATCAACGAAGAAATATCAAATTAAATGTCAAAACAAATTTACTATGTTGTTTCCCCACATTTTATTCAACTAAAGTAATAAAATTAAAATGATAAAACTATTGCAAGTTTGTTGTTATTGTTTATTTGGAGGGGGGATACGATCGAACGCATGGGTAAAGCCACCGAGGACGGTCGGGCGTAGCTCTCACTACAACCGCCCAAGTGTAACTAACTGATCGTCGCAGTGATGCCACCACATTGGAGCGGGGACAGCACGAAATATCCCTGCGCATGTTCAACTTGCTCCTCTCACTTGCAACTTGCTAATGTGATAAGAGATCACGAGCCCACGTTCACTCCGCGTACATACGCCGGCGCCGGTTACAATGGTTACCGGTGTTGTTTAAAGTTTATGTAAAATAATTTTTAGAAACTGTATGGAGGGCTTATATATGAATTCTTATAAAAATAATTTTACTATATAATGAGGGTTGTCCTTCATTATGACATTTCTATCTTCGTAGCTGTACTCTAAACTTCCATTTGCCTTGCATTTTAGTTTTGATTGTTCCATTAAGTCAGTATATAACAGGCTATTTACTACATATTTTATGTTACTATACTCAAGATGCCGACCCATAACAACGCTTACATTGGCTGTTGGGCTATTAATTAACAGTCCTGTCGAAGGAGAATGTCGGCCTTAGTCAGTAACAAGACTACAAGATCGCGCCACAATCATTCTACACTCATCTCCCATTGTTTAAATACGCACTATGTGAGGTCCCTGTCTCAAAATAGTGATTAATACTGATTACTTTAATAAATGCAAATTCTCTATACCTAATTTTTGGATGGATGTAATAACATATAAAAGACCCAGGAGAACCATAGAGAGCTTTTTAAGGCTAGGCCTACGTGTAGTTTGATACTCCCTAGTTCCGTAGGTTTGTCAGGCAATTACTTAATTACGTAGACAATAAATATATTATGTCTTCCAATTGATGAATTGATCATAATAAATTACGAGATGACGATTTAAAGGACAGAGCGAGGATTAGGATTTGTTGTAAAAGTCGGTGAAAGTGTATTCAATAATTGAATACTTATGAATTATTTGTGTTCATACAATTCCTTGAACTTACATGGCGTCATAATAATTTTTTTTGCCAAACATTAACAGACCAACAGACCAAACAACAGGCCAAACAGTCCCTGTAACAGACGCTACACACAGAGAAGTAATATTATGTATTACTATTAGTATATTATGTATTATGCATTACTTCTCTGTGCGCTACACACCACAGCAGATGCATGGGGTACTTGAAATCCTGGTTTAATCATTTAAGTTATTATATAGTAATTAAATGAAACCACGTTTTATTATAATTTATTATGGATATCTCACCCAAAGTCACTTATTAATTTTGATAACGGAGTGGGAAAAAAGTTTCTTTAACATATTCATCGCAACATATGACACATTTCAAATTTAATTTAACAATTAGCCGTCAAAAGGACACTTTTACATCACAATTTAGTTTTAAAATAATCAGTTCACCGCAGCAATACTGGTCTTTCAAACACAGAGCTGGAAACTACATTAAATCACACAAATCCTCACCAGTCGTGTCATCAGCAAACAAACTATTTTGAAAATCCAGTCCACCAAAGAGTAAATACATCTGGAAGGCGTGCGAGGTGACGTAGAGCATGACGTAGGACAAGGTCTCCACCGGGCCGACGTTGACGAGGAGGGTGAGCAGGTTGTGGAAGCCCAAGGGGAGGCGGAACGTCATGTCGATGATAATCCAGGCGAGGGCAGCCGTCGTCAGCAGCACGGCGGCGGCGCACCATCTGCGGCAGTATACGATTGATTATCGTACTGGTGTGGACAAATTACCGTACTTTTGGGTCAAATTATCGTACTTTAGGGTAAAATTATAGTACTTTTGGGTAAAATTATCGTAATTTTGAGTAAAACTATCGTATTATTAGTACATGTTGTAATGAAAGGAGTACTGTAGCAATGACTTTAAACACTGTTATTGAATATTCTCATCAATTACCATCTTATTGATCAAATTTGAAATGAGGTCAAGTATATAACACAAAATGACTACCTATCATTGGCAGACTCTGCAAGCTATGGTGCCAAAGCAAACATGAAATGTTTCAATCGGAGCTTCAGTATTCGATTCGAACCTACAAAATTTATAACTTTAAGGTGCCGACACACTCTCGGACTTTTCACCGGACCGAGCACCGTACCGAGCAAAAACGGCAAGTCCGGTAGAGTGTCAGGGGTCCGTACATCGGACCGAGCATCGTAGCGAGCGCTCTGGAGGCGGTTTTCTGGCGAAACATCAAAGAAAATATCGGTCTGATGTACGGTCCGATGTATGGTAAAATTCATATACAGTATGTATGGTACAATTCGGTGTGTCAGGATCAATTTTGCTCCGAACTCTCGCATTTAAACCAATGGACCCCTCCACCGCATCTTCTAGCGCTATCACTCACTCACGCTATCCCTCTCGCTCTAAACTTCCTTCACCTCGCTCGGTGAATATGTCCGGTACAATGCTCAGTTCGATGTACGGTCTGGTGAAAAGTCCAGTAGTGTGTCGTCGCCTTTAACTTACAAGACTTTGCGAAATATGCAAAGATTCTCTTGAACAACAACACTAAACAGTATCGTATATCGTGCCCTTTAGTGAAAATATCGTAAAATTACGATAACTAACTATCGAAGGTCGGGGAACTGACCTGAGCTCACCCCCGTCGATTTCCCCGTCAGTCAGCGAATACTTCTGGTCGAACCGCGTGTCCCAGATAAAGACGACGAAGATCGCCACCAGCAGGAAGATCGAGGAGATGGCGGTCAAGATCATGCAAAAGTCCTCGGGGAAGATGTCCATCAGCACGATAGCTATCAGCGTCCGCACCTCCTCGTACTGGTAGGGCCGGCGCTGCCGCTTGAACGGCTTCTTAGTCGACGTGGACCCGTCGGTGCGAATGACCATCTGCTGGCTGCCGTGGTGGAAGTGGAGGGCGACGAGGGCGAGCCGCACCAGGCACAGGACCAGAGTCCGCCACGGGAACCCCGGAGGTTCTGACACCCTCTTGTGACCCCTTGACTGAGTGTCTCCTTCACCGACTTCTCTTGCTCTTGCGATCTCCATTTAGTTGTAAAATGCAGACACTGTATTATTTTTTTAAATTAATGAAAAACTTTTGAATTTTAGATTGGTATTTTGAACATTTTTAATCATTACGATGAATTTATACATTCGCTATTGTTTGTTTGTTTGAATCACATGGTTTGAATACAGTACACAGTGTAAAGAAATTAGTTTATTTTTTATTTTTTGATTACACAAAGAAAAACTCATATATAAAACTTTCTGGGTTTCATGATAGTTTATTATCTTCCTTTAAGTGTGTGGCATTTTACTTTACCATCCCCATTTCTGTACTCACAGATTATCTTTTGAAAAGTTAAAATTAAAAAGTATAATCAATCAATGTTACATAAACCTATGCCACTCAGACACTTAGAGCTGTTGCAGACGTATTCCTACCACTCAATCCGTGTATAGGAACTTTGCTGAAAAATGCCTACACTAAAACAACGAGACTTCATTACTAGACATCATGAAGGTAAGGAGAGGATTTATAAAACCCGCATTAAACTATTATTTAGATGACGTTTTACACGATACTCAGTAGTTATTTTTCCTTACACTCCTCGTAGTTGAGTCTTTCAAACCCCTTACAACGCTAAATACCACCCCACCCCCTGGAGTTGCACACCTCCGAAAAAGCAGTTAGTAGTTTTGGTACACTCGCGTAACGGAATTACCGCGTGCGTGATGGACAAAAGTGGGCTGGGTCAGTGTCAAGTGACTCACGCAATTACCCAATGTTCCAATGTTGATCTCCCCTCTCCGCGCTGCAGCCGCTCCGCATCGCCGGGCGCCACCGTCAGCTGTTTCAATCATTCTGGACAGTCATGTTGAACAACTAAACTAACTTACTGTACCTACAGAACTATAGACCGATCTATGCATTGAAGAGAAATTCACGCATGCCGTTGGAAAGATATCGTCCTGTAGATGAGCAGAATCACATAATTATTCACATTGGCCCACGGGGCTAAACGCCCTACGCCCTACAGGCTTTCAACGTTTCAATGCCTGTCTTATGTAAATTTATTGGGGAAGGGGAATTGATTGTATAATAAGATATCTGCTGTAATAACAAATGCTGGAAGAACATGAAGAAGTTGAGTTGTACAATATTTTGAAATTCATTGCCAGGTGACGGACATTCACAGCTGATTGAAGCAGTCCTGCATCTCTGACGTCATGTTATTTAAATTGACAGATGAGTGATTTTTTTTAATACATCAGGTGCTGCACCCTTGACGTCATCGAGTTATTATTGTTTTTGTTGATGTCACCTACCTCCTTGTCATTCTAGATTTCTTTCGTCAAATCTATTGAAGATTTGGTAGAATTTTGATCATTGGCCTCTATTCTGAAATAATAGTCTACTTTTTCTATTTATGGTGCATCTTCCTAATCTCTGTCCCTCCATTCCACATGATCTAAAACAGGCGAAATCAACGAGGTTAAACTAGATTATTGAGTGCTATAGGAAAATTTGTGTCCTGTTGATTGGCGCCATTTTACCCACGATTCCCACCGTTTCCTTGGTAACCAGTGCTTTGTTTACACTTTCTCATCTGTTATTTGCCATTTCACCTGTCCGACGTTTCTATGGTAACCAATCTCACTAGGCTGTTCACAGACCATCAAAGTGGTTTTAAAAACACAAATAATCAGATGTTTTTAAAGTGTAATCTGTGATTTTTGAAGCTTTTGCGACCAATCAGAATAGCTCAAACTGGTAACAAAGAAATGGTGGGAATTGTGGGTGAAATGGCGCAAATCGACAGGGAACAAAAAATTAATACGTTTTAACACCCTTTGTATAGTTTAACGTTTAACCTCGTTGGGCAGATGACAGATGTGTGGTAATAATAAAAGTAACATCTTTTAATTTCCTATAATACTCGTGCAAACAAGCAGAGCTAACAGTAGGCCTAATAAAAACTACTTTTTAAACAACTTGTGTTTACGGTGTATACTTAGATCTCCCTGAGAAAGGTTATAACGAGGTTGCACCAGGCTATCTCCAGTCCTTTCTTTAACTGTTGGAATTCTATCTTTACCTCCTCGTTCGCTCCACTTCTGTCTCACTTATCCAGGCCACTTGGGACCCGTCAGACGTCAACAAAAGGTGTCTTATCGCCAGCTTCTTATCACAGGTCTTATCAGTGCCCTGCAGGTGTCTCCCGTCCACAGGTAAACAAACATCCGGCTTCGTGGCACGTGCTTGCAGTGAAAACGCTAAATGTAGTTTCTGTCTTTATGAAAAAGAAAAAAGGCCTTTCCCATTGGAATTTATTTTATGCCTTAGCGTAGAATAAAATGTAATAAGTTCAGGCCCGGCGACAGGATTCTCGGGCCCCTGTGCAATTATGAGGTCCGGGCCCCTAGATTAAGGGAACCAACCTACTTACCTTGAAAATTCACTTCCCTTCAACTAAAAAAAAACCACGTATTGGATATACGTTAATATTTTAAACCCAAATTTACTATTCTGTAACCTAACTTACTTAGTTGTCATTAAATTATTTACTTTTCCTCCAAAATAAATATGCCAAAGCTATGATCTTTAATTAATTCTTTCTATTTATTTAAATATTGGTGGATAAATATTAGTAACAAAAAATGAAAAATGGTGGTTTAGCGATTAATTTACTTATTACAAAAGCAGTATAGGTTAAAAAAAACCTAATGAAAATAGTATAAAAATTAATAGAGAATTATTAGGCTTATGTTCATTCTAACATCACACATCATCATGATACAACTTGTCTAGCCGTGGCGAGGTCTTGGTCTAGCCTTCTTCCTAGCAAAGTCATAATTTTTGTTTCTATTTTAGAACATCCCAGCGGGAGAACAGGTGTTTCCAGCAGTCAAGGTCACTCCGCGATTGCGCCCCATCCTACCCCATTTGTTCGAGAATCACAACTAAAAGCTCGTTTTAATGAGGCCTTAAAATACTTTACGCCATAATGTAAATTATAAAAATGTAGTTGTCAGTCGGTGGACCATAAAATCTATAAAAAAAGAAAAAAATTAGGTTTACTAGTCAACAGAAATGTTTTTTTTTTAAACACTTTTATGAAGAAAAACTAAAAATATTTGCTCACTTAGGCCTACCTTTATTTAGGGCCGGTTTCTCCAAACACATTTAACTTAAACTTAGTTTAACTCAATGTTAATCATATGGACAATTTTGGTTTAAACTTGATTTTAGGTTTAAACTTGCTTCGAGAAACCGGCCCTTAGAGTCTTAATTAATCTTCTTAGAACAACACAGATTTGTACAAAACCAATCACATGAGAACATAAAAACATCAACAGCACCGAAATGCGAGATTGAAAGAAACATATGCTTATTATTGTGTTAGTGTTGTTTGGCGCTCAGGTTGCAACCAAGGCTGGGTGGGCACGGGACCTATACGAAAACTACGTTAGTTTTCGTAGGCCCCGAGTCACGCCGCGCCTGTGCAGGGCCCGTGAGTAGTGCGTGTGCGACCAGCGCCAGGCAGGCACAACGGTTCTTGTTCCCTCTAGGGAATTTCTCACAGTAGCGCCACCACTCTCAGTGTTTGCAATTATTGGTTTAGAATGAAGCTAAACTAATCATTCTCTGCTCATTTACATTAAGCACGTAAATAAAAAGAGCAGCCGTAAAACATTTGAATTTACTCATTTTAATTTTTAACAATGAATTTTCATTTTACACTTTTGGATGTTTTAAATCTACAAAAGGGTTTTCGTCGGCCCGGGCCCCCTGTGAGCCCGGGCCCCTATGCATTTGCCCCCCCCTGTCCCCCCTTGTCGCCAGCCCTGAATAAGTTATCCGATAGTTTATTCACATCAAATTTTAACGCTATTGGTATCTCCCCTGTCTATTTACCGTCCCTAATGAGCCTTACATCATTTTAGTAGACCTACTAATACAGTGAAGGCTTAAAGATTTAATTATTTCCAGTCAAATAATATTTTAAGGTGGAAATAAAATATTATGTGTGGTAATATTTAAAATTAAAAAAATAGAGGGTGTGGTGGAGATGGGAGGGGCTTTCCATCGCGAGCGTTCAGAGCAAAATTGACCCTGACACACTACCGTACATCGGACCGTACACCGGCCTGATCTTTTCTTTGATGTTTCGCCAGAAAACCACCTCCAGAGCGCTCGGTACGATTCTCGGTCTGGTGCTCGGTCCGATGTACGGATCCCTGACACACTACCGGACTAGCTAATTTTGCTAGGTACGAAGCTCGATCCGGTACTCGGTCCGGAGAACAGTCCTGTAGTTTGTCGCCACCTTTCAAGGTCAGTCATAATATCCCGTTTAATTATTATTTGTATATTGAGAGTTACATTATATGCACACGTAAACAAGCTCACCGTGTCATTTAAATGTCCGTTAGATTGTAATGTTAAAACTAGGAAAGTATAGGTCCTATCCACCGATACAAATTTTCTGTTCATAATTACTCAAACTTTTTCGACATCACACAAGTAAATATAGACGACGTCAAAAACAACTTCATTGACACAACTGTCTCCACAGACACACAGCATGAGGCAACTGGAAACGCATAAATATGTCACTCAATCTGATGCTCTGTTCTGCATAATCTAACTCTAGATGAGTTGGCATCAAAGGTCTTTTGCTTAGCAAATTACGAGTCATGAAAGCGCAATGGAAGAATTCTTTATTCCCGGAAACCGACCTAGTTATCTGGTAGGATAGGAAGTTGCGTTTAGCGGTAATGTGGTGGAATTCCACAGCAAAAGCCACTAGGTGTTTAGTTTTTGTGTATGTCCACACATCATACGCGGATATGACCTCAAAAACTAATCTCAACTCCATAGAGTCTTGGGTAATCACCGTTAAACGGTGATTCACTTCCAGCTTCCAGTCATGTGGATGTGATTCACCTAATCAGAGGGGAATCCTCCACATTCGGAACAGGTTTTTGTGATAATCTGAACGAACGATTTAGAGATGCTTTACCCTATGGTAAGCATATTTAAGCAGGAAAATGGACTGGTGGACGTCCCTCCCCCCCCTACATAAATATTTATGAAATTATTTGAATATTACAGTATTTCAACACCCGAATATGAATAGGTGTAACTAAAATTTTCTTAAAAGTAATACTTTATATACTTTAGATACTTTATTTGAAACACCGACGCACTCTGTGGTGCGTATTTTAAATTAGCTAGGGGAATAGAGGATTGTCACCGGCAGCTTTATAAGCGAATTACTATAAATCTCGTGATTCACAACTAGAATTTTCCGACTATTAAAACATTCGGGGAAACTTTCACTTCGTCATATAAAAAATTTGTTGTCGAGCTACAGTTATAGTAGCGAGGCCGTAACGTAACGGGGAGTCCAAGCGGAACATTTTTTTTCTTAAATGTATTGTCGTCCAGCTGTAAAACTATCGCTACAAGAATGAATGCTAAACCTCTGATTCTTTCTCTTCTGTGTTGTTGACTCATTTCTCACTCGATCGGGAAGTTTTTGCATCATACTTGATTGATTTTGCGCCGGTTTTAACCATAATAACAACAAAGGGAACGCCATTTTTCTTCACGTGACTCTTGACAGCTGTTTTGCGTCATTAACTGCTGACTGCGATGCGATATTTATGGAAATGCAAGAAACGCGACCTTTTAAGATTTATGATTCAATTTGTGCGGAGGTCTCCAGACCGGGTGTAAATTATCATCCTGCTTCCGCGTTTACAACCTATCTGTAATTTTACCTCATAACTTGTCCGGATGTACTTAGGTTACGATGTATATGATTTATAATTTATGTAATGGAAAAAATAGTCGGTTGAAATTGATTTGGTGACAAAATAAGTGCTAAATGTTTAAATGAGGTATGGTAACCCTATAGGAATTATTCACCTTTACATAGATTAACTACCTATCGAGTTGTCTGTTTTGTTTATTTTAAAATGTTTACTAGAGTCCCTGTTGCTCGAAATCGATCAATTTAATTTGGATTCTTATTACTATTTACGCTCTCATAGTGCAGTTCGTTAACCAGTGTATCCTCCATGGTTTGGTTTAACAGTAAAATATTTTGTATGAATAGATGGATGCTCTTGATGTGGTGTGCTGTTTTTACTTGTTACTAATCAATGTCCATAAAATGGGGAAATATAGAGCTATAAGGGCTTGTAGGGGTCTTCCGATTAGATGGATAGGTCCGATTATCCTTTTTCTTTATAAACAACTTCGCCCCTTGCTCTATCCAATGACACCAACATCATTAAAATCATCTGGAAACTCTAGGAGTAGTTACTTAATACAAAAAAGTGTCGCTTATAACTTCGCCCCTAGCTCTATCCAATGACACCAAAATCATTAAAATCATCTGGAAACCCTAGGAGTAGTTACTTAATACAAAAAAGTGTCGCTTATAACTTCGCCCCTAGCTCTATCCAATGACACCAAAATCATTAAAATCATCTGGAAACCCTAGGAGTAGTTACTTAATACAAAAAAGTGTCGCTTATAACTTCGCCCCTAGCTCTATCCAATGACACCAAAATCATTAAAATCATCTGGAAACCCTAGGAGTAGTTACTTAATACAAAAAAGTGTCGCTTATTACATACTAGCAGTTACCTGGCGCGCGTTGCTGCGCTTAAATTAAGTTGTTTATATAAATAAAGCTATTTTAATATAACAAAAAAAGATAAGTTTTAAGTTTTTTAATATAACAAAAAAAGTCAATGGCATAGAAAGTAAGTATATTAATATTACCGTAAGGCCAAAGGATAAACAGGCATTTGCAAATTTAAAGCCATAGAATAGTCAAAGTTTGCCTTGTATCTTATTGATCGTAATTGCAAATGCAAGAGCACCTATGAGCAAAGAGGCACTTCCATGTCGAATTTCAACCCCGGAGGCCCTAAATTAATTTTAAAATTCAGTGGAGCACAGCCCTACTAAAAATATATTTGCAAAACCATTATTGGTGAGTACCTATGAACAAAGAGGCATGTCCAAGTAAAATTTCAACCATGGTGGTACTAAAGTGATTAAAAGTCCAGTGGGGCGGAGACCTAAAGAGCTTAAAAATTACATTTGCAAAACAGTTTCCTAGTGAGTAGATATGAACAAAAAGAATCGTACATCAAATTTCAACCCCGGTGGCCCTAAAGTACACTTGAGTCCCGCTAGTCCGAACACGGGTAATCCGAACGTCCGCCTAATCCGAACAAGCTCCGGACGCATTTTGCAAAACATTTTCATTAATGTAAAAATATAATTTACGTAATAAAAATAGAATTTTTGATGGAAAAGATAAGAATTGTGGTAAAGAAATGAAAACGAAGTATTTCATTGAGGAATATACTGTACAAATATTTAGTTTATTGTGTTTTGACTAAATTCACACAACGTAAACAAAAGAATGTAAACAATAAAAAAATACAGTATAACCTGTAAAAAGTATTGCACACGTAGTAGATTAATAGACTACAGTAACACATAAAAAGTAACATTAATTTATTTTTTATTGAATATAAAGTCCAACATCGTCTTTTGTTGAAGTTTAGTCAGCCTGTTTTTTGCCACGTAATTCCGCCATTTTCTTATAAACATCACATCTGCGGGCGTGGCAGTACAGTCTCTGCTGGCAGTGGATACAGTCCGTGGCGCTAGGCGCGAGCAGAATTGCCAATTCGAGGGTAATTACCCTTTTAGAAGGTACATTTTGGACCTTCGAGGGTATTTTCGAGGGTAATGTTTTTTTTTAGGGTTGAAGGATAATTTTACTAAAATTGTCAAGTTTGACTAAAATGTGTGAATTTTCGGGAATGGGTCGAAATCCAAAGTAGATTTATACAAGAGTGATTAATATCGCTCGAAAAACGAATACCAATTGAACAGCTGATACACTTTTATTAATCATTCTTGTATACTAACAACTTAAATATTGTTGGTAAAATTATTGATTTTCCGATATTTTTGTGTTTTTGAGGGTATTTGAGGGTAGTTTTGTCAAGGATCTAGGGTAAGTTCATGAAATGTGATTGGCAACTCTGGGCGCGGCGCGACTGAACAGTATCTTCACGCCATGCATACAGGCAGCACACGCTGCTTGCCCGCTCTGTGATCACATCCTAAAATTACGTGCATTGGGCCATTGTGCCATCTGCTATGGGCTGTGCAATTGTTGGTTTTGCTTATATAAGGGTAAAAGCACTGTTTAAATTGGTTTTTGTGTATTATTCGCTAATATTACAACACGTAAACCAGTTTAAATTGCTTCATTATCCCTTATTGAATTATTTTGGATAATCCGAACAATTAGCTGATCCGAACAGCGTTCGGTCCCAATTAGTTCGGATTAGCCGGACTCAAGTGTAATTTTGAAGTCCAGTTTGGTGGAGCCCTAAAGAGCTTAAAAAACTATATTTGCAAAACCGTTTCCTAGTGAGTACCTATGAGCAAAGAGAATCGTCCATGTCAAATTTCAGCTCCGGAGGTCCTAAAATAATTTCAATGTCCAGTGAGGCTGAGCCCTAAAGTGCTTAAAAAACTATAATTGCAAAATCGTTTCTTGGTGAATACCTATGAGCAAAGAGGCATGTCCATGTTAAATTTCAACCCTGATGGTGGCCCTGAAGTAATGAAGTCCAGTGGGCTGGAGCCCTAAGGAGCTTAAAAAACTATATTTGCAAAACCGTTTCATAGTGAGTACCTATGAGCAAAGAGAATCGTCCATGTCAAATTTCAGCCCCGGAGGTCCTAAAATAATTTCAATGTACAGTGAGGCGGAGCCCTAAAGTGCTTAAAAAACTATATTTGCAAAATCGTTTCTTAGTGAGTACCTATGGGTAAAGAGCATCGTCCATCAAATTTCAACCCCGGTGGCCCTAAAGTAATTTTGAAGTCCAGTGGGGTGGAGCCCTAAAGAGCTTAAAAAACTATATTTGCAAAACCGTTTCCTAGTGAGTACCTACAGGATGAGCAAAGAGAATCGTCCATGTCAAATTTCAGCTCCGGAGGTCCTAAAATAATTTCAATGTACAGTGAGGCGGAGCCCTAAAGTGCTTAAAAAACTATATTTGCAAAATCGTTTCTTAGTGAGTACCTATGGGTAAAGAGCATCGTCCATCAAATTTCAACCCCGGTGGCCCTAAAGTAATTTTGAAGTCCAGTGGGGTGGAGCCCTAAAGAGCTTAAAAAAAACTATATTTCCAAAACCGTTTCCTAGTGAGTACCTATGAGCAAAGAGAATCGTCCATGTCAAATTTCAGCTCCGGAAGTCCAAAAGTAATTTCAATGTCCAGTGAGGCGGAGCCCTAAAGTGCTTTAAAAAAAAACTATATTTGCAAAATCGTTTCTTAGTGAGTACCTATGGGTAAAGAGCATCGTCCATCAAATTTCAACCCCGGTGGCCCTAAAGTAATTTTGAAGTCCAGTGGGGTGGAGCCCTAAAGAGCTTAAAAAACTATATTTGCAAAACCTATGGACCTATGGTCCACCTATGGACAAATAGAATCGTCCATGTCAAATTTTACCACCTGTATGCTTTTAGTGTAATTGTGAGCTTCCGTAGGGCGGAGCCATAAAGACAACACAAACATCAACATTATACCTCACACCTGGTTACTTCTATGATTATATGCATCTGCTTGAATGAAACTTTCAAATTTTTTAATTACAGCAGTTCATTTTGTAAACACTAAATTTCTAAAACCTGACACTGTACCATTGTATGCCCTCTGGGTCAGAGCCCTTTGAACAGATTTGCACTAAACTTCACACAAACCATCCTTGATTAATGCTTAATAATGCCTGAAAGTTTCGTTGCAATCTGTTGAGCGGTTTCAGAGTCTATAGGCAACATACATATATATTTATATATATACAAATATATATATACATACTTCCTCTTTTATAGATATAGATACAGGGTGTCTCTGAACTCTCTACTGACCTTTTCAGGTATTATCCCTGGATCAAAGACAAGCCAAAATATCGTATTTAAATTTTCCAATACTCTATAGTTACCACTACAGCCACCATTTTGTATTTTTTTAAGAATAATTTTTAATTTAAGAGAGGCCTGATGTAATAATTTGAAATTCGGTACACAGCTTTTTAAAGTAAAGATATGGCTGGAAAACATTATAAACTTTTTATGGTTCATATTTTCAAAATGGCGGTTGTTTAAAATCTTTAACCAATTTGCAAAAAACTACATAAGGTACCAAAATTTACGTACTCCTGTGTGTTTTGGAAAATTTAATTTAAAATCCAATTATGTAAAAATTATTATGAAAATCAGTTCATAAATAAGCGAGATAGAGTGATTTTAATACAATTAGTCATTCATCTGAGCGTCGAAAAGCGCGGTCGCGGCTCCAGATCAACAACGGATGTCGTAACGCTCTAGGTAAAGCGGTACTCAGATAAATCGCTCTGTCTCGCTTATTTCTGAACCGATTTTCATAATTTTTACATCGTTAGATTTTTAATTAGATTTTCTAAAAAAAAAAAGAAAAAAAAAACATCAGAATAGAAGTAACAATGGCATAATTTTAAGCAAAGATAAATGAAGAATAGTTGATAATTTTTGTATGTGTTTCAGATTTTGTTTAACTCTACAAGTACAGTACAATTAAAAGAAAGATCCTACAGTTAAAATCAATGTGCAATAGTTAATCGGACGGTTCTGTTAGTAACAAAATGAACAATTTCATAATCCAACAACTAACTCGTATTTTCAGTTTTAATATGAATCACTCTCGCTTAGCAAGTGAGAGTTTTAAAAAGTACAGGCCACGCGTATCTCGCGCTACCGGGTTGTTTCAATCATAATTCGAAACAAGCACCTACATGTACATGTACGGTAATTATTACGGTTGATTTACATTTATATAACACAGCCTTTGAAGATGTTCGCCGAGAACCTAATATTACAAAGCCAAAATATGCTATGATATAAAATGCTAAGTCTACTTTAGTGACTTTATAAGGTTACTTATAAGTTTAAAAACTCAAGAAAGAAAGTTTTTATGCAAAAATGAAAAAAATATTAATTAAATGAACACTTTTGTCGATCACATAAAATACGACATCTGTTGGGTAAAGTATGAACTACGACCTACTGCGCCTGCGGTCACAGCGCTAGTGCGCCCTAGCGGAGATTCTATTACCTGCTCAACCTTGATGTTTCCGTTATGCTCTCCCCGCAGGTCGATCTTCTTTAAGTAAAACAAATTTTTGATGATTTTTTTCTAAGAGATCAAAATTTTACGATTGACTATTGTTATTTTTCACGCTGAATTTTTTATAAGTTAAATGAAAATCGTCAAAAATTAAATTATTTTTAATTAATAGTAACGACATTTAATTTAATAATTGGAATTTAAATACAGTAGGCTATCGACATAATTTTTTAAATAAATCATAATATAAATTTTTTTCTTTAAAAAATCAATTATTGTTGTACTGTATTTAGTAAATAAGTAAAGAAATAATCGCAGAAGCTCAGAGAATTTTCTTTTTGGCGTTTTAAATTTCAAGAATTGTTTTCGTTGTGTTAAGGGTATATTGTTTTGCACAGTAATTTTTGAAATTTAATTTTATTAGAAATGAAAATTCCCGCAAAAATTTGTTATACAATAAAAATTAAATTTTTATATGATTAGTATTCGTTTATACAGTTGGTAACTTTAGTTTCTAATTGGAAGTCTGAAAGAAATGTGGAATCTTCAGGGGCTATAGAACTCTACCATAGACTTCAAAGAAGCTCTACAGAAGCACCCATGATGAATTTACGCCCATGTCGCTGGCCTGGCCATGTTGGATAATTAATAAACTATATCATAGTACTATTTAGTAACAAACTCCAAAAATTAGTACCTCATTAAAAATGGAGATAATAATTGTTTCAATTGTCCGCATCAGTGACATGCTATCCTGGCCATGTTGACTAATTATCATAATTTATAGGATTTTGAGCAATGCCTTGTAATTAATAGAGGTCAATGAACTCTCAGCCCGGCCTTAACGATAGTTAATTAGCCTGTAATAAATACTTAAACAATATGATAATGACTTAATAATTTTGTAGACTACTATTTAGAACTAAACTTTTAAACATTGTATCAGTAACCAAAAATTCATAACAAATATCATTGTTATTACAAGTTCTATTGTAAATAAATGGGCTTAAGTATCATTTCACTGGCTCGCCCATGTTGGAGTTTCAAACTCAAACTTCCGTTCAACAATTTTGCATATTTTGTACTATTATTATTAGTATTACGATTCAAACAATTAGTAGCTCCAGCCGCACAGTGCAGTGGCGGATCCAGGGTAGGCCAAAGGGGGGGCTAGTTGGGGGTCTGGGGGTAACTCCCATCAACAACAGGAGGAAGGGATCTGGGGTTCCCGCCCTGGGAAAATGTTTCGGGGTTTAAAATAATACTTTAATGCAGTTGAGTAATATATTACTATTTTTTCAAGGGATTACGTTTTAAAACAAATATTGATGTACATTTTCGTAATTTTACCCTAAGGTAAGTTTCTATATTCCAAAACAATATTCATTGTACAATATGCGCCAAAATAAACAGCACTGATATTGATGAGCCATCTTTACCAAAATGATATACAAAACCTTCAAGAACGGTAATACTAGTGTTGCCTCAAGTATGTTATTAATTGAGTTTAAAACTACGTTTATACGTTGGTGGAACTAAGTAGCCTATATCAAATCTTGCAATTTCAACATGGTACTGTTTATTTTGGTGCTAGGCTACTGTAGAACCATATCCTCACATAATAACATAATTTTTTCATAAGCTATAGGCCCTAACCTCACTATCTGTGTCTAGGTCGAATGATAATTAAGACTGCATGTTATTTGGGATGAACAGAGAATTTATAATATCTTTTGATTCCTTTTCAGGGTATCGCTTTTATTATTTATCTGTTTAATGGTCAAGGTAAATCTTAATAAAGTAGTATAATGAAAGAGAAGAAAAATAAACGATTATTCAAAGTTAAATTTTTGTGACTTGATTGCTAACAAAAGTTAAAAACCCCTTCCATGTTAAAATTTTTCTCGGTCGTATATTTGTCTACTACCAATACAGAAAATAGTATTTCCGTATAAATAATAAAACTACGTAAGTACTTAAATTAATTTATATTGCATCTAAACAACAGCGAATCTTCACAACCCATAAATTGGGTCATAAGCAGATGGCAAAATAAAATCACCAAAATCAGCTACAAAGAAAAAAAAAACATAGATTCCCAGAGAGTGTTTGGACGCGGCAATTGTATAGTCGATATTAAAATGTGATCGAGACGACATTGTGTACAACCATTGACTAACAACACAATATTCGTAATATAGTAAGCTACGTTATTGCTTTTATAAACAGACCTACAAATGAAATGAAAAACATCGTGTCATGACCATCAATGGAACTTTGTTTTGAAATAGAGTCAGAAAATCCAAAATGAAAATCAGCAAGAGATAACTTATTGCTTTGGATTTAAAGATCAAACATCTCAAATCACAAGCGTCGGGATAAACCGTTATATTAATACAATAAATGGAATGAAATGGGAAATTCAGTCCGGAAACAGGACCACCGGGATTTTTATTTTTGCCAGAGTGGTTACGCTGAAGTTGCAAGACGATCAGCCTAATGAATGATGCCAAATAATTAGCTATGTAGTCGCGGCTCGCGCCCTCGCAGTTTTAATTAGGGCAAACCATAATGAAACCAAATAATCTTCATGTACCACTCTTGATATTTTAGACTAATTTAATCCAATCCCAAAAAAAATCTGCCACCCCTTAAAATTTGCCGCCCTGGGCCCGGAACCATGTGGCCCATACCTAAATCCGGCCCTGGTTCCGCGGCGCGCACGGATTCCTTTCACGTTCGGCAACCCAACAAAACAAATTACCCATTTTATCTAGTGTAAAAAGGATACCCAAGGGGGGGGGGGGCTATAGCCCCCCCTAGCCCCTCCCTGGATCCGCCACTGGCACAGTGCATGAATACGGTAATTATAATTAATTTTTACATAAATGTTTCGAGATACTGTATTTACTTTATTTTATAGCTTAAACATCACATGACAACTGTTACAGTCATGGAAACACGTTATTGTGTAACACCTACTGCACTCCTCTGGCTCTGGCACTTTCTAGTTTTCAGACCAAGTTCAGATTCGATGGAATCGATGGTTCAGACACGACCGATGATGACGGCCCACTGGACGCGGACTAGTGCCGGTATAAGCCTACCGGAAGTGGACCCTCAAATGTTTAAGAGGATGATCACGTGGTACACTGTAGTACTTCCGGTGTTTTATTACACAGTGTGTTTGTTGTATTGGGCGATGACTCATTCCTATAGAACAATAAAGTAAACCTGTAAAATAATTCTAGCTAGTTTTAAGAGGACAAGCTAGAGAATAGTTAATAGGAACACAACACCGTGCATGTTCCAAGGGTGAAGAAGTTCAAATATCATTATTATGTATTTTGGCTTTGATCGTTTTAGTTTTCATTCCCGTTCAGACACGACGGATCATGACGGCCCACTGGACTACTTTCTTGGAATTTACGATCTATTTTCTGATCGTAAATGCTTCAAATTTTATTGTGGCTTTTCAGTCTGTTCCATTTAACTAGGGTGAACAGAGTCAGGAGACCAGTTATTGAATTTTATTGTTATTGTTATGCTTGGAATATTTTGCGAAACATTCCGGCGGTTTTAGCTAAACTATTAGCATTGACTATGTACACTAACGTGTACACTCACGTGTACACTCACGTAGTGTATAAAGTCAATGGTATTAGAGTCTACTTGTTTATTTACAATGACGTCAAAACACAATTTTATGAAACATATTTAACAGGTGAGATAAGTGACCTCATGCGATGTTTACAAAGACCGTCTGTAAGTATAATTGACTTGACCTTTTCTTTTAACCCTTTGGCTGCCAAGCCCTTTTGTTGTTTTCTATGCGACAACTGCCAGCTGAGTTCACCAGTGTGTAACCTTCAATTGCCCAGCCCTATTAGCCATATGACAACCCGGGATTGCCAGGGCCAAAACATGTGATTTTACAATGTTTTTCTTTAAAAACCACAACTTCCCTCATAATACAGTTAGAACCTTATATTTTTTTTTGTTTTGAAGGTAAATATATGCTCTAAATATCGATATATAATAACATGAATATGTGTTCATATTTTTTGTAAAAAACTAAAAATGAATATAAAATGTTATATATAAAAACGTTTATAATGTATTTTTAAACCGTAAAAATTTGTCAAAATTACATTTTACTAAAAAACCCACATGATAATTGGATTTAGCATGTTTTCTTGTCATAGTGCACAAATTTTCATCAACTTTTGCTGATAAATAGTGTATAAAAAATATATATATATAAAAAAAATTAGTGATAGCCTATAGCAAAAATCTAAATACTATTTTGAATTACATTATTTAAATATTAATTGTAAATATTATTGTAAATGTTTTATTTATATATTTTTACTAATAGACAGTAGGGGCCTAAGTAAAAAATAAAAATTCAGCAAACAAACATAATATGAAAAAAAAATATCTTAAATGGTAGGCCTACTTACAAATTTCAGAAACTCTTGAGGAGGGCTGGTTTGAAATCTTGATAAACACTTAACTAAAATGAATTCACAAAGATAAAATATGAAATCAACTAAAAAGTTTCTTGAATACAGTAAATAAGTTTACCATTTACATATATGTTCAACATTTGGTTTCTTCTTTCTGTTAAAAAATGCAGTTTGGGAGCGGCAGACGACGTGGCGCCCAATGCCTGTATAACCTCAACAATCATGGTGTTATACGTAATTGAATCGCTTGTTTTTCTTTTAATAAAGCATATTTATCAAGTACTGCAACTCTTTAGCTTTAATTTGAGTTGAATTATAAACGTTAACTGCTAAATTTGCGTCCGCTACGATGAATTAGCGAGATGCCGATTACATCGGCGGCGGGCATTTCTCGCGCAGACGATAGGCGCCGATGTCGTCGGCAGCGGGCATTTCTCGCGACGATAGGCGATGCCGATCACATCGGCAGCTGGCAGTTCTCGCGATGTAATTAAATGCCGATCTAGTCGGCTCTTGGCACCCAAAGGGTTAATTTTGTTTAACAAATTTGAAACAACAAGGCCAAAAAAGTTAAAGATCTCATGGATATATTCGTTTTAAAATTTACAGTTATGTTAAATATTGTAAAAATCGTCTGTTTGATGGATAAGGAAAATAAATCATCTAATTTCGAAAACCAGCAAGGAAAACAAAACTATTTGAGGAACAATGTTCTTCCTAAAACTGACAACACATTACTAAACTTGCGGCGCAAGCTATTATCCAACAATATAAAGACTACTCGTAATATTCCAAGTATTCGAGAAATAATCAACAAAGACTCTCAGAATAACAGATTCGACCACCCACCGAGAAGTTTGGATTTCATGAACAAGATTGAATATCATGGCGGAGAAACGCAAACAGAAGACGGTATTCAGTTTGACTTGAGGAGTCGTGAAGACGCCTTCAGGATAACCGATCCCAGGGAGTTCCCTTACGCTGTGGGTATGATAGTCTTCCGTGGACTCAACGACTCAGAAGTCTCGCTGTGTTCGGGCACGCTGCTGACCGATGAGTGGGTCCTAACCTCGAGACACTGCGTCCTCCCGTACCCCAACGCCGTCTGGGTCTACGCTGGAGGTGTGGACCTGAAGGACTTATTCTACTTCGATGGTGATATTAAACCCGGGGTGCAAGTGATCTTGTCACAGCAATTCTTCTTCTTCGTGGGCAAGGAGAACTATGACGTAGGCCTGGTCTTGCTTCCTACGAAGTTCAACTTGACCGACACCGTAAGCACCGCCAACCTGTCCAGCAAACCCTGGAAGTACCGCGGATACCACAAGTGTGTCACGACAGCGTTCGGCAGAGTGTCCTTACGAGAAGACAGTCCTGACGATTACACGAGGAAGACCCAAGAGCTGGAGATCAAGCAGCCGTGCTTGTGTCCATGGAGCATTTGCCAAATAGTGGGATGTGCTAATCCGTTCCAATGGATGTGTGCCAAGCCCCGCCAGGACTATGGGATATGCTCCGGCGACTCTGGCGGCGGCTTGATCTGCGACGGGCAAATCGTCGGAATCAACACTTTCATTTTTAAGTTCGACGATATAGCTCACTGTGATCAAAACAATGCCAGATTGTATTTTAATTATTATATATATTCATATTTTTATCCACTCACGCCCGTCCCTTGTGGTTCGAAACATGTCTTGAGCGCTTTTCTGGCTGTTTGTCCTACCTTGCACTGGATCAATGAATATGTGAAACTCTTCTCCGAAGATGAAATATCAGAGTGCAACAACTTGCCCTCAGTAGGGTCATTGGTGTATCCTTGTTACCAAACTGTTGTGTTTATATTGCTAATAAAATTCCTTGAATGGTTATAATTCCCTCGTTTATAAATGTTTTGTACGACATTTTCCCTACAAAAACCTGCAACAAATATAGATAGGTCCCATTGGATACCATTAGATATGTTTACTATCTTCAATAAAAATATGCGGTCGAAATTTGGAAGATGATTTCTCTCTGTAATAACTTCTGAATTCCCCTGCATGTCTTCATAATCAGCTGATTTGGCTTGGACAGGAAAAAAAAACCAAAAAATTAACAGTATCTATAATACATATACCAAATAGAAGGGGTTTGTTACATGTAGCATATAGCAGTGCTACTTGTAACAAGTAGCAGGAGTTAAAAATCCAAATTGAAATGTTATATAACATTTGCTACATCTAGAAAATGCTAAATTTAGCGAATGTAATTATGCTACATAATGTAAACCCGGCTTAGTTCCACTATATAACTAGAATCGCCTCCTGATCGAAATTTAACCAAAATTCAGTAGTTCTGGACCCAAGGAGTTTAAAAACATTTTATAACTGAAACATCCGTACTTCCTTTTCTCTAGCAGTTGTTTTTACAACAGCTGTCTAATGATTCAACCAATTCTCCTTCCTTCATTAGATTAACGTTGGAACTTTGAAAGCCTATGGGGCGTAGCCCTGGAGTCCGATCTGGATTAGAATAGAATTCTGCTCATCTAGAGGAACTTTGAAAGCCTATGGGGCGTAGCCCTGGAGTTCGATCTGGATTAGAATAGAATTCTGCTCATCTAGAGGAACTTTGAAGGCCTATGGGATGTAGCCCTCGATTCCGATCTGGATTAGAATGGAGTTTTGGTCATCTAGAGGACTATACCTTTCTAACAGGTGTGTGATTTCTCCTACGATTCACTCGAGTTGAGAATAAAGGAGGAAACGAATCATGCTTGCCTATTAATATATAGATTAATTGATTACCATAATCAATTATTACGGGTATGGATGAGGATTTGATATCATAATCAATTAATTATGTTTGTCTTTGAGTTGAAATTTATAGTATTGGTATTGCACGGTGATTGCAAGTTCATCAAATCCGGTTTTACCTGCTTCAAATTTTATCATAACTTTTAGGCATAAATCTCTTCCATTCCATTCCTGAGTAATCAGAATCAGACCAGTTATGAAATTTTAAAGTTATTGTTGTGTTTACAATATTTTGGGAAATATTCTGGTTGTTATAACCAAGAAATCTAGAACATAATTGGCTGGGTTATAGTGCTCGCCTTTAAATTCGAAGGTTGCCGGTTCGATCCTGAGAAGACGAAACAAAGGAATGAAATTTACCAGAAAATATACTGACACCAAAAATCCTGAAAGAAAACCCAAGGCAGACCGCCGACGAAGGAAAGAAAGACACAATTTTTAATTAGCTCAGTATGAATATTACAACCAAAGGAGAAAAGTCGTAAGAAGAATAATAAAGGGACTAGAGGGAGAAAAGAAAGGTTGTGAAATTCCACTTGATCAACTCCATTCAAAGTTTAGTGAAAGGTTTTCCGAAGTAAACAATAAACATTTAAGAAATTATAGAACAATTGATACGGAAAGCTTTGATGGTGTAAATAAAGAATATGATTCTACCATCACCGAGGATCACGTAAGACAAGCTATGAGTTGATTCAGCAACAGGTCCTGATAAAGTCATATGCGATGAGTTAAAAACTATTATGTTCCAACCAAAAATCCTGGCTGTAATATTTACAAAAAATGCAAAAACTAGTACTTTACCAAAAATGTTCAAACAAGCTAGAACAATTTTTATCGACAAAGGCAATAATTCAAAAGATGTAAACAACTGGAAGCCAATGTCAATTTGTTCTTTGTTAAGGAGAATATTTGAAAGAATTATTGATGCCAGGATAGAATTGTATATTGAGTTTCAACCCGTACAAACTGCATTCACATCAGTTCCAGGCTCACATATCAATGCTAACATTTAAAATTCAATTTTGACTACAAGTAAACAAAAAAGACAGGATTGCTGCATTTTGTTCCTTTTGGTGTCGAAAAAGCGTACGATAATGTTGGCTACATTCATATTTCATCAGTAATACAATCACTACCTATTCCATTTCTTCTAACTAATAACGTAATTGAACTATTGAAAGGAAATACAACAACAATTGAAACGAAGTATGGAAAACCCAAAGCAATCCATATTAATAGAGGAGTATTGCAGGGCGCCCCATTATCGCCAACTCTATACAACTTAAGTATTGACTATATTCTAAAAAAACTTTCTGAAGAAGATATTGAAGAAAGTCTTGGATATCGTATCAACAACAAATTCCGTTAGTATTCTCGGATTTCCATACGACACAGTTTTGATTGGTAAAGACAAGAACTGTGTTGAGGAGTTGTATAGAAGAGTAAACGCTATGTTTAATGAAATAGGATTGAAACTCAACCCGAAAAACATCAGTGTAATAAATATAACAAAGGCCAATCTTGATGCAGAGGATTTTGAATTTGATGGTAAGGGCCCTTTCACAAGACGCCACCGGTGGCTGCAACTGGTGGCCGCCACCGGTTACCTGCCACAGCTTAAATGGGGACCTTCAGACGCGGCCACTGCAGTTGCCCATCAGGACACAGTGGCCGAGCAGTGTCTCCTCGCGCAACTGCGAGCCGGCAACCGCAGTGGCGGCAACTCACCCCGGGGCATTGAAACAAATGGGAGCTTTCAGACGCGACCACTAGTGTCCGCCACTCAAGCGTGTACTCACCTGTTTTGGGCTATACAGTCTGTCAGTTCACGAGCGGAGACAGATACGGACGGACTTATGATAGTTGTTTCAAGTAGACTGTTTATTTTTGTTTTAAAATAATGAGTTTGTTTTAAAATAATAAAGTAATGAGAGAAGAAAAATAAGGAGGAAGTTGCAGCAAAAAGAAAGAGGAACAGAAGAAGCTATTACATAAATTAATAGAAGACAAAATTAATACTGAGGATCTCATTTACGAGATCCTCAGTAATAATTGGCAAACTTTATTAGCTTTTTTAGAAGTTGGTGTGGTAGACGGTTCCATATCAAATAGCCCTTCAACTGTCAACGTGTCCTCAATTCTGTAGCCATCCCTTTCTCTCACAAAGTTATGTAGTACGCAGCACACTTTTATTATGTTCTCTGCCAGATTCTTGTGCCAGAACTCATGGAGTGTCTTGCTAGTTGCCTGTACCGTCAACTGCAGTTATATTACATTATAGTCCATAAAATCAGAAAATACAATTAAATATCTAGGTGTAAATTTTGAAAATGAAACTGTTATGGACAAAAGGACGATTATAAAAAATCCTTCAGATCAAATTCAAAAGGTAACATCAACACCTTATCTTACGGTTGATAAAAAACTGTTTGTTCTTAACAATTATGTATGGCCGTCGGTGATTTATAAATTTCAGACTGTACCCCTAATCAAACTAAAAAAATCTATACTTATTTAATACGCTTTTTGTGTAGAGAATTCCTCCTACAATTCTTAACCGATTTTCAAGTTTTTGGTGTCGTTGGATAGGGCTTGGTCTGTAGTTGTTTCCGCAAAAAAATTATGAGAATCAGACTTAAAATAAGGGCGCTATCCATTAATTAAATTTGAAATTTTGCCATTAGAATAACATTGAGATTGTTTTAAGCATTTTAAACATATGTTAACGTACAGCTGTGGTTTTTGGTGATCACTGATAGGATTGGTAGGATGTCATTGATTGATACTAAATGTAACTTTTGTATTGTATCAAATAAATTGCTCGATGTCAAGCAACACGTGCACTAATGAATTTCTAAATGACATAGACACCATACTGAGATTAGCTGTGAAAGAAATCTTAGACTTGCCCTCTGATATACCAAAAGCCATGTTATACTCATCCAAGAAAGATAAAGGGATTGGTTTGATAAAGGCGAAATGGAAAGCATTGATTCAGCATAAATATTTGTAAAGTGCTAGAAAGAGTTGATAAGCTATATGTAAATAAAATCAGAGGTTTTAGAAAATAAAAAGAGGAATGTTAAAAAAAAAAAAAAAAAAAAAAAAAAAAACTCCAACTGGAAGAACTGGTGAATGAAGAATTTAAATCCTATAAAACACTGCGGGAAGCGCTTCAGAAAAAAAATTTTTAGTTGGTGCAGTTTACCTTACAATGACGTGGTGTTTGCCTGTTTAACAAATGCCTTTCCGTTAACATAGAACTTCATAAAAGTAAAAAGCTATCACTTTCTCAGTACAAGGAGGCGTTAAAGCTAATCGGCGATGTTGCTCCGACCAGAATGAACTGGGCAGATGCAAGAATGGCAACCAGTGCAGGCGTTGCTCTAGCACAGACATGTTGCTGAACCATTGCCACATATCCTTGGATTTTGCCCTTTTGGCGAGCAACTACGAAACCAAAGACATCATGCCACAAGAAAAGTGATAGCCGATGCATTCAAAGAGAAAAAATTATAAAGTTTAAGTCTTTTTAAACTTACTTTAAGTTTAAGCTTACTTCTTAGTAAGCTGACTATATTATGAAGGGTCACAACGAAGAATTGACATTCCAGTCATAAACAGAAATAAGAAAGAAGGTTTTATATTGGATCCGACCATAAGGTTTGAAACGAACAAAGTCCAGACAAGAAGTAGATGAAGAAAAGAAAAGAATATTTAACCCTACTAAGAATATTACAAAGAAAAAATATCACATCAATGAAATTACAGTTATATGCCTGTTTCTTGGTTCAAAATGAACAATACAATTCCAAAACGTTAAAAAATGCCTCTGGCGTAGATAGATGGACATTTGTTTATGTATACAATGGCGTAAAAACACAATTCTGGAGCACATTTATCAGGTGAGCTAAGTGGCCACATGTGATGTTTACAAAGACCGCCTGTAAGTGTAATTGACTTAACCTTTTCGTTTTAATATATTTCACAAATTTGAAACAACAGCGGCCAACGAATTTCAAACTCATGGATATAATCATTTTAAAATGCATGTCGTTTTTTATATTAATTTTTTTGTATTAAATAGTGTACAAATAGTCTGTTTGCTGGATAAGGAAAACAAAATGTCTAGTTTTGGGAACCAAGGAAAACAAAACCATTTAAGGAACAATGTTCTTCCTAAAACAGACAACTTATTAAACTTGCGGCGAAAGCTATTATTCAAAAATACCAAGACTACTCGTGATATACCCAGTATTAAAGAATTAATAAACAAAGATTCTGCAGCTGGCGAGAAGAACACAGTCGACCAACAACCGAGAAGTTTGGATTTCATGAACAAGATTGAATATCATGGTGAAGAAAGTCTATCAGAAAACGGGATTCAGTTTGACTGGAGGAAACGTGAAGACGCCTACAGGATAACCGACCCTAGGGAGTTCCCTTACGCTGTGGGTATGATAGTCTTCGACTCAGTGGCAGTGTGCTCGGGCACGCTACTGACCGACCGGTGGGTCCTCACTGCGAGACACTGTCTCATCCCGTACCCCACCTCCGTCTGGGTCTACGCTGGTGGTGTGGACCTGAAGGACTTGTTCCAACTCATCCTCAACTCCAGTGATGCCGATTTAAAACCCGGGGTACAAGTGAACGTCGCAAAACTAGTCGACTTCTTCATTGGCAAGGAGCACTATGACGTAGGCTTGGTCTGGCTGTCTTCGAAGTTTACCTTGACCGACTACGTAAAGACCGCCAACCTGTCCAGCAAACCCTGGAAGTACCGCGGATACCACAAGTGCGTTACGACATCGTTCGGCAGTGTGAACTTTGAAGGGGATAGTCCTGACGATTATATGAGGAAGACCCACGAGCTGGATATCAAGCAGCCGTGTTTGTGTCCGTGGTGGATCTGTCAGACCTCGGGATGTGCTAATCCGTTCCAATGGATGTGTGCCAAGCCCCGCCAGGACTATGGGATATGCTCCGGCGACTCTGGCGGCGGCTTGATCTGCGACGGCCAAATCGTCGGAATCAACTCTCAAATGCAAGTCTTCGACGATGTAGCCCATTGTGACAAAAACCAAGCCAAAAAAGATTTTTATTATTATATATATTCATATTTTTATAAACCCCCTCGCAGTACTTGTGGTTCGAAGAATAACTTGGACACTTTTCTGGCTGTTTGTCCTGTCTTGCACTGGATCAATGAACGCGTGAAAGTCTTTTCCGACGATGAAATATCAGAGTGCATCAACTTGCCGTCAGCAGGGTCATTGTCGGATCTTGGTTACCAAAATTTTGTCTTTATATTTCTAATAGCATACATTAAATGGTTTTAATTCGGTTATTTTTAAATAAATTTTCTATACGATATTTTACCTACAAAAATATAGGTTCCATTGGATATGTTATGTATTTATACCATGTTCAATAAAAATATGCGTAATTGAAATTAGGTAGTTCATTTCTCTGTTAATTTAATATACCTGAATTCCCCTGCTTTTCTTTATAATCAGTTGATTTGTTAATTTAGCTTAGATAGGAAATACCGTAGAGAAATCTAACGCTATACTACAATACAATGAGTGTCTATGGTGATGTATTTTTCATTGGTCTCAAATCTCAAAATGTAGCGAGTAGCCCGTTGTTGTAGGGGTTTTAGCTCCATTTCTTCTGTCGGGGCAAGTGAGATATTCTTAACGAAAATATTTTCATCCGTTAACCTTTCGGGGCAAATGAGATGTTTTGAAATAAGCCTGAAACCACGGGGCAAAATTACAATTGCAAAATTACATGTTTCAAATGATCGACTCAATCCCAATGTTATATTATAATGTGAAAATTTCAAATTTCAATTGTGGATAGCATCTTTGTTTTATGTCAGATTTTCATCAATTTTTAGCGGAAACAACTATACAGACCAAGCCCTATCCAATGACACCAAAAACTTGAAAATCGGTTGAGAATTGTACGAGGAGTTCTCTTAATATAAAAAGCCTTACCGTATTAAATATGTATGGATATGCATAGAGTAAAAACATAGAGTAAAAATAGGAGTATACTTCGTTCAAAATTAATGTACTGTCAAAGTACAAAATAAATTA
Organism: Neoaliturus tenellus; assembly: GCA_030545055.2. Taxonomy (NCBI): domain Eukaryota; kingdom Metazoa; phylum Arthropoda; class Insecta; order Hemiptera; family Cicadellidae; genus Neoaliturus; species Neoaliturus tenellus. The sequence continues at coordinate 6,280,369 of CM061534.1, read as the reverse complement.
TCAAGTTTTCGCCGATCTTTCCTCTACTATAACATCACTTTCTTTACTATACTAATAACATCACACTTTTTAGTAAACTAATTATTACTAGTTGTTGCCCGTCGATACTCGACGGATACAGCTATAGCTCCATTATTAGTGGTAAATGAAACGCTATAATAGTACAAACACGTAAGGTAGTCTATAAAATATACTTCTTTGAACTGCCATACCAAGAACAATAATATATTTTACAGAAAATATTACGATTTTAGTTGGAGTGTCGGAAAAGTAGGCCTATTCCGTAAAACCAATAATGTTGCATCCTTGTACTTATAGGCCCTACTCTTTAGTATTTTATAAACATGTCAATTTGATTGTTTAAGGTAGGCGCAAACCTAATTAGCCTAAGGAAACCGTTCTATTAGGTTCAACATCAGAAATAAGTAGATCAATATCCACTAATTGTAGGCCTATTGGATAAATTGTTCTTAAAAGTTTTTTTTTCAAGAATTAGGAAAGGCCTAGAGTTGTAACTCATGATGGTTGGCTTTAACAAATATTGGTGTATTAGGGTAGGATAGAACGTAGAGAAACCATTTATAAGCACTTTCATATCGCAATATTTATGCTGTAGTGTGCAAGATTCAATAACTATCCAAATTTAAAGAATACAAATTTATTTCGCAGAAAATTACATAATTTTAGTTGGAGTGTCTGTCAAAGTAGGCCTATAGGCATATTCCTTAAAAACAATAATGCTGCACCCTTACTCTGTAACACAGACACTCTTTAATATTTTATAAACATAAAAAATCGATTGTTTACTTAGGCCTAAACCTTAGTAGCCTAATCAAAGCGTTATATTAGTTAAAAACATCAAAAAATAAGCAAGCCCAAACTATCAATTTGTAAACTTGTTCGTTTAATAAATAAGTTTTTTGTGAGTTTGAACAGGTCTATAAATATTTTAATCTATCTATTTTGCTTAAAATAAATATCGGTACCATCAGTAAAACATTTATTAGTGACGCCGTTATTGGACACATTACAAAGAGTATATATGTGAAGATCGGTCTGGAATCCGGGCTTTTGGGTTTGGAGTTAATCACGCTACCGACTGCGCCACAAATACTGTCGTTAAGCGACGTAAATGTAAAGCATTACAGTACAACGTTGCAAACTACAAATTGATTGCACAAAGAATTTCCGATACATCAGTTTCTTTTAATACAAATGTGAGCAATTTATTTAAACTAAACCTTTACAATTTAGTCTTAATTTTAAAGCAATCAGCTATTTTACATAATTAAGCAATTTTCTTTCCATTTAAAGGATTATACATCATGCACTGAAAAAACGAGAAGTTAACCGAGTCCGGGTTAAGCTTTTGCAGGGTTGAATTGACTAATTTCGGGTTTATATAATCAATTCTACTTAGTAATTAGTAACCATGCCAATCAGGTTGATATATAGGTGGTTATTTTAACTAGGAAGGTTGGCAATAATTACTAAGTCAAGGCTTTAAATTTTAAAGTTTGTTATTTTAACCTGTTAAAATAATTTAAAACAACCAATAAAGCATCTAGGTTAATCCAATCTTAACGATTGTTCATTATAACCGCAATATTGATTGAATCAAACAACTAAACCTGGTTAAATTTACCAATGCATATTTGTTAAAACGACAAAATTTCAAAAGTATGTCAATTTTACCAACCTCGCTAGGTTGGTAACAACAACCTTCTTCTATTTCCAGTTCTCCGCACGAGCACCAGTGCAAGAAGGAGCCAATATTGTGTGTGAGTTGTAAATTTATTGTGATTGTTACATTAGCAGTTTGTTAACTGATTGGGATCATTCCTCTTACATTTCTGTGTTTGAAGGTATGTATGATTTAAGGTCAACACTAGCTAAGCAAATTAGGCAAATTCCTATAAATACCGCTTAACATACATAGTTTGAATCTCAAGAGTACATTGTAAAAGTTTAAGTATTTTTAAGTTGACCAGAATTAGTGTAGAGGTTTTCAAAGAGGTAATTCAAGTTAAAGAACATTTGAATTAAATGAGTTGTAGTCTACTATTTCCCACGTGGTTGTAGATTTCATTTTGTGTTTAAGAAATTCATACTGTTTGATGATCAAATGCCGTACAACCAATAAAGTTCAGCTTTATTTATTATGCAACATATTTATTAATTTTATTTAATGGCAAGGTAAGCATTTATCACCAACTACCGACAAGTTATATGAGGTGTAAAAACATTGGTTTATTTAAATGCGGGGGGATTCCATCAGTGTAGATATTTGAATTACAGATTATCAATGCTTACAATTGCAATCTCTGATAAGTAAAAGATCCATGCCATTTCAGGGTTCAAAACTTATCAATCAGTGAAATACAGGTCTACATTACCTATTCTTGTTATTATTTTCAGCGAAGTGAAAACCTAACCTTTTTAGGTGAGTTGAATTGGTTCGTCAAAATAACTCAAGAGGTAAATTAAAACAACCCAGAGGTTGATAAAAGCAAGTTTGGAGGTTATTTGAAACAACCCAGGAGGTCAGTTCAAATAACCCAGAACCTGGTTAGTTAAAATAACACTTAAGATTGGTTAAAAGAACCCAGAAGATTGGTTAAAGTAACCTTGCTGATTGGCTTAAACAACCGATGAGGTTGGTTAAAAATAACTCGGAATCTAGTTTAAACTGACTAATTGGAAAGTTGGTAGTTTTAACCTAGAATAAACGGGTTACTTTACTTACTAACTAAGTTGGTTAAAATAACCAATTTCTTTTACTACTTTCAGTTGGTAACCAATAACCAATTAGGTTAGTAAGTGCTATATTAACTGGTTTACTTGGTTAAATCAACATTTTTTTTTAGTTAATTTTACTGTTTAGTTTTTTCCGTGTGATACTGTAATTGTAAACGTTTTTAGGTACTGACCATAATAAACCAAATCCTTCATGAGCTTTTGTTCATCCACTCTGTATTTAGACAAAATACCTCGTGTGTTTACAATCAGCTGATTGAAATCGTGTAAAATAAATAAATTGTTAAGGTTTGAAAATGTCGACATTTTTAATTTAAGGGAGTAAAATAACGTTAATTATATGATTAAGCAACTTTCATTTCATAAATGACAGTACATCATAATAATTGTGAACGTTTTTAGGTACTGGCCATAATAAACCAAATCCTTCATGAGATTTTGCTCATTCACTGTATTTAGACTAAATACCTCGTGTGTTTACAATCAGCTGATTGAAAGCGTGTAAAACAAATAAATTGTAAAGGTTTGAAAATGTCGATATTTAAAATTTAATTAAGTAAGATAACGGTAAAGTAAATAAAATCTGCTAATATACAAAGGTTTACGTTTTATTTGGTACAAACTGCGTGTAAATTGGTCCAGTGGAAGTCTCAGACGAACTGTCCAAAGAATTGGAAATGTTGGCTTTTTCCCCATGTTAAATCTCCATAAGAAAACTTTATTTTTAATCTTTGACCGATTAAAATAAATATTTTTGAAATACGAATAATACCTGCTAATATAGAACCGAAAACGTTTATTTTGGTACAACCCGCATGTAAATCGGCCCAGTAGAAGTCTCAGACAAACTGTCCAAAGGATTGAAAATGTTGGCTTTTTTCCCCATGTTAAATCTCCATAAGAAAAGTTTATTTTTAATTTTTGACAGATTTAACGTAAATATTTTTGAAATACGAATAAAACCTGCTAATATAGAACCGAAAACGTTTATTTTGGTACAACCCGCATGTAAATCGGTCCAGTAGAAGTCACAGACGAAGTGTCCAAAGGTTTTTTAACTTTGTGTTTTAAATATATAGATATTTCTCACTCAACTTTATGTTATTATTTTGCTCTTAGTAAATGAACAATCTTATTTTGACGTTTGATATGTGAATAGAGGCGCTAGCAATCAATACCTCTTTTAGTAGCAATCAAATAGAATCTATTTTTTCCAGAAAGTGTTGTTACGATTATAGAAGTATCACAATAATCGTCGGCTTGATGTCGGCTATCGTGTGCTTAGTTGTCTATTCGGGTGAGATTTTTCCCCTTATAAGAGTCTTCATCACCCCTGCAAAAAACGTCGAAAACATGCGTTCGTAGTCCCCTGTTTCGGGCGACATTTTTTAACCGATTTTATTGACAGTGGTCTTAAACTGTTCAGAATGAGTGCCCGAGTGTCTCTATTACCTCATAATAATAAAAAACGTGCATTAAGTTACCTAAATATACGGTTAAAAACGGAAAAATTACTTTATATTTAACAATTTTTTTAAGTAATTTTAAGAAACAATATCGATTTAACGAAATACAAGAGACACGCAGGCACTCTTTCTGAACAGTTTTAAGACCACTTTTAATCAAATCGGTTAAAAAATGTCGCCCGAAACAGGGGACTACGAACGCATGTTTTGAGTAAAAACAGGATCTGCGAATTTTTCCGTTCGAGTTACTAGCCTTTTCGCAAACGTCGTCTTTCCCACTAACACAAGCACACACACGAACGTTATCGCATTATAAATCGCTCAGTGATGTTGGAGGACACATTCCTCGTATTTATTTGAATACTTCTTTATCTTTTAAATTACTCGTACAATTCAATTTTAGAACACCTGTGTTTATACAGTACTGATTCATTGGCAATAGTTTTTTATGTACTAAAGACGAGCAGAACATTATTTGCACTATACTGGTTTTTAAAGTACATAATACAGAAAACTAGTAGGTAATGTGTATAGTTGGGAGTAGTGTAAAATTGTAGGGTCTGGGACGTGACGTCATCACGATGACGTCAGCAGTGATGACGTCATCAATGACGTCACTAATGACGCCACCAATGACGTCATAATGACGACACATGACGTCACACCCATGACGTCATGGTGACGTCATTACCGCTGACGTCATCATGATGACGTCACTGACGTTAATTAGGTCAAGGTCACGCAAGAATACAAAAAAAATTTTTTTTTTGCACTTTTGCGAATCCTCAAATTTTGCTGAGAAATTGAAATTTCTCGAGGAATCACAAAAGTGCAAAAAAATATTTTTTTTATTCCCTAGCGATCAAACTCTTGACCTAATATATCCGTCAGGGGTCATTGACCCGTCCCAGCAGCCCCACTTGAAAAAAAAATAATTTTTTTTATTTGACTTACCCACCGAGAGACTTAGAGCCGAAGAATAATTTCTTCAAACACCCGACATTGCGACAAACGACACGCGATCCGAACAGCACCGCGTCCGAAGACGTACTGACTTGGGTGCAGGCGGTTCCCCAGGTACCCGGCCCAGTGGTGGGGATAAGGAGGTGGTGGGGGTAAAGTGGTCAGAAGGAAGAAAAATTTATTTTTTTACAAACAACTTGTCCCAGCCGGTCCTTTACCGGACCTCCGTAACTCGGATTGGATATTTCCTGAGAAATATTTATTTTTTATTCTTTCTCAGGTGATGTTGGAACTTGGTCGGGAATTGGAGTCACCAACGTAACCTTACTGGCAAAAGTTAGCTCGTCTAAAAGTTTCTGAAACATTTTATCATCCATAGTGATATTTGTGTCCCTTGAGTAAAATTTTGGATTATTTTTGAAGCAACGTTTCATTTTTGTTAAAGTGGAAGTCTTGGACACCTTAACAGAATTATTTTGCTTGGCCAGCAAAAATTTTACTCTTAATAATTTTTCTCGCAAAGTTTCAGCCATAGATGTGTCTCACAGTAAGGTTTGGATAAAACTGAAACACTTAGTCCAGTGTTGTACCTTAGCTGGAAGTAGTGGGGGAACAGGGCTATAGTGGGGGAATGAGTAGTGGAGGGGGTAATGCAGACTGTTGTTGACAAGTGTAGAAACAGTTTGCTGGGAACTGTCCAAGGAGTAACACGTACTGTGCAGAAAAATTAACCGAGAGACTTGTGTAAAATTTAACTCCAAGAAATATTTAATATAAGACTAAAAGAGGTAGAGCCAAATGAAAAATAATTTTGTAGGAGACGGGTATGGATCAGTTTTGTAGTAAAGTTCAAAATCCACTTGTGTGGAATAAAATTAAATTGTGAGCGAAAAATATTTAGCCACACCTGCAAAATACAAGTGTATGAAAATATTAGGAGACCTGTATAGCTAAATAAAAATTAATTTTGTATCAAACAGTCTTCCAACATTTCAGTTTCTAAGTCTTAACAAGTAAGGAATAAAATATTAAATAATGAGTGGAAAATAATTTGTTAAGTAAACGTAATTGTAGCAGTGTAACAAAAATTAATTTTGTGCAAAACAGGCTAGGTTCTGTTTTGCTAAGTTTAATAAGAAGGAAAAATAAAAATTTACTCACAGAAAAGTCGAGCGGTGGCGAGGTGTGGCGTGTTTGTTGGCTTTCAATAAACTGACTTACCTTCTGTTGAGCTACAGTTGGCCAGCTGACAAATAAACCAGTCTGTTATATAAGCATTATGTAACCGTCTCTGCCGGCTGTGCTGAATCCGGCAAGCTAAAATATAATTCTATACTACAACTGTCCTGGACCAAAAATATTCTAAGTCCCAAGACCCCCCCCCCCGGCTCCGGACGAGAAGTGAGCCCCCCCCCCGGGGGAGGAGGAGGAGGTGGCATAGCCCGAGGCGTTGCCATACCTTGACACGTGTTGTATAATGAGATCCGGTTAGTAATGTATTCAGGTGTGGCTCTTGGAGATTGTCCAATGCCGCAAACAAGTACGTGTCGAGGTCTGGCTGTTTACGTAACCAGATCCGGTTCCCCCACTCCTGACCGGCTCAGCTTCGGTTCTCTGATGCTTTGCTTCCTCGCAGTTGGTTTCAAACACTTCAGCTGAGTGGTTGAAGCTCTGCCCTACAGGATTCGCAATGTAATGTTGGCGCCGCATTATATTGGGAATTCTTTTAGTCTAAGTCATGGCATGTGTAGTGTTAAGAAATATTTTATTTTGCGCTTGCTGCTTCTGCTAGGTCTTGGTGTTGGATTTATTTAGTCTAAGTGTTGTGTGTTGAAAAATATTTCTTTGTACTAATCTTCACAGGTTGTCCCCAAGTAGAAATTTTTCTAAATTCGCATCTTGGAGGTACTCCTCCGTAAATTGGCAGCTTAAGTGTTAGGCTTTTGAGACTTAACAGTCTCTGTAAAATAAAAAGTTTTCGAGGTTCAGAACCTCAAGAATTATTTGTTACCAACAATAGCATGGCGCCTAACGAGCCCGGGGGTAGGCCCCTGGGGATCCACCCTTAGGCCTCTTTCGGTCAGGGGCGCTACTGGACCTCATCACTCTAGATGGGTGGTTGGCATCCTTTAGCACGAGGCGTCGGATCCTGACACTGACCGGTGCGCTAGGCAAAAGTCAGTACCTACGGGTTAAGACGGGATCCTCGGTCATGGTTAGCATGGCCTCTTCCAAATTATTGTAGCATGTTTCCCTTAAGGAAACTCAAAATTAAATAAATAATTTTTTATAAAATCACCTCCCCCTAAAGGTTGAGATCCCCCCGATGCCTCTGACCGCCGGCGGTCTTAGGCATCGGGGGGATTTCTTTTTTAACTTTTGGATGACCTTGACCCATATTAGTGTGTGAATAAAATAATATTTTGTTCCACACGATATGTAGGTCAGCCATGACTTAGGCGGATTTTTGCCTGAGTTCTGAGGACTCCTCAGGACTTAGAGCGAGATGCGACTAAGTGTTGGCTGTCCACACTGTGGTGGAACAAAATATTATTTGATGTTGACACATGAGTAAGGGTAGCAGGTATCCAAGAGTTAAAGTCCTAGGGGTAGGTGACCCCCCCCCCCCGAGCCCCGGACGGCAAGTGAGCCCCCCCCCCGAAATTTTTTTTTTTTGATTTTGACCTTGACCAAAAATTTTTTGCTCCGGACGAAAACTGCCCCCCCCCTCCGAAATTTTTTTTTGGGATTTTGACCTTGACCAAAAATTTTTTGCTCCGGACGAAAACTGCCCCCGGGGGGGGGGGGCAAGCTAGTAGTGTGAAATTGTTACTCCTATGACAAGTTAAAATAGTAGTGGCATACTGTTCCCCCCACCAGTCTACCATTGAGGTGCCGCTGAAGCATGTTTGACTCATCTCATTCTCTCTTGGGCTGCCAATGGGTTGACATGGATGTTCCACCGCTTCAGATGTAGCATAAGTATAAAGGTAATATTTAGCACAGTGGTATCATGTATGTATTTTAGTAATAATTAGGCTACAAAATAAAATTTTGTTTTTTCAGTTTGTTGGTCTCTGACAAGTTTTAAACTGTGAAATTGTAAGGATTGAAAAAAAAATATTTGTAATTATTTATAATATAGGTTGCACCGTTTTAGTGCTACCTTAAATATAAAATTTTTAAAGATCTGAATTTTGAAATTTTTTATGCTGGTATTAATTCTATATTGTTTTTAAGCTAAATTGAATATGCAGGTAACACTTTAGTATTTTTTCCGTGGAAATAGTCTTAATTCTGTACATTTTTTGAGTGTTACCATGTAGTAAGTGTGTCAAAAAGCATGTGATGAAACAAATATATTTAAAAGTATTAAATTTGTTTCAGTTTGTTGGTCTCTGACAAGTTTTAAACTGTGAAATTTTAAGGATGGAAAAAATATTTGTAATTAACTATTTAAAATATAGGTAGCACCGTTTTAGTGCTACCTTAAATATACATATATATTTTAGGGCACCTTGGGCGTGGTCACCCGGTGGGGATATAAGGCGGCCGGGTTGCATGCACTTCTCATTTTAGCTCCAGCTCTCGTGCCGACTGGTTCTAAAAATGTCTTGTCGTATACCTTATGATCCTTTGTACTATAATCTGCTTGGTATTAATAGTATTACAGACAATGAGCGGAAATTGTATAAAAAATTTTGTTGTTTACTTGATAGAAAGCAAAAACTACCGCCAAATACCTTCACCTACAAGCTACCCCTGATAGACAAGGATGATGTAAGCAAACTATCATCAATTCAATTGAAGTTTCTGGAAGAAAAAATTCTTGTTTGTGTGAGAGAAGTGTTTCATAATGAATATTCAAAAAGATTGGCTTTTGACTTTATTAAGGAACATGCAGGACATGAAAAAAAACAGTATCCAGGATTATATTATTTATATCTTTTTGAGAATGGAGCAAGTGTAACGGTAGAAATAAGTATTAAACTAATGTAATTCTCCCAACCAAGTGTTAAAGTAGGACTTGAACTTTGACTTGATTGAGGTTTTGCAGAACAGAGAGGGAAAAAATTATTCCTTCACCCTCTTGAAATAAAGATCAGAACACCCCTCAAGTTGGAGCAATATTGGACAGAATGTTGCTGTGTAAAAGACTTATATTTTGTAGTAGAAGATTATTTTTGGACACCAGTGATGACGAGGATAGCAGTGATGAATTTTCACCTTTGTAAATATTTTTTTTTTGTTTAGCATTTTACAAAAATTAAAAAAATTATAAAACTGTAAAAAAAAGAAAAAAAATATGAGTGGGGGATAGAGCAGCAGATGCTCTATCCCCCGCTCAAAATAATAATTTCCGATGGCCTTGACCCACTTTTGAGAATTGATTGTGGTGGGGGAAAGCATTAGTGGAGGGGGAAACGTCATATATATGGGTAGTCAAGCCTCAGTCTCATTTGGTAAGAAAGAGGGAACGCTGGATTGGAGGTGATGGTAAGATTGACTCAATAGCAAATACTTTAATACTGCAATATGTTAACAGGTTGTCAATGGTTAGGAAATATCTTTTATTTTTATACTACCTAGTTTGTTTAAGGTTAAAATTTTAAATATATTTTATTTTGGTCAAATGCTTTTGCCACACTTCCTACACGCTAAGACTCATATAAAGTACAGGATTTAAGCTGATCTCTCGGGGAAATACTATGTAGCCACCTCACACTGGTTATCTGAATCGCATAGTATTGGTGATTTATACAACATAAAATTTTTTTTCAATATGTTATATATCACCAATTCTTATTCGAGTCAGATAACCAATGTTAGGTAGCACATTAGTATTTCCCCGCGAGATCAGTCTTAATTCTGTACATTTTTTGAGTTTTGGCGTGTGGTAATGTGCCAAAAGCATTTGCCCAAACAAATATATTTAAAAGTTTTAATTTTGAACAAGTTGGGCAGTAAATAATAAAAATATTTAACTTTTGAACCAGTTGACATATTATTGAAAGTATTTGTTAGAAAGTTGATCTTACTACCATCTCTTATCCAGTGTTCCCTCTTTTTTACCAGATTTAAGGTGGCCTTGACCTATATATTTGTCCTAAATAGCAAATTTTAAATAAATATAATACATTTTGTTCTGCGCATGTGCAGATTTGTTCTGCGCATGCGCAGAACGGGTCTTTCCCAAAGATCACCCCCCACCACCCGCTATAAAAGGAGGTCGGTCAAGAGCGTCTCTCATTCTTTGGTAAACTTTTGTGGAGTTAACATCTAAAGACGCTAGTGGTAAAAAGTGTTAAAATGCTTCTTTGCCATATTTGTGGGGAATTTTTCCCAGATGAAGTGATTCTTCAAATCCATCAAGAACTACATATGGAAGACCCGGCGAGTGAAACGGCTAACGAAATGGACATGGACTGGATTGATGACATTTTGGATGAATTTAATCAACGGCTCGACAACTGGGAGAGTTATTTGCAACAAATGCAGCAGGGACGACCCAGCGTGATCCAATTTGGAGGTGCTGGACCGTCAGGACTTAGAAGAGGAACTGTTGCGGAACCAGAAGAAGAAGAAACGGACACTGATACAGATTTAGACACGGAGATGGATTTGGATATAGAAACAGAACAAGGAGGAACCAGACACTTACGCACAACTGCTTTTCTCGGACGCACGGTAATACATAACAAAATAAATAATGTGCAACTAGATTTAGAAAATTTTGTAACCGAGGCAAAATCATTGATCTGTGAAACTTTAACTAAAGAATTGGCAACATTAAATATTATTAAATTTGGTTTAGTTTTAGATGCGTTATTTACTAATACGGATGGTGAAACAACAGTGAGGGGGTTTATAACGAAAAACCGTACTTTGATGTATGCTTCTGATGTGAATAAAATTGTTGAGGAATGTTTGGAAGAACTCTTAACAAAAATGCAGGAGCATGAGGGGAGAGGGTCAGGTTGGATGTTTACATCCGTAGAGGGTTTAGATTTAAGAGTACATAAGCACGGTTACGGTATGAGGGGTAGCAGTTACATCAAGCTACCAAAGAAAATTGAACAAACTAAAGCATGTATAAATGTACAGAATGAAGATAATGAGTGTTTTAAGTATGCTATGTTGTGTAAATATATTTTGCCAGAGCAGCGCCCTTCTAGAGTAAGTAGACACTATGTAAATGTAAATAATAGGTATAATTTTGTAGGACTATCTTACCCTGTAAAAATTTCAGATATTTCTAAGTTTGAGAAACACAATCCAGGTGTTAGTGTAAATATTTTTGGATTGGACGATTCAAATAATGTATACCCTTTAAGAGTAGCAAAAACTGAGCTTAGGAACCATACTGATTTGTTATTAATAACTAAAGGTGAAATATCCCACTATGTATATATAAAGAATTTTAACAGACTTGTAAAACATCAACTGACTAAAAATGAATTAAGGATGACCATTTGTAAGCGATGTTTTTGTTTTGTGTCAAAAGATGTAAGGAGAGGAGGTGCGGAATGGCTACAAGAACACCAAAGACTCTGTAATGGAAATTTTGAATGTAAAATTAGTTTGCCTGCACCTACTCGCTCTATTGTAAAATTTGAAAAGATTAGCCATCAATATAGGGTACCATTTGTAATTTATGCGGACTTTGAGTCCACACTGGTACCCCAAGAACATCCAGAAGGGGAAATTACCAGTAGGACCAAAATACAGCTGCATAAACCTAACAGTTTTTGTTTGCTTGTTAAATCCACACTGTCAGAAGAACATTTGAAAAATTTTGGTTTAAGTTCAACACCAATTTTGTACAGAGGTGAGGATACTGCTAAACATTTTGTAGATAACTTGTATTATATAGCTGATAAGGTTGAAGAAGTGTACAGTAATATTGTTCCTATGATTCCTCTAGATGAAGAGGAGGAAATTCAATATATCAATGCCACTAATTGTTACTTGTGTAAAAAAGAATTTACTGTTGAGAACCATAAAGTCCATGATCACGATCACCTTACTGGTTATTACAGAGGGGCTGCTTGCAATTCATGTAATATTAATTATAAACTTCCGAAATTCATTCCAGTTGTTTTGCATAACCTTAGTGGTTATGATTCACATTTTATTATTCCGGAATTGGGCAGGGATGATGGGAAAATTGATGTATTGGCCAACACTTTAGAGAATTATATTAGTTTTTCCAAGACTGTTGGCAAAATTAAGCTTCGATTCGTGGATTCTTTTCGATTCATGTCATCTAGCCTTGCCAACCTAACTAAAAATTTAAGACGACAGGATTTAAAAGAAACAAGAAAAATTGTGCCAGAAGATAAAATGGACTTGGTGCTAAGGAAAGGTGTTTCCATATGATTACATTACTGGACTAGAAAAATTTGATGAAACATGTTTGCCACCAATCGAAGCGTTTAAAAGTAAATTAACTGAAACCGAAATTTCAATTGAAGATTATAATCATGCTCAGAAAGTCTGGAATGAATTAGGAATGAATACCTTGGGTGATTATTCTGACTTTTATGTAACACTAGATGTAACATTATTGTGTGACATAATGGAACAATTTAGGAACACCTGTTTCACTGCTTACGGACTGGACCCCCTTCATTCGTTTACATCTCCCGGCTTAGCATGGCAGGCCATGCTAAAATCCACCGAGTGCAAGTTGGAGCTGTTAACCGACATTGATATGGTTTTAATGATAGAATCAGGTGTTCGAGGCGGATTAACCCAAGCTGTAACTCGACATGTGAAAGCTAATAATAAATTTCTACCAAATTATGATGAAACTAAAGATTCGATTTTTCTTGGCTATTTTGATGCGAATAATTTGTACGGTTGGGCGATGTCCAAACCCCTTCCGTATGGCGACTTTGAATGGGTAGACCCTGATTCACTTGGAAATATTATTGATATTCCCAAAGAAGGTGACACCGGCTACATCTTAGACTGTGACTTTCAGTATCCAGACCACCTACACGATCATCATTACGACTTGCCACTGTTGGCCAATGCTGAAGTATCACCGACAGGAAAATGGCCCAAATTAATGATGACATTAAACAACAAAAACCGATATGTAGCACATTATTTAGTTGTTCAGCAAGCCTTAGAATTAGGATTGATTATTACCAAAATTCATAAAGTTTTAAAATTTTCACAATCTTGTTATTTAAAACCATACATTGATTCAAACACTGCAAGGAGAGCAGCAGCAACATCAGCTTTTGAAAAAGATTTTTACAAGCTCATGAACAATGCAATATTTGGAAAAACTTTAGAAAACAAAAGGAAACACAAAATTGTAAAATTAGTAACAAACCCCAGACAGATGCAGAAACTTGTACAGAAACCGAATTTTGGAACAAGTATGATAATTAATGAAAACTTGGTAGCAGTCAGCATGAAGAAAACCAAGATAGTAATGGATAGACCGTTGTACATAGGAATGTCAATATTGGATATAAGTAAAACGCACATGTATGACTTTCATTACAACAAAATGGTTCAACATTATGGAAGAGAAAATATCGGAGTAGCCTACATGGATACGGACGCACTAATTTATTGGATCAAAACGCAAGATATGTATGAAGATCTTCGGACGTTCATACACAAAAATGATTTTGATTTTTCCGACTACCCAAGAAATCACCCGAACTTTAATGAAAATAATAAGAAAGTTTTAGGCAAATTCAAAGATGAATGCAATGGAGCAAGCATGGAAGAAATCGTTGCACTAATGTCCAAATTATATTCTTTTAAAGTATATAAAGGACATCAAGAAGAAACATCTACCACCAAAAAAGCAAAAGGTGTGAAGACAAGTTATTTGAAGAAAAATGTAAACTTTGAACAATATAAAAACTGTTTATTTAACGACACCACCTTGACTGCTAAATTCAACACCATAAGGAGTGAAAAACACAAAGTGTACAGTGTTACAGAAGTTAAGAAAGCACTCTCGAACAAGGATGACAAAAGACACATTATGGATGACAAAATCAACACTCTTCCTTTTGGCCACTACTCCCTTAACCCCGTCAACAATTAACCTATTCTTCGTTCTCTTCGTCCTTTTTTTTGACCTAAATTCCTTTTTCGGCCACTACCCTCTTAACCCTATCATCAATTAACCTATTCTTCGTCCCTCTTCGTCCTTCTTCAACCTAAATTCCTTTTCCTTCCGTAAAAAAAATGGGGAACACGGCAAGTCCAACGCCTTGTTCCCCATTTTTTTACATTAATTTGAATGACCTTGACACATTTAAAATCAGTTTTTAATTAGAAACAAATTTTTATTTCCACTTTATTGGTAATATAACAACCTAAATATAATTAATAAATTGTTTATAAAATTATTTTCTTAACCCTCTTAAAATAAGGGAGGGGGGTATCATATAAATGAACTATATTTTTTAAATATCATTCATTTATATAATACCTTAACCTGGGGGTAATGTAATAAAAAACCATTACTCGGACATTTCCCAAACCATGTCCTTGAGGGTTAAGGAAATATATTTAAATAGTATTTCTTACCAATTTAGAATACCTTAACAGACTTAAATAGGGTTTAATACATACATAAAGTTCATTTCTATTTTAACCGTAATAACGGAAGGATTAAAAATGGATTTAAAACAAAAAATTGTTAATGAACTTCATAAACCTGCTAGAAGAAAATTTCCCCGTAGAAATACCGTTATAAAAGGAATGAACGACTTATATCAAGCGGACTTAATAGAAATGATTCCTTATAGTAAACAAAATAAAGGATTTAAATATATATTGACTATTATCAATTGTTTTACAAAAATGGCAGATGCTTTACCGCTAAAAGATAAAACCGGCAAGAGTGTAACAAAAGCCATGGAAACTGCGATACATAGAGACAAAAATACCATAAAACATTTACAAACCGATGATGGTAAAGAATATTTCAATAAAGAATTTTCAAATTTAATGAAAAAACACGACATAAACCATTATTCGACTAATTCAGAAGTAAAAGCATCAATCATAGAAAGATTTAATCGAACTTTAAAAGGTGCGATGTACAACATGTTTTCAAACAGAGGATCGCACGTATGGATTGATATGTTACCAAAACTAATAAAAGATTACAATAACAAGTTCCATAGAACAATTGGTATGAAACCGAACCAAGTGACTAGTAAAAATGAAAAACTTGTATTAAAACGTATAAAAATGAATACTAAACCAAAAGTTGAAAAACTAAAGCCTAAAACGTTTAACGTTGGTGATAAAGTGCGAATAAGCAAATACAAAGGTGTATTCAGTAAAAGATATCTGCCAAATTGGACAAATGAGGTTTTTACCGTATTTAAGGTGCAACCTACAGTACCAGAAACTTACATTTTAAAAGATAATAAAGGACAATTGCTCGAAGGAGGGTTTTATGGACATGAAATGTTAAAATCCACAGTAGGTGATGTATATCTTCTTGAAAAGGTGTTGCAACGGAAAAAAGATAAAGTTAAAGTGAGATGGTTAGGATTTAATAAGAGTGAAGATTCTTGGATACCTAAAAAGGATCTCATATAATGATGGAGCATCATTTTAGGTTTAACCTTTACAAAGGATGGAGATAATACAGCAAAAGGATAGTTTTACTATTAATAATATTGATGAACTCACGGTGGACAATTCGGAATTAAACAGCGGCAAACATGGTGTTTTGTTACCAAACACGGTGCGTTGTCTTGTAACCGGTCCATCCAATTGTGGTAAAACAAATGTAGTATTCAATTTGATTACAAACCCAAAAGGATTGCGTTTCAATAACTTGTATGTCTTTTCCAAATCATTACAACAACCCAAATACCAATTATTAGAAAAAATATTTAATAATGTGCCAGAAGTGAAATATTACAAGTTTGATGCAAGTGAAAGCGTAATGCAACCGCATGAAGCTAAACCATTTTCAGTTTTTATATTTGATGATGTATCCTGTGAAAACCAAAACACTATCAGGAGTTATTTCGCTATGGGGCGACATAACAATATAGATAGCATTTACATAGGCCAGACTTATAGTAAAATACCAAAACAACTGATAAGAGACAACGCAAATGTGTTAATTGTATTCAAACAGGATGAAACTAACTTAAAACACATATATTACGATCATGTCAATGCGGATATGTCATATGAACGGTTTAAAGACATATGTGGTAAGGCTTGGGCTGAAAATTATGGATTTTTGACAATTATGAAGGAACAACCACTAAATAAAGGCCGATACAGGATAGGTTTTGATAAATTTATATTAATTCACTAACCATTATATCACACAATCATTCTTGTACAGCACGTCTTGCTACAAACATGGTTAACCAAGAAAAGTTAGTAAAGGAAATTAAATCACTTAGTGATTCTATTCGGGCTAAAAACAGAGCGTTAAAGTTAGGTATCAGCGAAAGGGAGAAATTTCTCGAATCTACTTTTAAACCTATTACAGAGCCTTTGAAACAATTGAACAAAAAATTGACTAAACCTTCTTTTCAAGGTGATATTATTGCTCCGATAACACAATATGAAAGGGAAAGTGTAATATCAGAAGATATTAGCGATGAGGACCCGGAAGCCTCCATATTTAGTGATACAACGGCAGAAAGAGAAGATGTATATGCTGGTAGTGAAGAGGAAGTGGTATCTATAGCGAGTGAAGAAGAAAAAACAGAAGGAGAACCATCAAACATAAGCTTATTGGGTGAAACTATTCATACAAAAGGACCGTTAGGAAGGAAATACTTGTTAAAACTGTTAATTGGAACTGATTCTACTAAAAAATACCACAGTTATGGAGCAAGAATGTCCAAAGAAGGTGTAATGATTGGTAATAGCAAATTAGATGTCGATGAACATGATAATATTCACATAGGTGATCAAATATATAAGGGAACAAGGGGGCTATTTGAATTATTATTTGAAAATAAACCTTTAAAAGCATTGGTAAAAAATGATGATTTGGAAGTGTATAGCAAAATTTTGGATCAAACTAATGCATATAAAAGAAATTATTTACCTGAAGCACCCATATATAGAAATAAATCTGTAAAATATAAAGATTTTGTTTCCAAATTAATACCGATTATAAGAAGAAAACCTGTAAAAAGAAGATTAGTAGCATCCACTTTAGATTTAAGTTCTCCAGAACCGAGAAAAAGAAGCAAATCAGTCACCGGTAAAGGATTGATGAAGAAACTATACAATACAAACGTAATTTATTACAATAATATCAATAAATTGGTGGATAGAATGAAACTAATACATGAAGCCAAAGAAGCGGGTCATACTGGATTGGAAAACGAATGGGTGGCTTTAGTGGATGAACTTAGAAACCGTGGGGTAATCTCATAAAAATGCGTTACCCCCTAAAATGCTATTTAGTTGCACCATGAGTGTCGACAAGTTCGGACGGTATTCCTCGGATGGATTATATTACGCGAATAACTTGAAAAGAGGTGCTGGTTTACCACAAACACCTGAAGGAGATTATGATATTAGTAATAAAAGGTTAAAAAACATAAAAGATCCCACGGATGAAAACGATGCAGTAAATTTAAAAATAGTAAAGGAAAAGATATCACCAACATTAAGACTACAAAATAACACATATGATGCAGAAAATCATAGAATTATCAACGTTGATAAACCAAATCAAAACGGTGATGCAATAAACAAAGGTTATTTGTTATCTGAATTAAAAAATACGTTAAAATTCAATGGAAAAACGTATAGTGCTAACAATAAACGTATATCCAACATAGATGATCCTAAAGATGAAAAAGACAGCGTGAATAGACGCTATTTACATTCTTTAATACCTGAAAAGACAAAAGATGGATTTTCTTTTTATAAATTTGTTATTAACGATATAGGTTATCCAAAAACTGAAAACGATGCTGTAAATCTAAAATATATTAAAGATCATTGTATCACACGTGATGTAGGGGTTATAGATTGTTTTGGTAATTGTTTAGCAAATGTAAAAGATGGTTCGGCTCCATCGGATGGTGCAACAGTAGGTCAAATGAAAGAGACTTTAAAACAAGAAACATCTGGATTTGTAAAACAAGACCAAGTGGTATCACGGCGGGGGGATTTGTTTGTACAAGGAAATGAAAAGTTTACATTACTTGAAGAAAAGAATTTACTTATTGATGGACATGTACCAAAGTATAATGTTTGGGATGGTAAAGGAAAACAATTAATAAATATAGCTCCCGCGTCATTGCCTGGTAATGTTGTTACTTTTGAACAGATAATACAATTAGAGCCAGGTGGACATAGATGGTGGAATTGTGATAACAAACGATTAACAAATGTTGCAGACCCTGATTATGTAGATAACGCTGTAAATGTTAACTTCCTTGTTAAAGTGATAGGTAATATATTATTTGATATGCATAATTATATTGCAGCCGGACAATATAAACCTGTTGATGAAAAACAGAGAAACACATGGATAAAACAAGAAATTCTTTATAAATATTTTTTTAATAAAACAACACAAATATTAGGATCCACACTTTGGGGTCCTTTTACTATTTAATTGATCAAAATCATAAATAACTTCATTTATGTTCAACTCGTCGTAGAGGTAACACATAAGCTGTGCATTTCAATTATAAAAGACAATCATGACATTTCAGTACATCAGTCCATATCGAGACACTGTAAGGAAAGGAGGTGGGATCACGTCCACAGCGGTTTCTCTATTAAGTAAAGCTTTAAATCGAATTCCAGTAGGATCTGTCGTAAATAGAGCAATAGACGCTTTACCATACGAATTTCACATACCGGGAGGTTATCAGTATTGCGGACCAGGAACTAAATTGAAAAAACGACTGGAAAGAGGCGATCCAGGCATAAATAAGTTAGATCAGGCTTGTAAAGAACACGATATAGCATATTCCACATTTAGCGATACAAAAAATAGATCAATAGCTGATAAAAAGCTCGCGGATATAGCTTGGCAACGAGTAAAGTCTAGTGACGCTAGTATTGCAGAAAAAGCAGCAGCTTTAGCGGTAACAGCAGGTATGAAGGCTAAAACAGCGGTAGGAGGTGGAAAAAGGAGGCGAAGAGTGAAAAGGAGATCGGCAAAGACAAAACATGGAGGGAATATTAGAAGAAAACGACGTTCCACCAGAAAGGGTAGCAAAAAACCAACAGTATGGTCAATGGTAAAAAACGGGGCAGGTCTATACCTAAGACCGTATCGTGCATATTAAATAAAAGAAATCAATTAGTAATACCACATAAAGCGTTAACAAATATTGAATTATTTAAATACATTTCATGTTTAAAAATACCTTTTTTTCGTGGTGTCTTTATGAAAGATGAATTACCAGTTAAAATGTGGAAAAACGAAACCGGCATTGTAAATTTAGACAATTCAGAAGGTCCTGGCACTCATTGGGTTTGTTATAAGAAATTAGGTGATAATATTTATTACTTTGATAGTTTTGGCAATTTACCACCACCTAAAGAACTCGAGCATTACTTTAAATCTGCTAAAAACATATATTACAACTATAAAAGAGAACAACCTGATAACACTTTAATATGCGGCCATTTATGTTTGGAATTCCTAGCTAAAAGTATCAGTCACAATTGAGATGTCTTCCTATACGGTATCATTAACAGGAAAATCGTCCACTTTGCGAAGTATCCTTTTTCCAGCGTTACGCTTGCAAGAAGGAAGATTTTGGGAAGCGGCACTGTTGGATTTTACAACTTACAACTCTATTCCCAATGTTACGGAAGATAAAAATAACTTATTGCATTACTATAAAGGAAAAGATGCCAGTGGGAAGTTTACAGACTTAGAAGTTTGCAGTTTACCCACAGGTTCTTATGAAATTGATCATATTAATGAATTTTTGCAAAATAAAATGGGAAAAGACAATATAACATTAAAAGGTAATAACAATACGATGAAAGCTGAAATTAACTCCAAATATTATATAGATTTTACTCAGGAACAATCAATCGGTGAATTGTTAGGATTTCCCAAAGATAGCCCAATTTTAGAACCAAATCAAACACATTCCGGTAAACAAACTGTAACTATACTAAAAGTTAATAGTATAGATATAACTTGTAACATTATACAGGGAGCTTACAGAGATGGAGCAAATACTCATATAATACATACTTTTTACCCGAGTGTACCTCCAGGATTTAAAATTGTTGAAAAGCCACAAAACCTAGTATATCTGCCGTTGAACACCACTTTCATTTCAGACATCGTGTTGAACGTATTGGATCAAGACGGTAACTTGATAGATTTCCGAGAAGAGCCAATTACAGTTAGATTACATTTAAAATCGACACTTTAATACAAAAATCATGGGTTTATCATTTAAAAGTGGACAGCCTACGGGAAACCGCATTAGTAGCTCTTCAGCTGTGGAGGAGTTAACACGCGAGAACATTCGTTTCTTAGAAAAGATTGGTTTAAAATTAACCGATTATGGATATACTGGATAAAGCGCAGGGTCCGACATTCGACGAAACACTATGGGAAAAAGAATATCACACCCACAACCCTTACACTTCATCAAAATTGAACAATAACGATGAAATTCGTATTCCTATACAACATCAAGACATTTACACACTACCATGTGAAAGTTACTTGTATATCGAAGGAAAAGTAACAAAAAAGGACGGTACTACTACTGGTACAACAGTTCCATTTATAAATAACCCTATGGCTTTCCTGTTTGATGAAATTAGATATGAAATATCAGGTGTAACAGTTGATTCCACTAAAAAAGTAGGTATTGCAACAACTTTAAAGGGGGTAACATCTATATCACCTAATGAAACCAATTTACTTCAACCGGCCGGATGGGTTTTACCTGAACATGACATAATCACTCCGAATACAAAGGGATATTTTGATTTTCATATTCCATTACGTTTGTTGCTTGGATTTGCTGAAGATTATAGAAAAATAATATTAAATGTTAAACAAGAATTAGTTTTGTTGAGATCTTCTAACGATAAAGACATTATTAAAGCTCCAGATGGTACAACGGATGCAAACCTAGAATGGAAATTAACATTAGACAAAATTGTATGGAGAGTTCCACATGTTAAATTAGCTGACGAACATAGAATGCTACTATTAAGGAAGTTAAAGGCTGATCGTGATATTGTAATTCCTTTTAGAAGTTGGGAATTCCATGAACATCCAAGCTTGCCAACTACAGATCGTCACACTTGGACTGTTAAAACATCTAATTACGTAGAACGATCCAGGTATATTATATTTGGTTTACAAACAGATAGGAGAGACAGCATCACAAAACATGCAGGCAAATTTGATCATTGCAACTTAAAAAATATTAAAGTTTATTTGAATTCACAATTTTTCCCCTACGACAATTTAAATGTGTCATTTGCTAATAAAAAGTACAGTATATTATACGATATGTATGCGAGATTCCAAAATTCATATTACGGTAAAACAAATACACCTTTACTATCACCAGAAGAATACTTAGATGGTTACACAATAGTTGTAATTGATTGTTCTAAACAAAATGAATCAGTAAAATCATCAAGTGTTGACATAAAGATTGAAATGGAGTTTAATGCAGCTATACCTGAAAATACAACTGCATACTGTTTAATTCTACATGATAAAATTGTAACATACACACCTCTAACTGGAATTGTTAAAAATGTATTATAAAAAAACCGGTTTTGTTACATTCCGCGAGTATAAAAGCGGAGCGTGCAGGCCGCTCCTGATCAGTTTGTTGCCTGACATCGTATGGGTAGCATCATCTTCAATATGGCTTCTACTAGTGGTACAACGGAATGCTATATAGAAAAAGAAATTTCAGAATTTTTGGACATGAATGAACAGCAACACGGCGCAGATCAAGAAGAAGAAAAAGGTAAAAAGAAGAAATATTTGTCCAAGAGGAAGAGAAATGTGGAAGAAAATATTTCACCAAATATTTTGATGGAGGTATTTTTACGAATTTTTTATCCAATCTCTTCAAGTTTGGATAAAAGTGTTTTAATTGGAGTTATGAAATCAACCGACTATTCACCTACAGTAATTTTAACCCACGGAACAAAAATGATTTTGTTTACAGCCAACGCTTGGGAATCTTTTATGAAACACCTCCATTTGTTGGAATGTTATTTTAATAGCAACATGTTTGGCAGGAAAACAAAAGTAGGACTATTGGATTCAGACTTGGAAATTGATATTATTAAACACCGAGGTGAACATCAAATGAGATTCAGAGATACAACCAAACATGACATAAAAATTCAACTAAACAGAGAAGAATTTTTTATTTTAACATGTGCAACAGAACCAATAACAAGATATTTAAGACAGCTAGTATTCTCCAGTTCAATTATTAAAGATTATTTAACAGACACTTTGGACAAACAACCGGACGCACCAATTTTGTATGGACCTGTAGACACTTCAATATTCAACAGAATTCCTCATGAAGTTCAAATGTGGAGACAATTGGAACAATATGTGCAAGAAAAACATAATTTTGTAAAATCGGATGAAGAAACACATTTCAGTGATGAAAAGGATCAAAGTGATGAGAATGAGTACAACAAAAATGACCAGATGGAAAGTTAAATAAAATTTTAAAATTTTTCACAACACTTTACACTTGAATTGGCAAATTTTCAATAAAAAATTCAAAATTTTGTGGGTGTAGGCCTACCGGGGATGGTGCCCACGTTAAATATACACCAACGCGCCTTCAACTGTACGGCCTGGCATAAATAAATGCCTACCGTGGTGTGGAAAACAGTTGACCTTCTGACACCGTGATGGATAGACGGGTGACCTTTCAAATGGACATGGAAGAAGAAATCAAGTCCAAGCCGGGTATTATTGAATTTCAAGCTTTTCGTGGTAACGATGATCGGTTTATAATTAAAGAACTGGTATTTTACGATATAGATAAAAATATTCCTTACACATTTTTATTCAAACCACCATGCTCTTTTTCTTCACTAACCACCAAAGCCGCAACAACAAACCGATGGACTTGGAAATATTTTCATCATATCGATTGGTATGACGGTTTTACCAGTTATTCAGACTTGTATCATATTATGCATCAATTTTCAAAGAGATTTACTAATATTTACACAAAAGGACTTGAAAAGAAAAGATGGATAGAACAATTTACATCTACTCCAGTTAAAGATGTGCAAATAGATAAAAATTTTAAATTTATTGCTGAAAACATTTGTATTTGCACACAAAGTGTGGAACATGAAAGGGACAGGCACTGTGCATTAAAAAACGCTTTAAAATTAGCGACTTACCTGCAAGATGGAGAAATCGGCGATGGTGGTGGGGGTAACGGCGATTATAAAAGCGAGGAGCAGACCGAGACCTGGCACGAGTATTACTCGAGATTCCGAGACGACAACATCTCAGAGCAAGAAGACAGCGAGGACCTCTAGAACAACCATGGCATCCAACCAGTTTCTGCAGTCTTTGGTGGAACAATTCAACGCCCACTCCAAGTCTACAATTTTGCCGGTAAAAAAATGTTCTGAACTCAAGGATAAAAAAACATTATATTATACATGCACTGAAGAAAATGGAAACTACTGTCGGCGAAGCAATCTGCTGCAGTCTCAGCGAAGCACCATATACTCCAGGGGATGAAGCAAAATTCCAAATTTACCTTCCGAAGAGATTTGTCCACCTACTACAAAATGAAGATCTACGCTCCATTCAACCGGGATGTCTCTACTTGGTGTCCCACGGATGCAGCGGCAGCAACTCCACCGAGCTTACCATCCACATCGCAGACAAGCAGCAGTGTTAAAAATAAATAATTTTTTCTTTCTTGTATCTGTTTGTATTTTTTAACTATATAATTTTTGTCATGTAATCTTGTTTGTACTGTTTTAAATAAAGATAGTAAAAAAAAAAAAAAAAAAAAAAAAAAAAAAAAAACACAAAAAACACAAAAAACACAAAAAAGGCAACATATCAATATGTGAAACACAAAAAAAAATTTTCACATATTGATATGTTGCCTTTTTTTTAAAGCTCTGGGGTGACCTTGACCTTTAACCTTTGCACAAATAAAAAAAATATATTTTGCAAACAGAAATACGTGTGTGTGTGTGTGTGTGTGTGTGTGTGTGTGTGTGTGTGTTTTCCCCCACCATTTCGGGTTACCAGCATACAGACTGTAAAGAAGTTCAGTTTGATTGCAACTGTCAAACAATGAGCACCCTATTTGAGCTTTGTGTAAGAAAAATTATTCAAGATCAACAGCTATTTAGCCATACTTTACGTTCCAACGCTCCTCAGCAAATTAAAATTTTTATCAAACAGTACAAGCTAGACAACAGAGGTTACAACACTTTTGGGTGGTACAAGTTTAGTGATGGTACAAAATTTTGTCAAAATTGTGGAAGGGCTGCTGTATCTAACCCAGCACAATTCCTACAAGATGATGGATGTTTACAATTAGGTCATGTAGCTCCAGTTATGAGTTACGAAACACCTAAAGAACTTTGCACCATTTGTTCAATCAATATGTTTAGTTGGAAAAAATTTAACCACCTCCCATCAGACAGCATGTAAAATCCTTTCCCCCACCACTATTACATACTACCTTCAAACAACCATGCTAATATTCATTCCGCCTTTGGACATCATACGGAAAACATCAAGATGGCTCTGACTGTAAAATGTGCAAATTATGAAGAAGTATTTGTAAGAAATATGGAAGAATTAAACAATATTGTTCAAGAATTTAAATCACTAATCGAACAGGGATACCGATTGAACATGCAAATTTTTGCTTGCAACACAAAATGCCCTCATGTCCCCAGGGATGACGAGCCGCCTAGGTCACCATCATCAACTTCTTCAGCCTATTCCTCCAGATCATCCATGAAGACTCAAGCCAGTCCAAACTTGGAATATTTCTCCTGACTAATATTTATATTTTGTATCCTCTTTGTACTTCAATATGCATATTTTTGTATTTTAATAAAAGAATGATAAAATAAAAACAAAATAAAAAACCTATCTTGCTACAGTATTGTAGCAAGATAGAATTTTTTTAAAACACAAATTGGATGACCTTGAACATGTTCTAACATGTTCAGGTTTTCCCCTACCACTTTTCCTCTTGGAGACCTGAGATGCGGCACCAATGTGTTTCATTACATCTTCATCTTTTGAGCTGCAAACATGGATGTTCCATGGATGTTACATGGATGGTACCAATATATGAGGCCGATGAAGCGGAAAGCCTGGGGAGGAGGAGATGCCAGCATGTGGATCTAGTGGAGATGATGGAAAGAAGGATGGAAGAAAGACGGATCAGGAAGGACCATATGCTACTTCAGAAAATTTTAAAATTAGATCTCTTCATGATCTTGGCCTTATTGATTGCAATCTTCTTCTACTTGGTATACGCAGTTGTATACTGTCTAAAATGCATCGAGTGTTCAGATAAAGCAGCCAAATTGCCAGTTTTCAACACTACTCTGTAAATAAAATTTTCTTTTTTAAAACTCCAAATGGTTGACCTTGAACATGTCTCAACCTGTCTGGTTGTATCAATTACCCCCACCACCACAATTCCAAAATACCAATCCTGCAAGCAAGACTTGCTTCATTTCCAACTCAGCTACGCTAGAGGTTACACGACACACAATGAAGTGGGAATTACTTGTTGACAGCCTTCAATACCTAAAAGAAATCTATGAAAAATTGCACATGCGGCTTCTTCAAAATCCAGGGATGATAATAAAAATGAACTTGGAATACGACTGTCCACTCATCGACGACAGTATGGATGAAGCAGAAGGGGTAGTCCAAAATACACAAGGAACATGTTGCTGTGAAGAAAATTCTTCCACAACATCAAGCACAAGTCCGGACAGCACATATGGGGATGAAGGAGGATTTTTGTAAATAAAATAAAAAAAAAAATAATTTTTTTAAAACTTCAAATAGTTGACCTTGAACACGTTTGAACATGTTGAGCAATGTGGATAAACATTTTTTTTTTTCTTTCTTATGCCTATTGCTGAATAACAAACTCAGTTGTATAGTTTGCAAAAAAAATTTTTTTTTTCATTTCATCTGACCACTTTACCCCCACCATCTCCTTATCCCCACCACCCTGCCGAGTACCTCAGATACACGGAGAGACTTGCTCAGTTGCTGTTCAACTCTTGTGGTGTGCACATCTCACTTTTTGCACTCAATTTACTTATATTGAGTTTAAATTTAAATATTTAGCCAAAATATCAAACATTTCTTAATTTTTCGGCAAAGTGTCAAATAACAAAAAAAAATTTTTTTCACTTTTGGTTTGATTGAAATTTCACAAGTTCCAAGATCACCTGAGAAAGAATAAAAAATAAATATTTCTCAGGAAATATTTCCAATCCGAGTTACGGAGATCCGGTAAAGGACCGGCTGGGACGAGTTGTTTGTAAAAAATTAAATTTTTCTTCCTTCTGACCACTTTACCCCCACCACCTCCTTATCCCCACCACTGAGCCGGGTACCTGGGATACCATCTGTGTACAAGTCAGTACTTCTTCGGACGCGGTGCTGTTCGGATCGCATGTCGTTTGTCGCACTGTCGGGTGTTTGAAGAAATTATTCTTCGGCTCTCAGTCTCTCGGTGGGTAAGTCAAATATAAAATTATTTTTTTTTTTCAAGTGGGGCTGCTGGGACGGGTCAATGACCCCTGACGGATATATTAGGTCAAGAGTCTGATCGCTAGGGAATAAAAAAATATCTTTTTGCACTTTTGTGATTCCTCGAGAAATTTCAATTTCTCACCAAAATTTGAGGAATCGCAAAAGTGTAAAAAAAATTTTTTTGTATTCTTGCGTGACCTTGACCTAATTAACGTCAGTGACGTCATCATGATGACGTCAGCAATAATGACGTCGCCATGACGTCATAGGTGTGACGTCATGTGACGTCATTATGACGTCATTAGTGACGTCATTCGTGATGTCATTGATGACGTCATCACTGCTGACGTCATCGTGATGACGTCACGTCCCAGACCCTACAATTTTACACTACTGTTGGGAGATGACTTGTTGGCCAGCTAGGGAAAAAGGGATTGAGGGGAGGTTACCCCCACCTCAGTGATTCATAGATCTCCTATTGGTTAATTTTTAATGTCTTATTTTATTTCAATGAATAAAATATATAGATTAATATATAGATGATCAATTTTTTCGATTGCAAAGACAATTTCCGCGAGCACCTGATATATCGCCCAAAGGAGGGTTTATTTAACAAATCGAAATAAATAAAAACACTATTGCTGTAGGACAATACATGTATTGCATAGCATACGTCAGAATAGTGTGATTTGCCCAGGATTTTAAGTTTGAAACAAAAATTTATATTGCAGATTAGCACCAGCCAGTGTTAAAATTTACTAGATTACTCACCCCTCGCCGCGCACCTGACTGTACTAGGTCAGTTGTAATGGAAATCAGAGTGTACGATGGATGTTTTGCCAAAGGTGATGAAGACTCTTAAGTGGAATATCAATTCTGTCTTCCTTCTGTAAAATTAATTTTATTATAATATAGTGTCTACTGTACTGGTGTTTATGTTATGTGATTCAATGCCAACCATCGATAACCATCGAGGTCAGGACTTCTATAGGCCAACTTGTTTGGACTGTGAACGGTTCACCTATTCCCAGAGTGAAGAGTAGACCAATACAAATCAGCTGAGTACCGATAATACTACAAACAGCTGCTTTAACGATCTCTACTTCCGGTTTACAAACAAATCCGACTCGACAGGCTTTAAACTCGGTGGACTCTATCCGTTCTTACCATCTCTTCCCCACGTTTTTAGCGAATTTCCTTATACAGGGTGGTTGAAAAGTAACTTGCACCCCCCCCCCCTAACCTTTTTACTTTTTGAGATATTTGTTTAGTGCCTAATGTTTTTTTCCGTTTCCCCCCTACTAAATGTCTTAACCAGCTTTCCCTTCCTCACCATCTCCACTGATTGTTCACTGCCATTTCGCGCCTCGCAACTTCCGGTAGACGGAGGTAGAGGAAGCAGCGGCAGTGATACCATATCTCGCTGCATGCTGCTGCATTGTTGCTGGTTACCAGGAAACTCGCCCACTGCGCGATAGCAGCGCTACAGTCGGACTTCCCTGACAACTCGATAACAGCGTGAGCTTCCTAAACTGATTAATTATGGCTTAATATTTTATGGATTACATTTCAGAATAAAGAGATAAGAGCTAAATCATGACCCTGGACAAAAAGTCTCACTCGCTCTGCAATTCGCAAAATACGATGTTCCAGACGAGACTAGCTGAATTGACGGAGGAATTTACATCTTCCCAGAGGAAATGAGGAAACAGAAGATCGGCAGGGGTCGCGACGGGTGGTCTTAATCAAGAAACAACAGATAAATAGACAGCGAGTACCGGGGTGGAAGGTGTAAGTGACAGCTCGTCCGACGATATGCCCATTTAGCCGCGGGGGGCTGGCAGTTCGACGCTCGGCATCCTGCATTTAGCAGATTGATTACGCTAGGGTTTTAATAACGCTAATCGTATGTCCACTGTTCAAAACTATTTTGGCAATATAAGTATTAAAATCACAAGTTGAATGAAGGATGTAAATTTAAGATTAGTGTTAGTAGTTGGGTTGATAATAAAATAAGAATTAAATTGAACCAAACTAGTGATCCCGTTGTTTGAAATCAAGCAATTAAGTTTTTATGTTGATAATAAAAACTTAAGATCATACACTTTTTTTAATGTTAATAGTTCGTGTATTCTCCAAGGGTTCAACCTCTTTCGTTTGACTGTAATAGATTCTCTCGTCAGTGTACTGAGTTAAATCTTCTCATCTCTTTAACTTGAAATTTTCATAATTGCCTTACTATAATATTAGGCAACAATAGAAGACGCCTGTCAAGGTTAAGCTAAATAAATGAATATCGAAATGAGAAAAATTATCAACTGACATATTTATCCGCCTGTCCTAATACTACCAACTTTACTATTCCTAAAGGTGCTTTTTGCTAACGCATTATTTCTTATTTCTTCTCCATTAAGTCTTATCGAATTTTTAATTTGAGGATTAAAAAATATTATTATTATGCAGCAGTTTTGCAATAGATTATAGCGTCCTAACATTTAACATGGTACGGTACGCGTTGTTTTTACTGTCCTCCCAAACGAAAGATTGTTTTCCTACCACTGCATGGAAATAATCACATTGCCACAGCTGTAATCCTACGCAAAACAGTTCATTTCCGTTTTCCGGTCCTTTTCCGCTCTAGAGCGGTAATGAAACATTGGCGCACGCTAAATCAAGGTTATTTTAAATCTACAATAGGTTAGAACGGTAGTAGTGGAAAAAGGGGGCTGCTGGCTCACTTCAAGGTCACCTGAGCGATGACGTCATAGAGGTCAATGACCTCACCGATGACGTCATCGATGACGTCATTGATGACGCAATCGATGACGTCATCACCAATGACGTCACATCCATGACGTCACACCCATGACGTCACAAAAATGACGTGCTGATGACGTCATCACCCCTTACGTCACCAAAATGACGTCATCGATGTCACAAAGGTCAAGGTCACGCTGAAACCTAAAATTTTTTGGCACTTTTGCTGTTTCTCGCACTACGCTCCGAGTTTCAGTCCGGTTCCCATGACCCTGACGACTTGGAGCGAAATTAGACGAGAAACAGCAAAAGTGCTGAGGAAACTGCAAGTTTGCAACGTGACTCTGCCTAAACCGTTATGTGACACCGCTCGGGTGACCCTGAAATGAGCCAGCAGCCCCCTTTAGACCAGTACTACAACCGCGATGTGCACCCTACGACAGCCACCGAGCGACTGACTGTCCAGCCCCGCGCACTCTAGGTATATGGGAAGTGGTGGGGGAACTGTGATGACCTCGGGAAACTTGAAAATGTCAAGCTAAGTAGCACCGTTTTGGTGCTACCTTAAATTTACATGTTAAAGTGTGATGACCTTGAGGTTGACTGTGAACCTGGGACTTAGGATTGTCTCTAACAGCTTGACGTTTTTGCCAGAGTTTAAGTGTGGTGACCTTGAACTGGTTAAAATCAAAACTGCACAGCAGACTGCACAACACGGATGTGCACACTACGACAGCCGCCGAGCGACTGACCTCCGGGCCCTGCGTACTCTAGATATATGGGGAAGTGGTGGGGGAAAGTTCAAGGTCATTCAAACGGAGTTTTAAAAAAGTCAAAGAGTAGAAAGACTACTCTTGTGAGTCTATAGCGATTTCATTGATAGTGAGTGCTTCTGTATGCCAAGTTGATCTGTATTGACACGCTCCTAAATAATGTTTGCAAAAACCTGCAAAATGATTGTTGCACAATTTGCAGCCAGTTAGCTGTTTTAGTTTGAATTCAATGCAACGTTCAGGGCAACAAGTGTACTTATGCCCTCTCATTTGGTACACATGGAATGTCTTCAACTTTGGTTTCGGCTTCTTCCAAGACTTGCACTTACACATGCACTGACCAAAAGCTTCACATGTTCTACAAGCCAGACCATCCACCACATCAATGCCATTCGGCCATGAAAAACATTTCTGTTCGCAACAGTAGTTGAGTTGACTCTCCATGTTGCTGCGGTGAAGGTGCGCGATGAAATGATGCTGTAGTCAGTGAGAGTGCACCTTAAATAAACTCAGTGGAGGGGGAAAGGTCAAGGTCATTCAAACGGAGTTTTAAAAAAGATGACTAGTCGTCCTCCTCGTCCGTCGTACTTGGAGAGCTGTCAGACGAAGAGCCCCGCGCAGGTGCTCTCCAGATGAAATGTATATCTATTTGAAAGCGCAGGCCTGGATCTTGTACCATCAACTCCTTTAATCTATTACATACCAATTCCACTTTGTACACATTGTTAATAATCAACACCCAAGGCTTCGGATGAACATAACGTGTAGTTGAGTCAGCCTCGCAGACAGTTACACCTTCCGGTGATATTGGAGTGTATAAATGTGTAAAATCTCGTTGCTGAGGCTGGCTTGAAGTTGAAGGTTCTGTGCCGACCCTGGTTGCATCAAAATTCAAATCCATTCTACATTCAAGAGGTCCAGGGTTCCCGTTGAATACATTGAGTAATTTTTGATACAAGACTTCCACTTCTGTCGCATCCTGTAAATGAACAGTCCACCGCAAGGGAAATGCTTCGTCCGTAGTGGAGTCAACTTGAGAAAGAGTTCCTTCCGCCATGGCAGCCAAGCAAGGAATGAGGTGAGCTGCAGTCAGTTGTAACATTATTGAAAAGTAGAGGGGGAAATTTCAAGGTCATTTAAATTGGGTTTTAAAAAAGGAAGGAGTGGAGGGGGAAAGTTCAAGGTCATCCAAATGGAGTTTTAAAAAAGGAAAACCTAGAAAGTAACATTGAAATCTTCCAACTGATGGTGGCGAGCGTTTTCTTCTGCAACCTTGCCGACGCATGTAACTATGCCGTACAGTATGAACAGTACAACCATGATAAGGCCGAACAACAAAAGATAGCCGTTTACTATCATGATATTTTCTGAGTGGATCTGCTTTCTTCTTATCGCCCTCTCTTGCATCCTCTTCTCTAACTCGTGTACGAAGTCACAGCATGCGTGAGGACATCTTTCATCTGTTGGTAGGTTAGCCATTGTTGATGTTGTAGGTTTGGCTGTTGAAGAAGGAATGAGGTATCTAATTATGTTGTCTCATGTATATCAACAGTGAAGTGGTGGGGGTAGCGAATCAGTGGAGGGGGAAGTTTCAAGGTCATTCAAATTGTGTTTTAAAAAAACCCTATCTTGTTACTGAGCATATATGTCAGTAACAAGATAGGTGGCTTTGCTCTTTTTACTTCTTTAATAATAAAGAAATAAACATATTCTACAATTGTAAGGACAAGGAAGACAACCGCTAGTCAGCTGAAGTAATCCAAGTTGTCTGGTTCGGTCTTCATCGACGCCGGTGAGGAAGCTGTCGTTGAAGAGGAATGTCCAGGCTCTTCCTTCGGCTGCCGAAGATTCCGTATATTGCAAGCGTAGACTTGCACGTTTATACGGTAGCCTCTTGCCACCATCAGCTGCAACTCCTTGTACAAGTCGTTCAGCTCCTGTTGCGTTTTGATCGTCACCTTCTCATAGCTGGCACAGCTTACGTTCAGAGACATACTGATGTTGTTCGGTTGGCTGCTGGAGTTGAAATGAAGACGAGGCACAGCACTTGGAGGTATATGAAAAAGTGGTGGGGGTGTTTTGCATTCAAGCAGGTTTGACTTGTAGCGTGGTGGTGGGGGTAACTGTGAAATGCAAAGGTCAAAGGTCAAGGTCACCCGCGAAGTTTAAAAAAAAATGCAACATATCAATATGTGACAAACTTCACATATTGGTATGTTGCATTTTTTGTCTTTTTGTATTCTTTTTTTTGTCTTTTATGGTTTATTTATTTATTTATAAAACATTACAATAACATATGTACAACAGTAAAACTTAAATCTAACACTGCTGCTTGTCGGCGATGTGGATGGTCAACTCGGTGGAATTGCTACCCGTGCAACCGTGGGAAACCAGGTAGAGACAGCCGGGTTGGATGGAGCGCAGATCCTCGTTCTGGAGGAGATGGACGAACCGTTTCGGCAGGTAGACTTGGAATTTGGGCTCATCCCCCGGAGTGAATGGTGCCTCGCTAAGACTGCAGCAGATGGCCTCTCCAACTGTAGTCTCCATCTTCTTCATGGCGTGGATAATGTAGTGCTTCTCGTCTTTAAGTTCGGAACACTTCTTGACGGGTAGTATGGTAGATTTGGAGTGAGCATTGAACTGCTCAACCAAAGTTTGCAGGAACTGGTGAGATGCCATGGTCAAGTTATAGATCGTCTTCTTCGTCTTCTTGCTGGGAGATGTTGTCGTCTCGGAATCTCGAGTAATACTCATGCCAGGTCCCGGTCTGCTCCTCACTTATATAACCCCCGTTACCCCCACCACTCCCCATTTCTCCACTTTGAAGGTAAGATGCGAGTTTATAGGCGTTTTTTAAAGCGCAATGTCTATCTTTTTCATGTTCTGGACTTTTAGTACAAATACAAACATTTTCCATCGTATACTTGTAGTTTTTATCCAAATCCACATAATAACCGGAACATGAGTAAATCCTTCGATCCATCTTTTCTTTTCCAGCCCCTTTGTGTAAATATTGGTAAACTTGTCTGAAAAGTGATGCATAATGTGATACAAGTCCGTGTAACTTGTAAAACCATCATACCAATCGATATGATGGAAGTGTTTTGAAATCCATCTGTTGGTAGTAGCGGCTTTACTGGTTAAAGATGAATAAGAACATGGTGGTTTAAATAAAAACGAATAAGGAACACTTGTATTGATGTCGAAAAACACAAGTTCTTTTATGATAAATCTATCATCATTACCCCGAAACGCTTGGAACTCAATTATACCAGGTTTGGACTTTACTTGTTCTTCTTCCTTGTCCATTGCGAAGATCACTTGTCTGCTCATGACGAAGTCCAAAGGTCAACTGATTTCCACACCACGGTAGGTACGACTTTTATACCCGGCCGTACAGTTGTTGGCGCGTTGGTGTATATTTAACGTGGGCACCGTCCCCGGTAGGCCTAACCCCACAAAGTGTTTGATATTGTTTTAAAAATTAACCATTGCTGTGTAGTTAATTGTCATTTAGGTTTCCATCTTTACATTTTCCTTGTTTTCATTTTCATCACTAACACTTGATTCTTCTCCTCCTTCTTCTTCCTCTTTTTCATGTTTTACTGATTTCTTATGTAGTTGAGCGTACTTTTCCAATTGTCTCCACATTTGTACTTCATGAGGAACCCTATTGAATATAGAAGTATCTACAGGTCCGTACAATATAGGTGCGTCCGGTTGTTTGTCCAAAGTGTCTTCCAGATAATCTTTAATAATTGAACTTGAAAACACCAGTTGTCTCAAGTATCTCGTTATTGGTTCAGTTGCACAAGTTAGAATAAAAAACTCTTCTCGATTAAGTTGAATCTTGTTATCATGTCTTGTTGTGTCTCTAAACCGCAACTGATGATCACCACGATGTTTAACAATATCGATTTCCACATTTGAATCCAAAAGGCCTACTCTTGTCTTTCTTCCAAACATGTTACTACTTAAATAGCATTCTAGCAGATGCAAGTGTTTCATAAACGATTCCCAAGCAGTGTCCGTAAACAAAATCATTTTGGGTCCATGAGTTAAAATTACAGTAGGGGAATAATCTGTAGATTTCATAACACCGATTAAAACACTTTTGTCCAAACTGGAAGAGATTGGGTAAAATATTCGCAAGAATACCTCACTTAATATGTTAGGAGAAATATTATCTTCAATATCCCTTTTCCTCTTGTGTGCATTCTTTCTTCTTTTACCTTTTTCCTCAACATTATTACTGGCGTGGAGTTGTCCGCAAGCGTTGTGTTCATCTCCCTCCGGTTGACCTTGAAGTTCTAAAAAGTCGGATATCTCCTTCTCAATATCTACTACATTTTCTTGTGTACCACTAGGAGAAGCCATATTGAATAAGATGCTACCCATACAACAACAGGCAACAAACTGATAAGGAGCGAGCTGAACGCTCTGCTTTTATACTCGCGGAATGCATTGGAATGTAGGAAAACCGGTCTTTTACAATACATTTTTAACAATTCCAGTTAAAGGTGTGTATGTTACGATTTTATCATGTAGAATTAAACAGTATGCAGTTGTATTAGCCGATATAGGCGCGTTGAATTCCATTTCTATTTTTATATCTACACTTGATGATTTTACCGATTCATTTTGTTTAGAACAATCGATTACAACTATAGGGTAACCATCTAAGTATTTTTCTGGTGATAGTAAAGGTGCATTCGTTTTACCATAATATGAACTTTGGAATCTTGCATACATATCGTACAATATGCTGTACTTTTTATTAGCGAATGACACATTTAAATTATCGTATGGAAAAAATTGTGAATTTAAATAAACTTTAATATTTTTCAAGTTGCAATGATCAAATTGGCCTGCATGTTTGGTGATGGTGTCTCTTCTGCCTGTTTGTAAACCAAATATAATATACCTGGCTCGTTCCACATAATTAGATGTTTTAACTGTCCAAGTGTGTCGATCCGTAGTTGGCAAGCTGGGATGTTCATGAAATTCCCAACTTCTAAAAGGAATTACAATATCACGATCAGCCTTTAACTTTCTTAATAGTAGCATTCTATGCTCGTCAGCTAATTTTACATGTGGAACTCTCCATACAATTTTGTCTAATGTTAATTTCCATTCTAAAGTTGCATCTGTTGTACCGTCTGGAGCTTTAATAATATCTTTATCGTTTGAAGATCTCAACAAAACTAATTCTTGTTTAACGTTTAATATTATTTTCCTATAATCTTCAGCAAAACCAAGCAACAAACGTAACGGAATATGAAAATCAAAATTTCCATTTGTATCTGGAGTGATTGTGTCTTTTGCAGGTAAAACCCATCCTGCAGGTTGTATTAAATTGGTTTCATTAGGTGATATAGATGTTAATCCCTTTAAAGTTGTTGCAATACCTACTTTTTTAGTAGAATCAACTGTTACACCTGATATTTCATATCTAATTTCATCAAACAGGAAAGCCATGGGATTATTTATAAATGGAACTGTTGTACCAGTAGTAGTACCGTCCTTTTTAGTAACTTTTCCTTCAATATACAAGTAACTTTCACATGGTAGTGTGTAAATGTCTTGATTTTGTATGGGAATACGAATTTCATCGTTATTGTTTAATTTTGATGAAGTGTAAGGGTTGTGGGTGTGATATTCTTTTTCCCATAGGGTTTCGTCGAATGTTGGACCCTGAGCTATATCCAGTATATCCATTATCGGTTACTTTTAATCCAATTCTCTCTAAGAAACGAATGTTCTCGCGTGTTAACTCCTCCACAGCTGAAGAGCTACTAATGCGGATTCCCGTAGGTTGTTCGCTTTTAAATGTTAAACCCATGATTTTGTATTAAAGTGTTGATTTTAAATGTAATCTAACCGTAATAGGCTCCTCTCGGAAATCTATCAAGTTACCGTCTTGATCCAATACGTTCAACACGATGTCTGAAATGAAAGTGGTGTTCAAAGGTAGATATACCAGGTTTTGCGGCTTTTCAACAATTTTAAATCCAGGTGGTACACTGGGGTAAAAAGTATGTATTATATGAGTATTTGCTCCATCTCTGTAAGCTCCTTGTATAATGTTACAAGTTATGTCTATACTATTGACTTTTAATATTGTTACAGTTTGTTTACCGGAATGTGTTTTATTTGGTTCTAAAATTGCTCCATCTTTGGGAAATCCTAATAAATCACCAATTGAGTTTGGCTTAGTGAAATCTATATAATATTTTGAAGTAAGCTCAGCTTTCATTGTATTATTATTACCTTTTAGCGATATATTGTCTTTTCCCATTTTATTTTGCAAAAATTCATTAATATGATCAATTTCATAAGAACCTGTGGGTAAACTGCACTCTTCTAAGTCTGTTAACTTACCACTGCCATCTTTTCCTTTATAATAATGCAATAAGTTATTTTTACCTTCCGTAACATTGGGAATAGAGTTGTAAGTTGTAAAATCCAACAGTGCTGCCTCCCAAAATCTTCCTTTTTGCAAGCGTAACGCTGGAAAAAGGATACTTCGTAAAGTGGACGATTTTCCTGTTAATGATACCGTATAGGAAGACATCTCAATAGTGACTGATACTTTTAGCTAGGAATTCCAAACATAAATGGCCGCATATTGAAGTATTATCAGGTTGTTCTCTTTTATAGTTGTAATATATGTTTTTAGCAGATTTAAAGTAATGTTCAAGTTCTTTAGGTGGTGGCAAATTTCCAAAACTATCAAAATAATATACATTACTATTTAGTTTCTTATAACACACCCAATGGGTGCCGGGCCCTTCAGTATTATCCAAATTTACGATTCCAGTCTCATTTTTCCATATTTTTTTTGGTAAACTGTCTTTCATAAATACTCCGCGGAAAAATGGTATTTTTAAACAGGAAATATATTTAAATAATTCAACATTAGTCAACGCTTTATGTGGTATAACCAATTGATTTCTTTTATTTAATATGCACGATACGGTCTTAGGTATAGACCAGCCCCGTTTTTTACCATTGACCATATTGTCGGTTTTTTATTATTTTTCCTCGGAGAACGTCTTTTTAGTCTAATATTACCACCATGTTTTCTCTTGGTTGATCCTTTTTTATTCTTACCCCTCCTTTTTCCACCTCCTACCGCTGTTTTAGCCTTCATACCTGCTGTTACCGCTAAAGCTGCTGCTTTTTCCGCAATACTAGCGTCACTAGACTTTACTCGTTGCCAAGCTATATTCGCTAGCTTTTTATCAGCGATTGACCTATTTTTTGAATCGGTAAACGTGGAATATGCGATATCGTGTTCTTTACAAGCCTGATCTAACTTATTTATGCCTGGATCACCTCTTTCCAGTCGTTTTTTTAATTTAGTTCCTGGTCCGCAATACTGATAACCTCCCGGTATGTGAAATTCGTATGGTAAAGCGTCTATTGCTCTGTTTACGATAGATCCTACTGGAATACGATTTAAAGCTTTACTTAACAGAGAAACCGCTGTGGACGTGATACCGCCTCCTTTCCGTATAGTGTCTCGATATGGACTGGTGTAATGAAACGCCATGATTGTCTTTTATATTTGAAAAGCGTAACCCATGTGTTACCTCTATGACTGGTTGCACATAAATGATGTAATATATGGTGTTATTTAGTTAAATATCAAAAGTACCCCAATCTGATGATCTAAACTTTTGTGTGTTATGATTAAAAAAATATTTATAAAGAATTTCTTGTTTAATCCATGTATTTCTCATTTTTTCGTCAATAGGTTTATGTTGTCCTGCTACAATATAATTATGCATATCAAATAATAAATTACCTATTACTTTAACAAGAAAATTAACAGTTACAGCGTTATCGGCATAATCAGGGTCTGCAACATTTGTTAATCGTTTGTTATCACAATTCCACCATTTTTTTCCAGTTGGCTCTAATTGTATTATCTGTTCATAAGTAACAGCATCACCAGGCTTTTCACCAATACCTAAATTTGTCAATAACTTTCCTTTACCATCCCAAACATAATTGTTTTCTTCAAGTAAAGTAAACTTTTTATTTCCTTGTACAAATACATCTCCTTGACGTGTTACTACTTGGTTTTGTTTCACAAAACCGGAGGTTTCTTGTTTTAAAGTTTCCTTCATTTGACCCACCGTTGCACCATCTGATGGTGCAAAACCATCTTTTACATTCGCTAAACAATTACCAAGACAGTCAATAACTCCTACATCACGTGTAATACAATGATCTTTGATGTATTTTAAATTTACAGCATCATTTTCATTTTTTGGATAACCTATATCGTTAATAACAAATTTATAAAAAGAAAACCCATCTTTTGTCTTTTCAGGTATTATAGAATGTAAATAGCGTCTATTTATGCTGTCTTTTTCATCTACAGGGTCTGCCACGTTGGATATACGCCGATTTTCAGCATTATACGTTTTTCCATTAAATTTTAACGTATTCTTTAATTCCGATGATAAATAACCTCTGTTTATTGCATCAGCGTTTTGATTTGGCTTACCAACGTTGGAAATTCTATGATTACCCGCGTTATATGTGTTTTTATCTAATTTCAGTGTTGGTACTATCTCTTTTTTTAATACTTTTAAATTTATTGCATCATTTTCATCTGTGGGATCATTAATGTTTTTTAACCGTTTATTACTAATATCATAATCTCCATCAGGTGTTTGTGGTAATCCAACACCTCTTTTTAAAGTATTAAAGTAATATAATCCATCTGATGAATACCGTCCGAACTTGTCAACACTCATGGTGCAACTGAATAACATTCTAGAGTGTAACCCATTTTTATAATATTAGTCCCGATTTCTAACCCATATCAGTTTTTATACAAATTCTTAGTCTTCATCAGTTACATTTGCATCATTCCCGGGACATTTAAAATATTTTAAATCTGCACTAATTAATGATCTGTCTGCTTCATTTCTAAATACATGATTTTTATGAATAAATTCCTCACCAGACAATTTTCTAAATCCGCTAAATGAATTTGGATCTGCAATTAATATATTTTGATAATCATTTACATCCATTAATTTAAATCTTTTGGTATTATAAATAAACTCTTGATTTGCACTATCATATTGTAATGTTTGTCCTACAGTTGCAGCATCCTTTGGATCTGTTCCTTGTGCCAAATTACCTATTTTCTTATTTTTCGCATTGAAAGTACTACCTTTTGGTTTGTCTAATATTAAAGATTGTTTTACTACAACACAATCGTAATCATCGATACCTGGAAATATGTCAATTATTCTTCTATTTGTACCCAACCAACTTCTATGATAATTGTTTGGATTAGTATGTAAAACTTGTGATAAAATCGGAACATCATGAGCATCTGTAGCTAATTGCACATTTGATAATTTCATGTCTTTGCAATCCCAAACATTATTTTTTTGTTCAAGTAAAATAAACTTTTCATTTCCTTGTACAAACACATCACCCGACCGTGATACTACTTGATCCTGTTTTACAAATCCAGATGTTTCTTGCTTTAAAGTTTCCTTCATTTGACCCACTGTTGCACCATCTGATGGTGCCGAACCATCTTTAACATTCGCTAAACAATTACCTAGACAATCAATAACTCCTACAGCATGTGTAATACAATGATCTTTTATATATTTTAAATTTACAGCATCATTTTCATTTTTCGGATAACCTATATCGTTAATAACAAATTTATAAAAAGAAAAACCATCTTTTGTCTTTTCAGGTATTAATGAATGTAAATAGCGTCTATTTACGCTGTCTTTTGCATCTTTAGGGTCATCTACGTTGGATATACGTTTATTTTCAGCAGTATACGTTTTTCCATTGAATTTTAACGTATTTTTTAATTCTGATGATAAATAACCTTTGTTTATTGCATCAGCGTTTTGATTTGGCTTACCAACATTGACAATTCTATGATTACCTGCGTCATATGTGTTTTTCTGTAGTCTTAATGTTGGTGATATCTTTTCTTTTAATACTTTTAAATTTATTGCATCGTTTTCATCTGTGGGATCTTTTATGTTTTTTAACCTTTTATTAGTTATATCATAATCCCCATCAGGTGTTTGTGGTAAACCAGCTCCTCTTTTTAAATTATTTGCGTAATATAACCCATCCGAGGAGTAACGTCCGAACTTGTCGACACTCATGGTGCAACTGAATAGTAATCTAGTGAGTAACGCATTTTTTATGAGATTACCCCACGGTTTCGGAGTTCATCCACTAAAGCCACCCATTCGTTTTCCAATCCAGTATGACCCGCTTCTTTAGCTTCATGTATTAGTTTCATTCTATCCACCAATTTATTGATATTATTGTAATAAATCACATTTGTGTTATATAGTTTCTTCATTAAACCTGTACCTGTAACAGATTTGTTTCTTTTTCTTGGTTCTGGAGCACTTATATCCAAAGTGGATGACACAAACCTTCGTTTTACAGGTTTTCTTGGCATTATCGGCATTGGTTGTCTTCTCGTTGTTGGTATTAACTTGGATACAAATACTCTATATTTTAAAGACCTAGATCTAAAAACTGGTTGGTCAGCTAAATATTTTCTCCTGTATGCATTGGTGTGTTCCAAAATCTGTTTATATGCTTCCATGTCTTCTTCTTTAACTAACAATTCTAAAGGCTTTTTTTCAAATAATAATTCAAATAATCCTCTTGTGCCCTTATATCTTTGATTACCAACAATAATATTATCATTTTCATCAATGTTTACCGGGCTATTACCAACCATTAAACCTTCTTCTGTTAATCTTACTCCATAACTATGGTAGTTTTTATTAGGATTTATTCCAGCTAACATTTTTATCATGTATTTCCTTCCTAAAGGTCCTTTGTTATGAATGTTTTCACCCAACAAGCTTATGTTTGACGGACCTTCCCTTGCTTCTTCTTCTTTTTCCTCTTCACTAGCAGTTGATACATCTTCATGTCCTCTTTTAGCTTTTACTTCATATAATTCTCTTATACCACTATAGTCTGGTGATTCTAGCTCTCTTTCAGGTTCTCCGCCGGTAAAACCACTATATGTAGAGGATTCCAGGTCTTCATCACTAAAATCTTCTGATTTTACATTTTCTCTTTCAAACTTTGTAATAGGTGCAATTGCATCTCCTTCCAAAACGGGTTTAGCAAATTTTTTGTTTAATTGTTTCAAGGGTTCAGTAATAGGTTTAAAAGTAGATTCAAGAAATTTCTCCCTTTCGCTAATACCTAATTTTAATGCTCTGTTTTTATCTCGAATAGAATCACTAAGTGATTTTATTTCCTTTATTAACTTTTCTTGGTTAACCATGTTTGTAGCAAGACGTGTTGTACAACAATGAATGTTTTACATCATGATCAGTGTATTAGTATAAATTTATCAAATCCTATCCTGTATCGACCATTGTTTAGCGGTTGTTCCTTCATAATTGTTAAAAACCCATATTTTTCAGCCCAAGCCTTTCCACACAACTCTTTAAATCGTTCAAATGGCATATCCGCACTTACATGGTCATAATATATGTGTTTTAGGTTGGTTTCATCCTGTTTAAATACAATTAACATGTTTGCATTGTCTCTAATGAGCTGTTTCGGTATTTTGCTGTAAGT
Source organism: Neoaliturus tenellus (assembly GCA_030545055.2). Classification (NCBI taxonomy): domain Eukaryota; kingdom Metazoa; phylum Arthropoda; class Insecta; order Hemiptera; family Cicadellidae; genus Neoaliturus; species Neoaliturus tenellus. The sequence goes on along the minus strand of CM061534.1, from coordinate 6,238,274 downwards.
TTGACCAATATAAATGCTATCTATGTTGTTATGTCGACCCATGGCGAAGTAATTTCTTATTGTATTTTGATTTTCACAAGATACATCGTCAAATATGAATACTGAGAATGGTTTAGCCTCTTGCGGTTGCATGACACTCTCGCTCGCGTTAAATTTAAAATATTTAACTTCAGGCACATTATTGAGTATTTGTTCCAATAACTGATATTTTGGTTGTTGTAGTGACTTTGAAAATACATATAAATTATTAAAACGTAAGCCTTTAGGGTTTGTAATCAAATTGAATACTACATTTGTTTTTCCACAATTGGAAGGACCGGTAACCAGACAACGCACCGTGTTTGGTAACAAAACACCGTGTTTCCCAGTATTGAATTGAGAACCATCCACTGTGAGTTCATCTATATTATTAATAGTAAAATTGTCTTTTTGCGGTATTATCTCTATCCTTTGTAATGGTTCAACCCAAAATGATGCTCTATCATTATATTAGATCCTTTTTAGGTATCCAAGAATCTTCCGTTTTATTAAATCCTAACCATCGTACTTTAACCTTATCTTTTTTGCGTTGCAACACCTTTTCTACTAGATATACATCACCTACTGTTGATTTTAACATTTCATGTCCATAAAAACCTCCTTCAAGCAATTGTCCTTTATTATCTTTTAAAATGTAAGTTTCTGGTACTGTAGGTTGCACCTTAAATACGGTAAATACCTCATTTGTCCAGTTTGGAAGATATCTTTTACTGAATACACCTTTGTATTTGCTTATTCGCACTTTATCACCAACATTAAACCTTTTAGGCTTTAGTTTTTCAACTCTTGGTTTAGTATTCAGTTTTATACGTTTTAATACAAGTTTTTCATTTTTATTAGTCACCTGGCTTGGTTTCATACCGATAGTTCTATGAAACTTGTTATTGTAATCGCTTATAAGTTTTGGTAACATATCAATCCATACGTGCGATCCTCTGTTAGAAAACATCTTATACATCGCACCTTTTAAAGTTCTGTTGAATCTTTCAATTATTGATGCTTTTACCTCTGAATTGGTTGAGTAATGGTTAATGTTGTGTTTTTTCATTAAATTTGCAAATTCCTTATTAAAATATTCTTTTCCATCATCAGTTTGTAAATGTTTTATAGTATGTTTGTCTCTTTGTATAGCTGTTTCCATTGCTTTTGTAACACTTTTGCCACTTTTATCTTTTAGTGGTAAAGCATCTGCCATTTTTGAAAAACAATTAATAATAGTCAATATGTATTTAAATCCTCTATTTTGTTTACTATAAGGAATCATTTCGATTAAATCCGCTTGATATAAATCATTTATTCCTTTTATCACTGTATTTCTTCGTGGAAACTTTCTTCTTGCAGGTTTATGAAGTTCGTTGACAATTTCTTGCTTCAAGTTCTCGATATTGCAGGTTTGAATGTTTCATGTATCACATGTATAATCACAATGAATGTTGTCTTAAATATTCACATCATTTATATAGGTCAAGGTCATCCAAACTTGTGTAAAAAAATGGGGAACACGGCGTTTGACTTGCCGTGTTCCCCATTTTTTTACGGAAGGAGAAAGGAATAAGGTCGAAGTTGTAGAAGGACGAAGAATAGGTTACTAGTCGATAGGGTTTAGAGAGTAGTGGCCAAAAGGAAGAGTGTGAATTTTATCCGGCATAATATGCCTTTTATCATCTCGAGCTGATAGTGCTCTTTTAACTTCAGTGACACTGTAGACCTCATGTTTAAAGCTTCTGATAGTGTTGAACGTTGCAGACATTGTAGAATCTTCAAACAAGCAGGTCTTGTAATGGTCAAACGTCACATGTTTCTTCAAGTACGATGTTTTGACTCCTTTTGCTTTCTTGACTGTCGGTGTGTTGTTCTCGTTGTACATTTTAAATGAATACAATTTTGCCATCAGTGCCACTATTTCTTCTAAAGGCATTCCATTTGCTTCATCTTTAAATTTTCCGATTACTTTTTTATTCTTTTCATTGTAATTTGGATGGTTCTTCGGATAGTCAGAGAAGTCAAAATCGTCTTTGTATGGGAAACTCCTTAGGTCTTCATACATGTCCAAAGTCTTTATCCAGTAGATAAACGCGTCCGTATCCATGTATGCGACTCCAATGTTTTCCCTTCCGTAGTGTTTAACCATTTTGTTATAATGGAAATCATACATCAGGGTTTTACTTATGTCCAAAATCGACATACCTATGTATAACGGACGGTCCATGACTATTGTTGTTTTCTTCATACTGACAGCGACTAGATTTTCGTTTATAATCATGGATGTTCCGAAATTTGGTTTTTGCACTAATTTTTCCAATTTCCTAGGATCACTCACTAATTTTACATTTTTGTGTTTTCTTTTGTTCTCCAAGGTCTTCCCAAAGATGGCGTTGTTCATTAATTTATATAAGTCCTTTTCAAATGCCGTTGTCGCTGCAGCTCTTCTTGTAGTGTTGGAATCAATATATGGTTTCAACCAACAAGACTGGGTGAATTCAATTGCTCTATGAATTCTCACTACACGTAGACCCAATTCAAGAGCTTGTTGAACTACCCAGTAGTGAGCCACATACCGATCTTTATTCTCCAACGTCATCATCAATTTTGGCCATCTTCCTGTCGGTGAAACTTCAGTCTTGGCTAGGAGAGGCAAGTCGTAGTGATGGTCATGAAGGTGCTCCGGATATTCGAAATCACAGTCCAAAATATAGCCTTTTGGACCATTCTTTGGAATCTGTGAGATGTCACCGATGGTGGCCGGGTCGATCCATTTGAAGTCAGCGTAGGGAAGCGGATTTGACATTTCCCAACCATAAAGGTTGTTTGCGTCAAAGTAGCCAAGGTAGACCGATGGTTGTCTCTCGTCGAAGCCTGGGATGTACTTGTTGTTAGCTTTGACATGACGTGTTACAGCTTGTGTCAAACCGCCCCGTACACCAGATTCTATCATGAGCACCATATCAATATCTGTTAGAAGTTCCAATCGACAGTTGGTTGACTTTAGCATAGCTTGCCATGCTAATCCTGGAGATGTGTACGAGTGTAGAGGGTCCAGTCCATAGGCGGAGAAGCAGGTGTTTCGAAATTCTTCCATCACATCGCACAGCAGAGTTACGTCCAATTTTATGTAAAAGTCGGAATATTCCCCTAAGGTTTGAATGTTTAGTTGGTTCCAAACATTACAAGCATGATTGTAGTCTTCAACGGTGATTGCACTTTCATTTAACTTGCTATTGAAGGCTTCAATCGGTGGCAGACTGGTTTCTTCAAATTTTTCTGCAGAAGTTATGTAATCATAGGGGAACACTCCTTTACGCATTACTAAGTCCAATTTATCTTCATGTACAATTTTGCTGGTTTCTTTTAGATCTTCTCTTCTTAGGTTCTCAGACAATTTGGCTAAACTAGTTGACATAAATCTATAAGAGTCTACGAAGCGAAGTTTAATTTTACCTACTGTTTTTGAGAAACTGATGTACTTCTCCAATGTTTCAGCTAATACTTCGATTCTTCCATCATCCCGTCCTAACTCTGGGATAATGAAGTGGGAGTCATAGCCGCTAAGATTGTGTATCACGACAGGGATAAAGTTTGGCAGTTTGTAATTTATATTGCATGAATTACAAGCAGCTCCTCTGTATAACCCTGTCAGGTGATCGTGATCTCTTACTTTTTGATTTTCTTCACTGAAGCTCTTCTTGCATAAATAACATCTTGTTGCCAAATTGTATTCTTCTTGTTGATTTTGATTCAAAGGTTCCATAGGTAAAACATTACCGTATAAGCGTTGCACCTTTTCAGCAATGTCATACAACTGGTCTACGAAATGCTTAGCGGCTTCTTCCCCACGGTAGAGTATCGGAGTGGATGTTAAACCATAGTCTTGCAACTGTTCTTCAGGCAAAGTTGATTTCACCAATAAGCAAAAACTGTTAGGTTGATGCAATTGATATTTGGTTCTTCTAGTCACCTCACCATCCGGAAGCTCCTGTGGTACTAACGTGGATTCGAAATCTGCGTAGACAGCTACTGGAATCCGATATTGGTGAACTGTTTTGTTGAATTTGATGAACGCTCGAGATGGCGGCGGCAGACTAATCTTCACTTCATAGTTGTCATTACAAAGTCTTTGGTGTTCCTTCAACCAGTCCGATCCTCCATGTTTTAAATCTTTATTTGTAAAACAAAAGCATCTCTTACACACTGTCACTCTAATCTTCTTTTTGGTTAATTGTCGTGCAACCAAAGCTTCAAAATCTTTTATCCACACATAATGTGAAATTTCACCTTTAGTTATCAATAATAAATCAGTATGGTTTCTTTGCTTCACTTTTCCAACTCGTAGTGGATACACATTGTTCGAATCATCTAAGCCGAACACGTTAACAGAAACACCTGGATTTTGTTTCTCAAATTTTGCAATTTGATTAAGACTCACAGGATACGACATTCCTCGGAAGTTGTAGCGGTGTTCGTTTTCATAATATTCCCTACCAACTCTACAAGGATTATGTTTTACATACTTAGTTAGCATCGCATACTTAAAACATTCATTATCCCCGTTTGTAACATTTCTGCAAGAGTTGGTGTCTTTAATTTTCTTTGGTAGAGGGATAAAGCTGCTACCCCTCATACCATATCCATGCTTGTGAACCCTCACATCCATACCTTCGATCGATGATAGCGTCCAGCCAGATCCTCTTCCTTCATGTTCTTGGAGTTTCATTAGCAGTTCATTCAAACATTCTTCTAGAATTTCATTGATATCAGATGTGGTTGTAAGGGTTCGGTTTTTAGCAATGAATGCTCTTGGTGAGTTTTCACCATCGGTATTAGTAAACATAGCCTCCAACACCAATCCAAATTTAATAAAGTTCAATCTTGCCAATTCTTCCATCAATGTTTTTACAACTAAATTTTTAGCTTGGGTTATAAAGTTTTCCAATTCCAATTGCACATTATTAATTTTGAAATGAGTTACAACTGGTCCTGGCAAGGCTGTGGTGCACAGTTGTCTTATATCTTCCACTTCTTCTGTATCCTCTTCTTCCATATCCTCTTCTTGGGTACGCAGTTGTTTTACATCTTCCACTTTTTTTTCTTCCATTTCCTTTTCAATAAATCCTCCAGCTGTAGATGGTCCAGCTCCGGCAAATTGAATAACACTTGGTCTTCTTCTTTGCATTAACTGTAAATAGCTAGCCCAGTCCTCCTGCTTCTGGGGTTTTTCCAAAAACCGATCAATCGCATCCAAGTCTTCTTCACTTACTACAAACTCTTCTTTTCTGTCCTCTTCACGATGCAATTCTCGGTGTAACTGTAGATAGCTATCGCAGTCGTCCATCTGCTTCTGGTAGTTTTCCAATAACCGATCAAACGCATCCAAGTCTTCTTCACTTACAACAATCTCTTCTTTTCTGTCCTCTTCATGATACAATTCTCGGTGTAAAACAAAGATGTCTTCGTCTTGAAAAAACTCACCACAAATATCGCAAAGAGCCATTTTTACAGTTTGGCTATGAGTGTGCACTCGGTGAATGTCCACGCAATAATGAGCAGCGCGCTCAACTGGGTCCCTTTATACCCGAGGTTTAAGGGTGGGGGAAGGTGACGTCATATACATCCAGTTTATCAATCATGTAGTAGATTTGGCTTTTAAACACCCATTTTCAATTTATTCTTCAACAGGTTTGATAAACCAATGATCTTTGGTCTAAATCCACTACTTTGTACAAATTTTTTGTTTGGGCACTTCTCGTCCGGAGCAAAAAACTCTTTGGTCAAGGTCAAAATTTTTTTCTCAAAAAAAGTTCGGGGGGGGGGGGTTATTACTGTATTTAGGTCAAGGTCACGAAAAAACTTTAAAAAAATTAAGCCCCACCTGGGGCACTTGGGTTGTCATCGCTGTAGCCTCCGAAGAGACCCAACTATGACAACAAGGCAACATCCAATGTCGTGTTCCCTTCGCCACGCAAGACTTGTAAACATTTACTGCATTGTCTTTTCAATAGCTAACAAAACATTTACTTAATTTTGAGAGAGGTTGAGGACAGCCCTAGTGGCTTACGCCCTCGGTCCGAGTGCAGAGGCCACCGCAAATTGGCCACAGCTGTGGTCTGCATGTCAGCATACAAACGGACCGAGTCCCAAACCCAGCCGCAATATTGCATGCCTGAGAGGACCCATGCTAACATTGGTTTAAAATAGCTTTACACGGGGGTCTACTCCCGTACCCTATCTTCAATATTTAACTTTAGCAATGCAGTAAATTTTTATAAATCTTTGTGGGTCAAGGCCACACGGACATTAAAAACTTTCGGCCCCCGTACATCCATGGCGAACCACGAATGTTCGGGGGCCTTGGGGACAAAAACACAAGTAACTAACAAACTTTCATTTACATAATTTTGAGTTTCCAGAAGGGAAACAAGAGGTTGAGGACAGCCCTAGTGGCTTACGCCCTCGGTCCGAGTGCAGAGGCCACCGCAAATTGGCCACAGCTGTGGTCTGCATGTCAGCGTACAAACGGACCAAGTCCCAAACCCAGCCGCAATATTGCATGCCTGAGAGGACCCATGCTAACGTTGGTATAAAATGCTTTTACACGGGGGCCTACTCCCGTTCCCTGTCTTTACAATTTACTTTGAGCATTGAAAAAGCTCAAGGGGGAATGCTAAAACAAGCGTATACACTTTAGATAAATATAACACACTTACAACACAAAGTTGAGCTCAACATAGTAAATGCTGGAACAAGCACATACACATTAAACACATATGACAAACAAGACACACAGGATAAAAGACAAACGAGACACACAGGAGACATAGGATACAAGTGAAACACTCTCATATAAAACAATTCCCAATACCCAAACGCAAGCGCAATATCTTAGAAATAATACAAGTCTTAAAGTTAGAGTAGACTTCGCTAAACAGTGAAGGCGCCTTTCAGTGTTTAGTGAGGCCTATGGCGGTCCGTCCCGATCGTTCACGTTCAACGCGCGGGAGCGGACTGCGAGCCGGCTGCGGCCGGGCCGCCTTATATCCCCACCGGTCGCCCCCCAAGGGGCGGCATCGGGGGCACAGAGGTGGGGGCGCCATCGGGGGCAAGGTCACCCCAAGGTCACCTCAAGGTCACCCCAAGGTCACCCCAAGGTCACCTCAAGGTCACCCCAAGGTCACCTCAAGGTCACCCCAAGGTCACCCCAAGGTCACGTCAAGGTCACCCCCAAGGTCACCTCAAGGTCACCTCAAGGTCACCTCAAGGTCACCTCAAGGTCACCCCAAGGTCACTTCAAGGTCACCTCAAGGTCACGTCAAGGTCACCTCAAGGTCACCTCAAGGTCACCTCAAGGTCACGTCAAGGTCACTTCAAGGTCACCCCAAGGTCACTTCAAGGTCACCTCAAGGTCACCTCAAGGTCACCCCAAGGTCACGTCAAGGTCACCCCCAAGGTCACCTCAAGGTCACCTCAAGGTCACCTCAAGGTCACGTCAAGGTCACTTCAAGGTCACCCCAAGGTCACTTCAAGGTCACCTCAAGGTCACCTCAAGGTCACCCCAAGGTCACGTCAAGGTCACCCCAAGGTCACCCCAAGGTCACCCCAAGGTCACCTCAAGGTCACCCCAAGGTCACCTCAAGGTCACCCCAAGGTCACTTCAAGGTCACCTCAAGGTCACCCCAAGGTCACGTCAAGGTCACCCCAAGGTCACATCAAGGTCACTTCAAGTCACGTCAAGGTCACCTCAAGGTCACTTCAAGTCACGTCAAGGTCACCTCAAGGTCACCCCAAGGTCACCCCAATGTTACCCCAAGGTCACCCAAGTCACTTCAAGGTCAACCCAAGGTCACCTCAAGGTCACTTCAAGGTCACCCCAAAGTCACACTTATGTCACTTCAAGGTCACCCACAACACTTCTACTCTAAGTGTTGGCTATACCCCCACCACAACTGAGTCCCTAGGCTGCACAACATCGCTCCGCCAGTATGTCTCCGGCTTCCATACGGTGCGTCTCGCTGTTCTCTAACTCTCTATATGTAAGTATTTTTACAAGTTTAGAATCTAGGTCACTACACTTTAACTCTGGGACGATATCGACTTATAGTATTTCAGTGTTTTGACTCACGGTCATCACACTTTAACTCTAGCACGTCGGTTATCGTACCAGAGGTGCTCAATAACCTAACTTGTAATGTTTAGGGTGGCGTATGCACGTAATATCGCCATGAGTGTCCAGTCCGAATTTTAAGTTAGATTTATTTTACTGTGATCTTTTCCATTTCCAATTCGTTTTGCCTAAGAGTGAGATGTCGCTTTATAAAATGGTATTTCTCTAAAGTTCTTGGGGATTGCAGGGTTACAATTACTTTATTTAGACGGCTCTTCACCTTAGAGTTTAACATAACTTCCACTTTAACTTTTCTTCCTTACCCCTCACAGCCTAAGCTGTACAGTAAGGTTTCTTCTAGTGCCAACTCGGGCCGAGAGAACGGTGTGTTAACTGTAGGACAGCTCATGGTGGAGTGATGCGATACCACAGCGTACAACCTCACCTTCCCCCACCACTGTGACCTTCCCCCACTCCACCTGTTTCCCTCACCACTTTTCCCTTGGCTCATGCGCTACCAACAGTCTCTCAGTATTGTGCGGACTTTTGTGAGGGATGCCATGTTGCAGGACACTTTGGGTAAGAAACTTGCCCGTGTTAAGTCTTTATTAGTTGCTCAATGTACACCGCTCAAAGTCAAGCGGGTTTCCACTTTAGCTAAGTGGCGAAAACAGTTGCGCGGACACCCTAAGTTTTATACCAAACAGACTAATGTAAGTTTTACTGATGAGGATTTGTTTAAAATATTGGATGAAATGACCTTTCCTTGCAAAGTTCAGTTAGTTACTCCCATTCCTGACGGTTTAGAGTCTTAGTCTCTTGGGCCAATATACCTAGAGTGCGCGGGGCCGGACAGTCAGTCGCTCGGTGTCTGTCGTAGGGTGCACATCGCGGTTGTAGTACTGGTCTAAAGGGGGCTGCTGGCTCACTTCAAGGTCACTCGAGCGGTGTCACATGACGGTTTAGGCAGAGTCACGTTGCAAACTTGCAGTTTCCTCGGCACTTTTGCTGTTTCTTGTCTAATTTCGCTCCAAGTCGTCAAGGTCATGGGAACCTGACTGAAACTCGGAGCGTAGTGTGAGAAACAGCAAAAGTGCAGAAAAATTTTAGGTTTCAACGTGACCTTGACCTTTTGTGACATCAATGACGTCATCTTGGTGACGTAAGGGGTGATGACGTCATCAGCACGTCATTTCTGTGACGTCATGGGTGTGACGTCATGGATGTGACGTCATTTTTGATGACGTCATCGATTGCGTCATCGATGACGTCATCGGTGAGGTCATTGACCTCGATGACGTCATCGCTCGGGTGACCTTGAAGTGAGCCAGCAGCCCCCTTTTTCCACTACTAACGGTAAAGAAGGTGACGTCACAACACAGACTAGTTTCTATTGGTCAGAAACCACATGACAATCACCATAATTATTACAAATTAATTGTAGTTGCTTTGCTCTGAATCAGCTGATTTCACGGTCAGTATTTTGATAATACTAACTTCCGGTTACACATCTATGCAAGTGATTACGATTTATTACAGTTATTAAGTTAATTAATGAAAGTTAATGAAGTTAAATTTAAAGTTGATATAATTGTGTACGTTTATTAAATACATTTAATAGGTTGTAATTATGGTGGTAGGAAAAATATTGTGTGTATTACGAGCACAAATAGTCATTGCCGCTCTCGAAATGTTTGGCCGCACTCAGCTGACGCTTCGTGCGGCCAACTACATTCTCGAGCGGCAATGACATTATTTGCGCTCTTAATACACAAATAGCTATTGTCCATAAGCTCATCAAGGGGAATAAGGTTAACTAGAGATCGCCTCCTGATCGAAATTCGATCAAAATTTCAGTTGATCTGGACCCAAGAAGTTTAAAAACATTTTATAACTGAAACATCTGTTCTTCCTGTTTTTCTAGCAGTTGTTTTTACAACAGCTGTCTAATGATTCAATCAATTACCTCCATAAGATTAACATTGGAGCTTTGAAAGCCTGTCGGGCATGGTCGGGCGTAGCCCTGGTGTCCGATGTGAATTAGAATGTGATTCTGCTCATCTACAGGACTATACCTTTCTAACGGTATGCGCGGATTTCTCCTATACGATGCACACGAGCTGAGAAAAAAGGAGGAAATGAAACATGCTTGCGTATTAATATATAGATTCCTATTCCTACTTCATTTAGTTTCCACATTCACCACTAGATAGCGCGAGTGTTCTGAACTGACTTTTCTTCGTGGCAGAATCTGAAGTTACAATTTCACCTACGCTAAGGAATTATGTTACCGTTTTTATAAACATTATTTTAATTTTTATGTTGTTTAATGAGAAATGGCATTTATCATAGAGTTAACAAAAAATGGCAAACCCAATATTCTCCTCAACAATTATAAATATAGAGAGAGTTATACCGTTAAAAGTGGTGAAATTGAGTGGAGATGTCTTGGGCGAACCTGTGGAGCGTCTATTAGGACGAACAACGACAAAACTGTGCTAACTGAAACAAGTAACAAGCATAGTGGTCCTCATCCTGTTACATTGAGGTCACTATCTTCTCCCCGGCAGAGCGATAAAATTAAAAATTCGACAACTGAAGCTGACACTGGGCGTGAGAATGTACTCCAGAGTACGTCTTTGCAAGCAATCATCTCTGAGCCATCCCATCTTATCTCCGCCGCACGGAACGATGTCTCCGCAAACTCCGACAGTGCTGCAAACACTCAATAAAACCACTCAGTCAAATAACTCAACTAACCCAGTGGTAACGTCGACTCCTTCTAAAATGGACATATCAGAAGAAAACTCCAGGCTTAAAGAAAAAGTTAAAATTTTAGAAAAAAGGGTAGAAGTGATTCTTAATCACTCGATAGAGTCGGATACACGATTATTAGAATTCACAAATGAAATATTTGCGTCGAACCACTCTCAAGCAATATCAGTTGCTAATCTTCCTAACCTAGTAGACTGTGGGACACAGTGTGACGCTTTGAAAGAATGTGAAAACCCCAATTGCGTCCAAAATCGAGATCTCATAATTAGACTCAAAACATCAATAGAGGTGCTTGAGGCAGAACTCAACTGTCTTAAATTGGAGTCTAATAATCGATATTTGGGTGATGGGAAGAAGTCAACTGATGAGGAATGGATTGTTGTTGGGAAGAATAATCCTCCTATTAAAACCCAAAACCAGTTTGAGTCCCTAGATACTATGTCTGCCGAGCAAACAAACAAAAATAAATCATCTAAGGAGATGTCCCGAAAATCAAGAAAAAAACGAAAAAGAAAAAAAGAAAGAATATATAAACGATCAACACCCAAACAAACTGCCTTGATAAAAAGTCCAATTACTTTCCCGACTATCCATATTGAAAGCGATAGTCATGGTCGTCATGTTGCCGGACTATTACAGCAGATCGTGCCTTCCACCACCACAGTAGACTCCGTTTGTAAACCTGGAGCAAAGCTGCTAGATGTAACATCAGGAGGACCTCCGAGATCGCGTAGCTGCATGATTATTATAGCTGGTACGAATGACGTTGCGGACGGTGAATGCAACAACATTTTTAAGCATTTAGAAAAACAGCTCATTAACCGTCTCAAATCATCCAAAGTTATCGTTTCAACACTGCCCCATCGTCATGATATTGCTCCCGGCCACCGTATTAACCTGGAAATAAAAATAATCAATTCCTACATTGAAGAACTGTGTAAACAGCATCCTGGTTTGGAGTTATTTAATTTCAATCAGATTGGCAGACAACATTTTACCCGACATGGTATGCACCTGTCTATGAGAGGAAAGGAGTTGTTGGCGAAACTGCTGTGGAGAGCCGTCATCAAGGCAGACAGAGTGGACCCTACCCCACAACCAGCTACAACAGCTCCATCTACACCGTCCACATGCATCTGTGGAGCCGACAACCTTGCCCTTCGAGACCTTCGCGGATGCGGTCAAGAGTCAGCCTACATCGCCCATCTGTACATTATTGGACAATAAACAAACAAGTAAAAATGAGATTTTTTTAGAAAAAACAATGTGATAAGTTCCATCCAGACGCCAAATTCAAGGGCAAATCAATCAATTGGGGCAGTAAGTAACTCTAAGGGTGATTTTAAAGTAGAATATAAATTAAGTGTTCTTCATCAAAATATACAGGTTGCCACAAATAAATCTTTGGAACTTAACATTCTTACTGAGGAACTTAAGCCCGATGTCTTCATTTTATCTGAATTCGGCTTTAACGAAACGAATGTGCAGTTTTCAAAAATTCCAAATTATATTTTGGGGAACTTTTACATAAGGCCAAACATTAAGTGGGGGGGAGTTGCACTTTTTCTAAAAATCGACACAAAATTTGACCCAATTACTGTAAATTTGTCATGCGAAAAAGATTTTGAGATTTGTGGGGTAAAAATTCATTTGAAAGGCTCTGAACCTCTCTTCATATATGGGTTATACCGATCTCCCGACGGTAATGCAAATGCATTTTTTGTAAAATTAGAACAGTTTTTTCAGCATGTCACATCAAGAAGACAGAAGTTTCTCCTTGCAGGGGACTTTAACATAGACGTCTTAGACGTCTATGACCACAAAACTAAAACGCTCGAGGAAACATTGCTGGGGTTTGGTCTAAAGTGGTCTGTGAACTCTCCCACCAGGGTGACACCTACTTCGCGGACTGCCATTGATAACGTCATTTCGAACATTGCGGACTTGCCTGTTACTGTCGTATCAACTGCCGTTTCTGACCACCATGCTCAGCTCGCCCTCATTGAATGCCGTTCACCACTCCGCCTTCCTTTCATTGCTAGTAATGGGAGGGATGTTAAACCTGCGAATGTTCTTTTGCTAAGCAAAAAGTTACAGCAGGAAAAGTGGGATTGTTTGATTGGTTTAAATTGTCCAGAACAAGCTTTTGACTCTTTCAACGATTGTTTAAATTATCATCTAGATTCTTTCTGTCCCAAAAATTCTTTTAAAAAAATTCAACGGACAGAAAAAAATAATTGGGTTACAAGGGGAATTTTGGTGTCAAGGGAAAAGTTAAAAATGTACTGGGAACGATCAAAATGGGATAGTAGCCCGGGGTTTGTAAATTTTTTCAAGTCGTATAAAAGAATTTATAGGAAGGTTCTGAGGGCAGCGAAGAGCTACGATATTAATAAAAAACTAAAAGATTCAGTAAACTTTTCTAGGGAAGCTTGGGCTCTCATAAATAAAAATAAATCTTCAGGGAGAGTTTCCAATCAAATTGAATTGGAGGTGGACGGAAGACTAGTTCGGGAGCCTTCGGAGGTAGCGAGTGTTTTTAACAATTTCTTTGCAATGGCTGGCGAAACTGGCCTAATTTTATCTCCTCCGGCTGCTCCTGTGCAGCTTGGTCCGGCTGAATCTATGGTTTTAGAGGATGCTACTGAGATGGAGGTCATTAAGGCTATTAACGACTTGAAAGCGAAGAAGTCCATGGATGTCAATGGTATGTCCGCGTCACTTTTGAAAAAATGCCAACTTGGCATTGCGGGTCCCCTCACTCAATTAATAAACATTTCATTCAAAACAGGCATTTTTCCAAATTCGCTCAAAGTTGCAAAAGTCATCCCCATTTTCAAAAAAGGAGATTCAAAGCAACCAAACAATTATAGGCCTGTTTCAATCCTGCCGGTGCTCAGTAAAGTTTTTGAAAAATTATTCATGCGCAGGATGCTAAATTTTTTGGACAGATTCGAAATCCTGTCAAAAGACCAATTTGGTTTCCGACAGGGTAAATCAACTGTAGATGCAATCATCCGCCTAGTGGAAACGATTGCTAATAGCCTGGATAATCGCAAAATTACGTTGAGCGTCTTTCTCGATTTATCCAAGGCTTTTGATTGTGTGGACCATAACTTACTCCTTGACAGGCTATGGTCCTCTGGTATTAGGGGCTTACCACATACGTGGTTGAAATCATACCTTACTGGAAGGACTCAACAAGTTCATGTCAATGGAGTTCTTTCACATACAACCACTTTGAGATTTGGCGTCCCTCAGGGATCGATTCTCGGCCCCCTACTTTTTTTGGTGTATGTGAATGATCTGAATTCTTTCATTTCAAAGGGACAAATTGTCCAATATGCCGACGATACGACTCTCTGTTTCAATTCAAACAAACCAGATGAAATTGAAATCCAATCTTTTGAGGAGATAAATTATTGCATTCAGTACTTTGAGAACAAAAATTTCAAAGTAAATCCATCAAAATCAAGTTGCATGATATTCGGAGGCAGCACCGCTCTGAATACTCATCGACCGACGGCAGTCATAGATGACACTGTCATTGAAGAAGTTGGCTTTACCAAATTTCTCGGAATGCTCGTGGATAACGAGCTGACGTGGACAGATCATGTGGATAGTGTTTGTAAAAAGGTCTCTTCTGCAGTATATTTGCTGAGAATCCTATCTAAACACTGTCCTAAAGAGCTGTTGCTAATGGCTTACTATGGACTAATTCAGTGCCACCTTTCATATGGCATCGCTCTGTGGGGTGGTTGCTCGCAGAGAAACTTCAACCGCCTTTTTGTCCTTCAGAAAAAAGCCATTAGAATTATTTCAAAACTCAAATTTAGAGAGTCGTGTCGGGAAGCCTTCCGGGAGTTGGGTTTGCTAACTCTAGCTGAGCTTTACAAGAGCAGTCTAATACGTGGTGCTGATGTACACAACTACAACACACGATCCAGAGATGTTTTCAGAATTGATCAGCACAGGCTAGCTAGTGTATCTCGGCTACCGTCTCAAGCAGGGGTTGGCATTCTTAACAGAATTCCGGAGGCTATTCGGTTTGAAAACAATGAATCAAAATTCAAGTCAAAATTAAGACGCTTTTTAGTGTCGCATGTGTTTTACTCGGTGGGGGAGTTCATGGACTACACAGGGAGAATACATCGGCTCGGTTCCTGGTAGTGAGGGGTTTTTGTTTTTTATTCATCAAGTGTCTGGATGTTACTTCTCCCATATCAATTAGTCTACTGTGTCAATCACATGATATTTTTTACCTTTCAATGTACATTAAATATACTTATTGCATTTGTTTGACGCATGCTATACAATACTTGTATTGTCTCCAGCAATAAAGAATATTTTATTTTTTTATTTATTTTAGATTAATAGCACAGCTGTTATAATTGTTTATATTATAACAGAAAAACACGTGTCAACAGCAGAATAGAAACCCAACCCAAGTCAGCCCAATGTTGTTAAACTTCATCCCTGAATAACTGTTACTTCATCCCTAGTATGAAGACTTTTTCTACCATGATATCAATTTACTGTGAGAATTTCCAACTACTGATAAGTAGGGCTGAAACAAAATTTTAACGTCACTAATCCAATTTATATTGGTCTGAAATTATAAAGAACTGATGGAAATTTCCTTAATATTCTGCGATAATTTCTAAATATAGTTATTTGTACTTCTAGGGACTAAAGTACAATGTTTTCTCCCTGAAGGGAAAGTGTTGTCACTTTCCCTTCATACAAAATTGACAATTTCCCTTCAGGGAAATTGTCACAATTGTGTTGTGGCAATTTCCCTGAGGGAGAAAAGTACTTTAGTCCCTTGATGCACACAACATTTTTCCTCCACCTACACGAATAAAATTTAGGCCTAATAGGCCTACCGTAGATAATTTAACTTTACCTTCATATGATCCCTTGCTCCGTCAAGCTGGATCTGTCACATCAACATAAAAAAAACACACAAGGTAGGCCATATCAATGTTGAAGAACACGAAAAAAACAAAATATAATTTAAGCCTAGTCAAAAATTTTACACTTATGTTTTGGACTTCTTAGGTTAATAACCTACCCAAGCAAAATGTAAACAAACACCTACACTGCCACGGCCATCTCTAATACTAGAGATGCTGCTCACCCACTGCTGACTAGTGATGGGCGATTCGCGAACGAGTCGTTCAAATTGAACGAATCAACGGGTGAATCAAACGAATCATGACTCAATTTCTAAAAGAGCCGATTCGTGCCGCGAATCAATTGCAGAATGTTTCTTGCTCGCTTTCTGGTGGTTCGGTTCGTTTCGTTCGCGAACCAAATGAGAATACTGTATAGTGTTGTCGTTGTCATTTGGTTCGCGAATCGTGATTCAATTGTGTACATCCACAACGCTAGGTGGGTTTAGAGGGGGGGGGGGGGCGATAGTTGAAGGAGAAGGAAGAGAGAAGTAGAGAATAGCCGATAGACGAAGCTCTAGACGCTCGCTCATTGGTTATATGTTTGGGCGGGATGTTTTGGTGAGGTCCCATAGTTCTGTTCAAATCCGTCACCTTCTCTGTTTCTTTAAACGACTTATTTACCGCAAAAACCGATTCGCGAATCGGTAATGTGTTCCATATTTTGACAACATATTGATATAACTTATAGTTCGGTTCGCGAATCAATAAGCTAAACGGCTTTAACTGATTAATTTATCCCACATCTCTGAAATTAATGGATCCGTTATAAAATAACTAAAGTAAATTACTGTTAATAGAATACATATGCTGATTACTCTCATAATTTATAATCCTATAACTCTGGTTTAAACAACAAAATAAAAATATTATTGGTGAGAGGGCGAGACTCTACAGTGGGAGAAGGTCAGTGTTAAAAATAGGACAGACAATGTATTTTATTTTTACCCAAAACATTGTGCTTCTAAACAACAGTGGTTATTACTCAGGAATATTTTTCAGTTAATAATTGCTGTTTATAATGTCAACAGAGTGAATACACCCTACATACAAGGCCAGAAATAATTTCTTAAAATAATTTTTGTTTCCATAAAATGTTTACAATGAGTTGATAGTAAATTAATTTAATGCAGTGTGGACTGGGGAGTGAGGGGCGAGGAGGGGTGAAGAGCGGGACAGACGGAAGAGACAAATCGCAAATAGGTCAAGTTCGACGACCTTGGGTACAATAAGCATGACAGCTGAGCAGAAATGTCAGCTGATCAGTCGACATGTTCTGTTCTTCTATTGGCTCTTTACTTCCTCTTCACTTTCATTTCGCGCGGAAGTTTTAGCGTCTGCGCATGCGCATCATATCACCACAGTCTTTACTTATTTTGTTTCGTGAATCGAAACCAATTTGTATATGAACTATCGGTTCGCAAATCGAACATTGACGCTGGACATGTATTTAAGGGGAAAGACAGAATCAAATAATCGATTACAACCGATTCTATATTGGGGTTAGGAAGCAAGGAGAACCTGTTGATTTTAATACAATCGGTTCGCGAATCGATTATACGTCTGCCATGTATTGTAGGGTAGGGGGAGCGGCCAATAACCGTTTGCAACCGATTTTGTATGTTTAAATAGCACGGAGAAACAACTGAATCAAACGAACGAAATGAATCGGTTCAATTTTCGATTCTTTGAAATTGAGTGATTCATACGAATCGATTCACCAAGAAGAGCCGTTTTGCCCATCACTACTGCTGACTGAATGGTCAGTAGTGGGTGAGCAGCAGCTACAGATGCTATTAGTCAACAATGAGTAACGAAACAAATACAAGTAACAGCTGACTGTGGCTCATGTTCTTTTTAATCTCTCTTTTAATGTTATTCTTATGTAACTAACTTTAGACCCGTGGTACGAAAAAACTCGAGTTTTTTTTCCCTAGGTAGAAAGATTAAGTATTCAAGTCACATGGGATAGAAATTAGTACTTTACTACTCTATTCCAAGGAGTAAAATACGGCTTTAGATAGTAGGTGGAGGAAAAATTAATTAGGCAACCATCCACAACAGTGATTTTGAAAGAATTAATTAAAAGCTGTTTTTTAGGATTAGTTTTAGTATTAGATACTGTAGATTGAACAGTCTTAAACTTTTTGTGTATTAACAGCGCAAAGTACGCCATTGCCAGAATGGTCAAACATTTCGAGAGCGACAATGACTATTCATACTCTTAATAGAAACGAGATTTTTACTACTACCGTAATTAATTGCTACAGATTCGGTGTTTTATAGTATACAAAATGTCATTTAGGTTGTTTTTTATTTTTTTCTGTTGGAACACACTGTTAACCATCAAACATAACCTCAAACTAAAAAGCAGCTAAAAAAACTAAACGACAACAATGACCAACAGCTGTGGCATGGTTTGTAACAACAGCTGACCTTAAATTGCTATTATTGGATTTGGCTTTCGGGAATGAACGTTGCCGCTCTAGTGCAGGAATAAAACGGACACAGGAAATGAATTGTTTTGCATACGGTTTACAGGTGTGGGCAATTTAATTATTTCCATGCAGTGGTAGGAAAATTATTATCATAGATAAAATATAATACATTATATTATATTTCATGTATTATATTTCACCTATGGTATTATGTTGGTCTTCCGAATTGAAATTAACTATGTTTATTTTTATTTCGTCCATTGGATTTTTTAAAAAGATAATATTTCAAACATAAAATAAAAATTACATTAGCCTATTGAATAAAATAAAAGAAGAAAAACTGTGTCATATTCACTTGCAAAAGATTCACAATGATAAATATTTGATAACAATAAATTCAAGAATGTTTAAACCTCAAGAACAATGTTCCCACATCGAAAGAGAAACTTTTGCCGATAACGTAGATTGTTATGTTCATCAGTTACTGTAGTTCATGTGAACTCCACTAGGGAGCACTGTCTCTGCGATCACTTGCTTCACATGTTGCTTCTATCTATACTTGTTCATACTTCAGTCAACAGATTGCGTCTTCAACGACCATTAAATAAGTTTGTGTGTATAATTTTATATCTACAACTTACAAATTTTTTATCGAGTTTTCAAACTCATCAACAACAACTTCACGTTGCTGAAATAGACTTGACATTTCCTATTTGCTTAAGATAGGATAATATGTCAATGTAATATTGCGTTCTCGGTGGAGAGTTTCCAATGTCAATTTTATAAAAAGCTATTTAAGACATGGATAAAATTAGACTCTTTTACATATGAGTATACGTCCGTGATGTCAAGCAAGTTTTGCGAGATACGCAAAGCTTGCATTTTTTTAAACTCTTACTTTTTAAAGTAAGGGTGATGTGTACTTGAACTGTAGTTGGAGTCGGGTTATACAAATATCACGATTTCTTGATCATGATCATAATATCAGAATCATGATTCTTTAAACCTGCTCGAGAAACCACTGCATGTTTTGATGCTATGACTAATCTACTCATTACTGATTTTATCTTATCCGAAAGATATTTTTTAACGATTTAACCACAATATCAGTAGCATACGCCCTACACTCTACGAGTAAAGTATATTTGTATGTATGCACATAATAATAATAATATCTTTATTTTACATCAAAGGATGTATGGTACAATTCTTATACATTGTTGTAGTAATAGGTCTACTTAAATTATCATAATTGATAAAAAATATCAATTTTGTTTATACATTTCAATATTATGTTAATTTTGAGTTTATTTTAAATTTTGTAATAGGTGGTTCTTTCATCCTATCTAATTGGTGGACTTCTTTTGAAATTTCATGTAAATTTTTCTATGTATGAGTATATTTTACGAATTCAGTTCTTAATTTCTCGTAATTTCTTGTATTGTGTTCATTTAGGCCTGCATCGAAATTTTTCTTATACTGATATAATTTTTTTGCGCGTAACAATATAACCCAATGTTTGCATAAAAACCGAACTGCGTTTTTTATGATTAATAAACCCGCAACAGCTAACTTACCTCAAAAAGCTGCAAAAACGTTGTAAACGACTGTTGTTTTCTACGTTACTGCATTTTTATAATCCGCTTTTGTTATAACTATTTTATTACAATTTATATTGATGTGTTATTCCTTGTGATTAGGTACAATTTATACTTTTATGCACATAAATAAAAAACATTAATTGATTTGGAAGGAGCCATTCAATTAAGTATTGTTCTTTTTTCAACTTGACTTAGGCAAATTTTCAAAAGCTTATATATGTAGTTTTCTTCCGAAAGATTTCATTTAGAAATTTTTATCTGCTTGAAAATTCTTACTAAGCAACATATTATTGGTGTTAAAAACTTAAAATTTTTATTACCCGTAGCTGATAATTTTTACTGTGTTTTTGATTTATAAAAAAAATCAACAATTTAACCACCCAATGCATTTTGTTCAAGCTTTTATCCGAAAAGTGCATTGCAGCTTAATTATAATCAATTACTCAAAATTAAAAGAACTCAATACAGTTCTTTTATTTGTGTTTTTCCATAGGATTTGCAAATTCAACGAGTCAATTAATAATAATACTTCACTCAAAAGGCAACTACACCGAAACTTGAAACCATAACATAATTTGATATTTAATTGTATGTTTAAAAATAATATTACTGTTCTTATTACACAAGTAAACATATTTCCAAAGCAGCCTTCGGTCAGGATCTAGGCAATATGACAACAGTACAGTTGGACATTTTGCATATGCCATACTTCAGGCGCTCCTCTTTTTTGCCGTGTAAAAGGAGAGTAGTTTTCCATACAAATAAAAAAAATTGGTTAATTAAATTTTAGCGTTTGTCATATGAACAGTTTGTGTTTACTAATACATTTACACATAGTTTAGCAACATGGCAACTTAGATTTCGGTAAAATATTTGGAGAACCTAAACTATAATTTTTTTTTGTATTTATTGCATTTTATCTTGATATTTAAATTTATTTTCTTATTTATTTATTATGAATATTATTATTTACAAAATGATATTATATACTATAGAATTTACGCCTTTGAGACTTATGCCTACAACTCATACACTAATGTAACTGAAAAACGAGTTTGATGTGAAAAATTATTATTAGGGCGATTACAAGACCTACATCGTGAAGAAGTATCTTAAAAGCTCAACATTATTAATTCGAAGGACTTTTGAACTCAACTTTTGGGAGGGATTGAAAATTTTTTACACATCAAGTTTCTTCTGTTGGTCACAAAGACTTCCCCAGGAGTTAATCTCGATATCTGCTGGTGTTAGAAAAATAGCAGGGGGCCGTACTTTTGGAACACCCTTGGTATATCGATAGACTAAGCACAAAACTTTTCCTCCTTTTTTCTCAGCTTGTGTGCATCGTAGAAGAAATCTGCGCCCATCTTTATAGTGGGAAACTGATTAAATTGAATACGCAGCTTATCAGCTCACATTCTCTGGACTCATCTCTTGAACAAGACTTCAGGCTACAGCACTAAGATAATAACTTGGAAGCGCGTGGTATATTAATTTGCAATTATCTGGTTCCATGAAACGTGTTTTATTAATGGACGTGGTGATATTTACAACAATTAAAAGTTATTTATGTTCTATCGAATCGAATATTACCTGGAATATGAGCTACATATTCATCCATACAACGTCTGTAACCTTCATTTACGATTCTATGAGATTCTATGACAATAATTCTTAAAAAAAAAAACTTATGTCTGCGCGATCGAAGGTCCCCATATGAGTAAATGGAATCCCGCACACTACAACGAACACGCCAGTGTTTTGTGTAGGTATTCCATTTACTCATATGGTTAGCATCAAAGATAACTTATACCTATACCTATACCTGATCTATAGGGTATTACATTCGCTCGCGCAGTCGTACGTCGTAAGGTGTTATGTCGCGTCTTGTCATGCAATTGATAGGGAGTCAAGGGTCATTGGAAGTTCATTTTTAGTCCCATAAGAATAACATTTTGCAAACTTTCGTTGCCTGTATTTCCGAAACTATTCATAAAAATAAATAACCCTCAGAAATAAAACTGGTTTTAAACTATTTTTTAAGAAAGACTGTTCATAATCATACAATTTATGTACATTTTTTGTCCGCCATTTTGAAAAAAAGTATATTATATTGATTAGGAATTATTACACGAATTTTCAGGAGAAAATTATTCTTAACACATTATTTTAAGACATTTCAATTGTGAGTATTTCTTATTAAAACTGCATTGTTCTGGAGGTACAGACAATGAAAGTTTGACCAATGTTATTCTTATGGGACTAAAAATGAAATTCAAATTCCCCTAGCTCCGTAACCATCAGGTTTAGAAAAAAATATCAGGGGATAAAAACGTCCTAAAATTATACTACATAATCCCAAATTCACCTAAAAAGGAATTGGGTGGTGATGTTCTGCACGTACTCCCCGGGTGGTGCTAAACGAAGAAAAAATTTTTGAAACTGAATTATTACGCAAGTGATCTCTCAGATATGCCAGCTGCCAGACCAAATCCTAACGACCCGTTACGTCAGGGCCGCCCACGGGGGGGATTGATGGCGCAAACTGCGCCGTTGAGCCAAAATTTGGGGGGATTTTTTTGATTAGCGGGGATTTTTTGGATTTGGGGGAGGAATGAAAGGAAATCATGTCTCCAAATTTGTATAGAAGAGAACAAGTTTTGTTGACTCAATGTTGAATTTAAAACTACATTAGAAGTGTAAAATACACAAAAACAGAGCTATTAATTGAATTAGCTTTTGGTTAACCCACAAATTTGTACTGTCAAATCTTGCACAGTGGATGGAATGGCAACACTGGAAGCAGACTAAAATTCCCTAGATTATCATGTCGTTCTGCAACCGTGATCGATCAGTGGCAATTTCAAATTGCTATTCTAGACCCTTTTGTTTTGTAAAATGTTAACAGTGACGAACCAAGAGAAATATTTTGTTTTGAGGGGGGATAGTCCCCTCGAGTTTCATCTCCCAGGCTTGACTCAATTCTGTATGGTAATTTGGCCTGTAACACGGCTGCAACAAATTCTAAGAATGAACAAGTTTTACTTTTAGGTTAGTTTATATTAGACCTTTATACATATATTATAGGCCTGATCTAAAGTGGACTGTGTTTCAAAACGAAAGAGTATTAATATACAAACTTAAAGTAATATTTTAATACAAACATGTAACTTAAACTATAATAAGATATGCAACTGTGTTAAATATCTAAGTTATTATTAGGCCCTACGTTTACTGGTGCGATCTTCTGCGGTGTACATGAAGTACAAAGTGACATATGACAATGTATACAGAACCGAATATTCGGTTCTGTATACATTGCATATGATATGTAAATCAGTATTACCACTCTTCTTAACCAAGGATGAAGCATTTATCCCTGAAGGTTATGTTTTTGTTGTGGTAAAATATTTTGTAGCACTGTAAATCCGGCTGAATTATTAGGCCGGTTCCTACGTGGGCGACAGATGCGACGCTACAAGAGCGACAAAATTTCAAACAAATGTATAAGCATTAGAGCGTTCTTAGTGGGCGACAGCAGCGACAACAATTTACAATGTATAACGTTATGGCGATGCAAGCTTGTCGCTGGTGTCGCTCCCGTCGCTCTCGTCGCGTCGCATCTGTCGCCCACGTAGGAACCGGCCTAACAACATCGATCGCAACCCCTGTGTCGAGGCTTAGACGAACCTTTCTAAATTTCTGTATCAAACAAAAAGCATTAAGTTTATTCACGTTAGTATATCTAGTCAATGCTAAAATGTTGAAGTTACCCAAGGTTTCAACTTGATATCTTGTGATACATCAGATGTAAAATGTTAATTTTTAACATCACAAACAGACATACGAAAAGCCAACCCAATTCACAATATAAAATATAGCAATATATTTTAATAAAATATATGAATGTTGTATATTATTAATTTTTATAGGCCCTAAGATTGTGATTTATTAAAATTCTGTACATTATGCCTACATGTGGCCTACCGTACCCATTTATTTTTATTTTTAAATTTAGTTTTCATTGCTTTTTTTATGAAAGGAAAGGGAAAAGAAATTAAACTCCATAAAAGTTATAGTGTACATAGTCAATGGTTATGCCTTAGTCTTTAGTCACATCATACATAATTTCATAAATCCTACAATTCTGTGATCCGATCAGAATTTGCTGTAAATTCAATGTAAAAATTTCAATAAGGCTAAAATCATTGCATTTTAAATTAAGTAAATACTAGGGATCGCCTCCTGATCGAAATTCGATCAAAATTTCGGTTGATTTGGACCCAAGAAGCTTAAAAACATTTTAAAACTAAAACATCTGTTCTTTCTAATTTTCTAGCAGGTGTTTTTACAACAGCTGTCTAATGATTCATTCTTCTCCTTTCTCCATAAGATTAACATTGTAACTTTGAAAGCCTGTGGGGCGTAGCTCTGGAGTCCGATGTGAATTAGAATGTGATTCTGCTCATCTACAGCAAAATACCTTTCTAACGGTATCCGCGGCTTTATCCTACGATGCACACGAGCTGAGAAAAAAGGAGGAAATGAAACATGCTTGCGTATTAATATATAGATAATTGTAACATGCCTAACTGAATGGGGTTTTTGACATAGTAATAGTCCCTTCAGGGTAAAACCATTTAAATCAACATAATTTATTTGAAAATAATGAAAGTTGAGTCAAAATTGGCATAATCGGTAACATTTGTCAATGCTGCCGTAATATTTAAATGTGTTTATATTCAAGAAACTGATAAAGTTTTAAAGTAAAATACAGTTATTAATGTGGTGGAAGGAGAGATTGCTAAAAGCCAACCTGTGCGTTGTTGATGTGGGCCCTACAATCTTTGGGGGGGATTCGCGCCATGGCCTTTGGGGGGGGGATGGGCACCCCTGCGTTACGTACTGACGCAGGTGCTTTGCACTGCAGAACATCTTTTATCATTATTATTTAAGTTGGTAGCTGGCTATGACAGGCATACGATATGTATATACCTAAAAAGGAGTATTACTATCTAAAAATATTGATTGAATTACCCCCCAAAACCCCAATTTTGGTGGAGGGACCGTCGTTTTTAGGATTGCAATAACTATACTGGCCAAAGACGAAAACAACTTGAAAATTAGTTGAAAATTGTAGGAGTTTCAATTAAATAAAAGAACCCCTAGCGTATAAAATAGCAGTAGTTACATAGGTGGATTGATTGACAAGTTTCAACTGTCCGAGCACTGTAGTTCCCGGTCCGGCCGCAGGGTTCGCTAGCGGTCTGATAAGATCAACAATTAGCTGGCAGTGAACGAGTTGTTGAACTATGGTAATGCGAGAGATAGCATCTCACATTGCGGACAAGATGACCACCGCTTCCTGCCTCCGCCCCGGTGAACGACTCGCAAACCCGCTACGGTCGGGGGTAGCGATTTTACGATGTTTATGAGATATATTTTAAGCTAATTTTAATAAATGTCAATTTTGATTTATTGTTTTAAATCTGAAACAGTTTAGTCAGTATCATTAAAATTTTAAATTTTGGTTATCCTATTAGAAAGATAGACCTGGAACAAATAACCGATTGTTTAAGCGTCTGATGAAAAAAATAATTTTTTTACCGTTCAGGAGTATTTTGGCCTACATATTACCGAACTACAACGTTCGGTGTCGTTATACTGAGAAATGTATATATTTTATTCACCAATGGAACTGAACCATTTGAACTGAAAATGGGTCTTTTCCTGGATCGTAGAAAAACTAGCCAGGTTTTTACCTGGTTAGTTTTTCTATGCCTGGAACTTTTGATCTTATACTGGATCTTTACATTCGAATTTTTTACTCAAGTGGATCAAAGGAACTGTAACTGGATGTTTACCTATGAATTAATGCTGGATCTTTTAATACCTGTATTTCAATATATTTTCCCCCTGTATTTTTACTGCATGGATCTTCGAAAAATACATTACGAAAAATAGGCCTACTTATTTTAATGCAAATTCTTTTTTTACGGATCGGTCTAAGCCATCATGCACAGTCTTGTTACTGTTTTAACTTTTCAATTTTATGATCAACCATAAGATACGAGTGAGGTGAATAGACAACTTCGCCCAGTGCGTATAAGTGTTTAAGTTGCGTAAGAAGAATTATAAACGGTAACATGTGAACTTTTTAAATTTACAGGTCACCAGTTTAATTGTAATGTAATTTGCTTATGGTTAAGGACGGGTTTGTCTCCAGTCCTGGTAACGAAGATAAAGATAAATATTTTTCTTCGACCCATGCCAAAGGGACAACCGATAACCTTGCTATAGCGGGCGTGACTTGGCTGCACGCGCGAATAATTGGACATGTCTCTAGACTTTAAAATCATACAACACACAATTTAGTACAATTTACTCACAGAGTTTTTTTCAACGGAATCTAACCAAAGTAAAAGAGGGAAATAAGAAAATCAATTACATGCAATGCACTCATGAGAGAGTAAAGTTGCATTGCAGACATAATACTATGCTATAAGTCAGTACAAATAGTATCTGCACCATATCTTACACAACCACTAACCACTACCGCAGAGCCGATAAAAATACTGCATGACCAAGCAATATGTCCACAGTCGATTCAACTAACGAAAATTTTAAGACTTGAATAGAATCGAACAGGCCGACTCAATCAAACTACCCCTTTGTTTTAATAACAACTTTTACAAATCACAATACATTTTAAATCCTCATCTTCCATATGTGTGCCATTTAACCAAATTAATTAAGTATTATTTTAATCTAAAGTTTATTTGTCCAATTAAAAGTTAAAAAAAATCCCATTAAATCAGTTTAATCCAGAAGAAGGAAATTTAGTTTAGATAGGCTAAATAACACCGGACCCGAGGAACAGTAGTTTAGAGGAGTGTTTGAAACAGTTTGACTTTCACACACAGATGGATTGGTAGTATTGCCAGCGACACGCACGTAGTCCGTAGCGTGATGGTTCCATGTGGAACGACTCTAGTCAGATACGGGGTGATTTATGAATGTTCCGAGCATCGGAAAATATTTCCTGCTTTTTCATGCTTCAGCCATTACGGAAATCACTCTGGTTAACTACAATTTTTTTCTACAACGAAATATTGAGAACCTACTTTGACAGTTTTATTCTATAATTTCAGTTTAGTATAGATTTTTAGGTTTCACCATACAACAGATTAATTTGCTGGTAAATATATCAATGTTGGCCTCTAGTATTAGAGGCTTAATAAATTTAATCCATTCCCAAATGTTACTCCTCTTTATTGAGAGTCTGCTGTACCGGCCGCCTTGGATTTTATTCCTATAAGACTAATGTTAAATTTCAAACATCCGCTACGCCTTTATTAGGCCTATTGGTAAAAAAAAAATCATCTTTATGTCATTTTAAAGTAAATTTAAATTTTTAAGTGATTTTCAGTAGTAATCTTATAAATCACTCTATAATCGTAATTTTTATTTCATACTGTCCTAGATAATAATGTTCTTTTAAATTACATAAAGATGAATCTGTTTTGACTAATATTAAAGGCGTAGCGGATGTTTGAAATTTAACATTTGTCTTACGGGAATAAAAATCCAAAGGCGTCCGGTACTGCAGTTTCTTAGTGTTTGAGAATGAGGTTTAAATGAAAAGAAAATGGCGCTATTTGTGAAGCAAAAGGAGGAGGTTTATCCCCAAGCAATGATCAGAGAAAAATAAAAAATTATAGCTAGAAATTTCAATGAACTTTGATTTATACCCTATATTTATTGACAAAGGTATGTTTCGAAGGACATGTTGTAGGGGAATCCTGGTTATGAAATCATTGTACTCTCATAGACAATTTTCAAAACGCTGAAATTTGCAAATTAATAATTTTCCAGTATTGAACGAGGAAAATGATTTTATGGTGTATTAAACATTTTTGTAACAACAATCTAACACCTTAAAAATACATTAAAAATAGCAAATTTTGAGAGGAGGTAGAAGATTTATTACCTGTAGTTTTTTTCTAATTTTCGAGGGTAAGAAGAACTCCTTTCGCACTCCGAGGTAAGCCCAATCATAGTCGGATGTGCATAGTAGCCTAAGTGCAGAATTTAAAAAGCTATCTTCATCTTGATGGCAGGGAAAATTCGTCCACAAATGTTGGTACTAAGCATCAGATGAGAGCGATTGGCAAGACTGGTTGGACGGTGTTGTACGGCGGGAGGCTGGCCACTTCAACAGCTGATTTCGACGCCTCTACAACACCCACCCCCTTGTAAGTGTTTCATCCTAGGCTTAATTAGTTTAAATTTTAAATTTTCCTTGATTACAAACTTTTTATTATATTAGCCTATGATTAAAAATAATTATTCCAATCTTTTAAATGCAGAACTGCAAATGTCCCTAGAATATTTGAATAAGTTACATATTCAACATAAAATCATATAAACATTACATAGTAAACAATTTCCAACGTTCCGTGAATACATAAGTATTTCTATATTTTTAGGCAAATAAAAGTAGGCCCTAAGTAAAGGATAAAAAATATAGACTAAATTCACAGAACCTTTCAACTTACACCAGTACTGTACCAATGTTTTATAGTTTATAAAAAATGTAGATATTTCAAAACAACATAGATCTTGCATTTTACATTCTAACAATACACAATTCTGCATACTTCTTAAAGAACAAGAGAGAGAATCGCATCATTCATTTGAACGATTTAAAAATTACAAATCTTTATGCATAACATTTGAAACATTTTTTTTGTATCCATTTTTGCATTTTAGAAAGTAGTTTATCAAATTCTATAGTTAAATATTGCTTTGTACTCGTAACTATGTAAGACAGACCCCAATATGCAGATTATCAAAAACATGAAACGCCACGGTATCCGTAAAAATTGCTTTATGTATATAATTAATGCGTGTTATATGGTTGAATTCAGAAACATTTTTATTCATATCAAATAGTCAATACTGGCATCGACTATGTGTTGAAAGACTGGTCCAATTATCAAATCTATTGGCGTCAAGCGGCTGTGATTTTTTTTTTTTTTTTTTTTTTTTTTTTTTTGAGGGAGAGGCGGAAAAATGCATTACGCACACAGGTGGCCAGCCTGTAGTGTGGGGCTCCCCTAAAAAACGGGTTTACCCACTAAAAAACCTCCTCTACTCTTTAGGAATCTAACCTGGAATTGTTTATCACATTACGTCAGGCTAGGCCTAAATTTGGCTTACGCCCGTCGGGCTCGCTCCTTATCCAGCCGCTCTATCAAGGGATCTGGGCCACTTCGCGGTCCAGATCGGTTTTCTTTTCCAGGAGGATGCCCCGGACGAACTGTGACAAACAATCCCAGTTGCCCTCATCCTCCAAAATCTTTTGGTAGACCGAGTCCACCGAAAATGCACCAAATATTTGTGTGGCCTCCAGGCGGGGCCCTTCCCAACGGGGGCATCGGAAGAATGTGTGTTCCGCATCGTCGGGAACACCCGGGCAATAAATGCAGTCCGGTGAACCGGTCTTTCCCATCCGGTTCAGGTACAACCGAAAATAGCCGTGACCTGTCAAAAATTGGGTCAGGTAGTAGTCCACCTCCCCATGCCGCCGTTCCACCCATGGTTGGACCTGCTTGATAAGTCGCGCAGTCCATCGTCCTCGGGTGTCGTGCTCCCAGCTGTGTTGCCACTGCTGGAAGGTTCGGGAGCGCTCTTCTGTTCTTGCCGTGTCCTTGCCGATCTCGCCTTGTCTCTGATAAATCGCTTTCCTCTCCCCTGCCAAGAGCTTGACAGGGATGACTCCGGCGACCACCAGGACGGCAGGCTCGGACACTGTCCGGTAGGCGGAACACACCCTGAGCGCGGCTTGACGCTGAACCCGGGCGAGTCGCAGCCTGTAGCACTCCTTATCTAGAGCGCCTGCCCACACCTCTGCCCCGTAAAGGAGCACGGACTGGACCGCGGACATCAACAGACGTCTTCTGCTGGATCGGGGACCCCCGACATTGGCCATCAGCCTACTAAGGTGAGTAACTACCTTAGCGGCCTTGTCCGCCGTACGGAAGATCTGATCCCTCCAGCTTAACTTGGTGTCCACCATAACCCCAAGGTATTTGGCGGCACGAGTTGATGTGACCACCTCCCTTCCCACTCTAAACGGGACGACGGTGTCGATCCTCTTCTTCGTGAGAATCACGATCTCCGTCTTACTAAGAGCAAGCGAGAGACCGTGATCGGACATCCAGTTGTTGACAACCCGCATAACTCGGTTCAACTTTAGTTGGGCCAGCTCAACGTTGCGTGCAGCAATGAGAGCTGCGACGTCATCGGCGTACCCAACCAAAGTGGTTTCCTCAGGCATCTCGGACCTCAGGAGGCTGTCATAGGCAACGTTCCAGAGATCCGGGCCGAGTATTGAACCTTGTGCGGCACCAGAAGTGACTTCCATAGTCCGCGTTCCGTCCCTTGTGTCATAGATCAGGCTTCGAGAGCGTAGATAATCCTCGATGAGCCGCAACAGATATGCAGGAATACGAAAGGTGTTGCGAAGCGCATCCAACATATCGACCCACCTCGCCGAGTTGAAGGCATTCTTGACATCAAGCGTAACAAGAAGCACTACTCGGCGGGAGAAATGGTTGTGGCTCTCGGCTCTCTCCACAGCTCTCTGAACTTCGGTGACAGCGTCGATCGTTGACCGTCCCTTTCTGAAGCCGTACTGACGGGGGCATAAGTCCCCGGCAGCTTCCACGGCAGAAGTCAGGCGGGAACGGATCAGCTTCTCGAACAGCTTCCCAGCCGTGTCCAACATGCAGAGAGGCCTGTGGGACGACGGCAGTTCGGGATCACCTTTGCCCTTGCTGATCAGTACAAGCCTGGCTGTTTTCCAGGGAGCCGGAAACACCCCTTCTACCAAACAGGCATTGTACATTCTCAACAACAAGTCAGCGTTAATTGAAAATACTTTCTTTAAAGCCTCACTGGGAATCCCGTCCGGGCCAGGAGCCTTGTTTCTCTTCAGGGAGAGAACGGAGGTTTCCAGCTCCTCGAAAGTGAAGAGTGGAACGTCCTCTACCCGTCCGAAGTCAACCAGCGGTCGCTGTGGATGTTCAGGAAACAACGCAGCGACGATCCTCCCCATGGTGGCGCCCTCCATGATGGAAGGTGGAGAGCGGGCGCCGAGTTTCTGTGTTACAAGTTTGTAACCCAGGCCCCACGGGTCGGAGTCAACGTCGTCACGAAGTCTCCTCCAGCTATTCGCCTTGCTCCTGTTTATCGCCTGGCGGAGAGATTTTCTCGCAGCTTTATAGGCCTCCGACTTACGAACTCTGTCTGCGGGAATTCTCGCTCTTGTGGCGGCTCGTCTAGTTCTTAAACATGTTCTTCTGAGTTCCGCAATCTCTTCAGTCCACCAGTAAACGGGTTGTTTGTCGCGTCGGGGTTTCCTTAAGCGGCTGTGATTTGACGCCCATAGATTTGATAATAATGGGACAAGGGACAAGTCCCAATACCACTCCTCCAATATTAACACATAATTCATAACAGGATTGACGACGTTAAAGGTATGTAACATAATTTATATTTATTCAAAGACTCAATCGAGTACAATAGGCTATTAAATTAATATGGGACTTTCGCAGACGGTTACTGTACATTGATATAATCTCCAGGTAAGGAACGCCACAAGGTTACACTCTGACTCACTCATTTTCACGAAATCTACTACTGTAAGCACTGTCATATTTCAAAATAAATACAACCGCCATTTTGAGACGGAAAAATATTTTTTAACATTTTTTTGCAGTTATTTAATTTCTAAATTAAACACTAAACCAAGTATCAGGGACAGCTTTAAAACTGGTTTATATACTAGTTGCAAAGTTGACATTGGGTACAGCAAACGAAGTTGTCATAACATTGTGTAAGTCTTTTGGCTGTCGACTATGACAATTTCCTTCTATCATAATCCATTCATGTTCAAGACAGCCTGGTGAGGATTGCACCAGGCATGGAAACCCTTAGCTGGAACATATGTTCTAGACAGCGGAAGTGAGAAAAGCAGCGGGCATGTAACCCCTAACTGGAACATATGTTCTAGACAGCAAGGGGCGAGGAATGTAGCGGGCATGTAAACCCCTAGCTGGAACATGAGTGAACAGTCGGTTGGTTGGCCGTTAGAGGGCAGAGCGGACCGTTGTCACAGTACACGGGGGTTGGCCCTCTGAATAGCCAAACGTCCGTCTGATGTCCCGTCTCTCACACTTTCTCTTCCCTCAATATCCCATCCTTCCGGGGGCTTGTGAAAAATGCCCATTAGAGGCAGATGTGCTTAACGGTTCGACTGGGGTCTCTTTATCCACCACCACCAACAACAACTAAACCAAGTTTCAGTTTCATGAGTTATCTTTCATGGTTTGTAGAAATAAATTTTTATTGAAAAATACAAAATAATGAATATCTTGGTAACAAGGGTTTTTCAGAAAAAAAAAAAAAAAACACAATATACTTGATTTTATTTTTTATTTTATCAATCCCAAAGTTTTTACCTTAATCACGGTACACCCTGTATAGCGTCTATGAATGCATCCAACTCTAAAATATATTAAAATAATGTAAGAAAATTTTCATAAACGATGAAATTCATTGACAAAAATAAATAGTGTTTTAGTAGCTTATGGTGCTCGGGGAGTATGCTTAATCATGGGTGTTAAGGAAATTTTAGGAAATTAACATTTAATGTTATCATTTTGAACAAAATTCAATTCAGTACAAGTTTTTTACGATATTTTCACAGGCTTTAAGAGAGTTTCCACGCGCATAAGGGCAAGTAAAATAAAACTCTCAAATGTCTGATGTAGCGCCAAGCTGTTGTTCCCCCTCAGGAGCTGGGCATTCCTATAGAGAGCCGTCGGCGTCGTCTGGGCTGGACAAGGGCTCAGCTAAGTAACCTAATGGGCCAACAGTAAAAGTTCATTTACAGTAATTGACTCTTAAGAGCCAAACAGACGCTGCAGTAGGGGGAAACCCAGCCAAATTCCAACGTTGTTGGATTGATAATGTTACTATTGAATACTGTTTTCCTAAGCTACATATAAACACTAAAATACTTGCGGATATTTTATCATTCGATCCCTTCATTTTTTTAGTATTTGATTTATCATACATAATTTTATTAAAGTTATCAATAAGCATATTTTGCATTTCGTCCAATTAAAAAACATAGGCCTGTAAAGCAATAAATCATCTCCAAACTTTAACAAACCTTTATTCATTTGTTGGCAATACATTAGGCTACTTAAATAAAGTTCACGTAGTTTTTAGGTCTGGGCTGAAATAAAAATAAATCCTGAAATGTCGATATCAGAAATGAGTGATGAGAAATTCTCACATGCAGGTATCTATGTGAATTTACCTCGTCAAAAAACTGATTTAGTGTTAAGTACTCTTTATTCAATTTGGGCTTGTTTTAAATCTACTCAGACAAATCAAATGGAGAACAGTCAAAAGATCTAGTATAAATTTTGCAATAGCCAATTTAACAATTATATCGGCGGGAGCGGTCCAGTTGTACCCAGCGGCGGCCGGCGGCGCATTTTGCAGTGATTCAATCAATGTTGATGGCACTTCCTGTATCTCACAAGATCTAGAGCAGATCTAGAGTAAACTGGTAGAGCAGCTCAGCTAACGGTGGAGACCAGAGGTCGGCGGGAATAGGTCGCCAGAGTCGCCTGGGTATGAGGAAATTTAATCCACTATTTTAATATTTTGCTATCTTGAAGTTTTATCTATTTTTCATAAAGTTATGCAAGACCAAACTGAATGATAAAATTATTCATGTTGATTTTCAGGAGGCCTAACTTATTTCTTTCTGTATTAGTCTCCAAACACAATAAATTATTCTTTGTATACATAAATTAGATCTGTGCAGACGAGTATTTTAATAAATATCGAGAGTAGGGTAGAGATTTTTTTTTTAAGTATTTTACTAATCATACTTACTTAACACTCTCTAGAAAAGTTTTTATTCAAGATCAAAATTAATATTTTGGTAATATTTTCATTTGGTCTTGGTGGACTACAAACGCATGGAATGTTAATACTGTAACCACGTGTTTATAACCGACCAGATGTTTGAGACAGTTGCACAACTACAACAGTCTATACTAACAGCGGTGTCTGTTCTGTTTCTTTAGGCCCGTATTATACTAGGACACTGTGTCCGGGACCCTCGTACTAACATAGAATCAATTGAGAGCTATTATACGTAGCGGGACACTCAGGCGGGACACTGTGTACACGGGACACTACAACGGTGGCCTGCTGGCCACCGGCAACAGAGACCAAAATTTCAGTTGATCTGGACCCAAGAAGTTTAAAACATTTTATAACTGAACATCTGTTCTTCCTGTTTTTAGCAGTTGTTTTTACAACAGCTGTCTAAAGATTCAATCAATTCTCCTCCATAAGATTAACATTGGAACTTTGAAAGCTTGTGGGGGTAGCCCTGGAGTCCGATGTGAATTTGAATTATAGGAGTCTGCTCATCTACAGGACCAGGCCTATACTTTTCCAAAGGTATGCACAGATTTCTCCTACGATGCACACGATCTGAGAAAAAAGGAGAAAACAAAACATGCTTGCCTATTATAGATATTTTAAGTATTTTGGCAAATGTATAGGCTAGAGCTTGGTTTGTGACGGACTCGGAAGTAAATCGGACAACACACCGATGAAGTGACGACACTGATACTCAAAGCAAAGGTTTTGACAAACCCCTAAGTCCTAGGGCTAAACCTACGGTACTTTTTTGAGTAAGTACATTTTATGACAAATTCGCTAATAATTAGGCCTATCAATTATACTCATCGTAGGCCGTAGGTGTTTGTCTACAACTCATTTCTCTGCATTTGAGCAAACTTAAACGCAATCCTATCAAAACATTGTCATTATATATCAATGTGGTTCAGAAAGGGATGTTTTGTGTGGTCTATGCCTAGCATAACATAATTATGTTATGTGCTCGCTGGGTCTATGATAATCCATCACAAATTTCCTGAATGTTATCGACATGTCATATTTTATCATATCACATGCACATGTCATATCAACATTTGTATAAATATTCGTTTGTCTATGTGACAATTATATGAGTTTCAGTATTTTCCTAAAACAAAATTAAATAGGGCCTACATAGTTATTTCATAAATAAAAATAGATTAGTTTTAGTAGACTAGGCCTACGAATTAAAGACTTTCTTCTTCGAGCCTGCAAAACACTAAAAAAGCGACTCGCATATTCTCCTCTTTCTGACTGTGAATATATATGTTAGGTCCTATAAACAGCTTTTGTCATGTTGATAAACATTGAATTGGTACGGTACGTAGTCTTGTTACCTCATCAGATTCTAGATGCAATAAGATTTTATTGGTGCCATTAAAAAAATTTACAGCAATAGGCATAAGTAGGCCTAGAATATAATACATTACAGTTTAATAAAATGAACAAGTCATTAACATTAACATCACAAAATCAGTCCATCTAAGAAATCATACGTAAAATATTAGTCAACACTATAAAATGCACTTTGTGTCATCCACATAGACAGTTTCCTTTAAAATATTTCTATTTAACTTCTTATAAATGAAATCTGTTGGTAAATGGCGTCCATAGGAGGGAAATAAAATACCATGTTTCGCTTAAAAGCAGTACGGCATAGGCTTAAGGTGCGTTTATCATTGACTACAATCAACAATTAGGCCCAACGAAGTATTGTATGATTGTTGTAACGGTTATTGTTTCACAATCAGCTGATTGCCAGGAGTAGACTTTAATCAGCTGATCAATTGTTGAACAGCTGTTGCATGTCCGTCAGCTGGCTTGCGGTCATTTAATGGCTTCAAGGCCACGTGTTTCTTTGAACCATTGATTTATCGTCTTCCCCTCTCAGTTAACTCATATTTTCATTCATATCCTGGTAAGACGTGAGCAATGGAGTATAAACTACAGATCTTACTTACTAATAAAATATATGGTATTTTGGAAACTGCTACTCCTGTCATATACTGTAGGCCTACATGAGTTAAAAGATATTATTAAGGAACCTACTACATTAGAAACCATGTACAAAAAACATAGATAACCAAATCTAAACTTAGTAGGTGACAAGGTAGGACCACTGGTGTATTAAATGGAAGAAATTTTAATTTCCCGTTGCTATAGACATGATGAGCAATAATTGTATTGTATTATAAGTTATAGTATAGTTTGTATACTGGTATTTAAAGTATTTTTCTTTATATATATATATATATATATATATATATATGTGTGTGTGTGTGTGTGTGTGTGTGTGTGTGTGTGTGTGTGTGTGTGTGTGTGTGTGTGTGTGTGTGTGTGTGTGTGTGTGTTTCATCTTAAACTACAAGTTTTACTTTATCTCTTTTAAATTTCAGTCAAACATCAGTGTAAGATGATTTTGTATTTTATAACCTTTTAATTTTTTTTCAATAAAGCAAAAAGTAATATGTTATATTTTACTATCCATCTATCTTCTTATTTCTATAGCGGTTTCATCTGTTAATTCCATTTTTCTCTCGACCTACTGAACCGATTTTTAAGATTGAGGTGTCATTTTAAAGCTTAGGATATACCGCAGTGACGAATTGTAATTAAAAAAGTCATATTGTTTCGGGCTTCGCCTCCCTCGCCTTTGATTTATTTCTAGATGGCGCTTTAAAATGTTGACCAATTTTTAATGCAAGTTTTCTAATGTTAATTGTGATTTAACAGCTGATTACCTTCAGAGGAATTTTAACAGCCAGATAGTAAACAAAAATTAGTCTATGTCACTTCATAATCAACATTCACGTACTGTAGGTGAGTTCACTCATACAGAATCATAAAATGCGCAATTTGTGCAAGGGCCAACTCGTCCATAAAAATGATGTAAAAAATTTAGGAATAAATATTTTTAATATCAGTGAAACACCATCAACTGTATACTAAATGGGGACTTAGTCACTGCTAAGTTTGTAAAAGAGGATCTCCCAGAAAAAAATGTAGTTACGGGATTGATTTATGCTGTTTATGATGTTAAATCTGCGATGTGAATATCAAAGGATTAAGTTTACTGAGAGTCAAAACAGATAGTCCTAGACCTAAACCAATGTTTTTTTCTGAAAATAATATAAAATTAAGATACTTTTGATTGATTGAATAAAATGGAGAAATTGAAAATTGACTGTCTTAAGTATACTCTGCACCTTGTTGACATGAAGAAAGAAAAAATCCAAACTTGGGTCTTGGCAGTAAAATTGAGCAACCAGATCTAACGGTTTTATAGGACCAGTGCAGTTTAAATGGCAAGACAGGATCATATAGCTAACAGGACCAAGCACTAACTGGAATTCTACAACTTCTGATTTTGTTATCTGCTTTAAAATATTTTCAAGTCTGCCTTGCAATTTCATGATACTGCCATAGTTAAAAAATATGCCATTATTAGTAATTAATTTTAATCATATAACTAATATTTATTATAAATTTATCTTTAATGTTTAAAGATGACACGGGTATGTATCTGGTTTTGGTAGATTGGTTTGTCTTGAAATTTTGATTGCCTCTACTCTGCTTTTAACATGTTTTCTTATTTTTTCCTACATTTTAGAATCAACAGCAGTTTTATAGTTTACAATGAAGTAAAAGTGTGTTATTTTTTAAACAAAACACAAACTTTAACGGACCTGACATTGGAACCAACAGCTTGACGGACATGTTCGATAGTGTGTAGACCCATTAACGGCTCATCTATACTTTCAGAAAATAAATATGTCACATCTAAGAGTTTATTGCAGAACTAGGAAGTGAAATGAATTATTTGACACTTAAAACATTGAAATTGGTCAATAAATAGTAAGAGAGAAGTTGCGTGGAAAAAAAACATCTTCACGTTTTGAAGGTTTTATTCCTGAAAGACTTCATAAAAATTGTTAGGGACAGAACTCACTTGAAAAACCAGATTTTGATTTACCTTAAAATTTTACCCGATTCCAGTTGAGATGCGGTGGGCATGTCTTCTCTGTTTGCTGATCCACCACCTCCAATCCCAAGCGGTTGGGACGCAGACAGTCTCCAGCGGTGACGACGTCGTACCAATCCCTCCGCCAGAGAACAACACCACTGGTGAGGAGACCCAGGATGTGAACAATGGTGAAACAACAACGTCAAGGTCAGAGAGGACCCCCGTCCAGTTGCCGACGGGAGGTGTGTTGTACCCGAGGGCCTCCGAGAGTCGGGATGTCAAGTCACTGGACGGACTGTGGCACTTCGCACTTGACACCCGGGAAGATCTGGGAGTCAAGGAGCAGTGGTACAACAAGGATCTCAGCCAGGTTAGGCGTCACATTTTTATTTTTACATCACATTAAGTTTTATATTGGTAGAGAGGTATTTGTGAATCACACTATCATATCACTTTTCTGCACAAGTTCAATATTCCCAATAAGTTTGGTGAATTGTATTTAAGTTTATAACTCTGTGCTATCTCAAACGTTTCTACATTTTGGTCAGATACGAAGATAACTTAATAAGCTTATGAGACAAATTTATTTTTCCCTTTCTGATCTGTCGATTTTTTTTACCGATTGCAAATAGGGAATCAATTTTACGAACTCCACCTCATCACAAGATGTCTTCAAATGTAGCTGTTTTAATATCTGCAGCTACTCCAACTCCTTTTAGATAAACCTTCTTAAAAAAAAGGAAAGAAAAGATTCTGGCACACTGACAAACAATTTTTCACTCTCTTGACAAATTATCTTGAATAACACTGTTCAATATTTCATTGAGTGTGTAAAAACCTATCTGTACACATAACTGAAGGTTTTATTCAAATTTATGTTAACAAGCCAATTTCACAATACAATAGTCACAACAGCTTTGAAGTTGTAGTATAACTAATACCATTCACTAACTAAACACGATTGTAAAAGTAAAGCTAATGCATAGAGTGCCCTGATACAAAATTTTAATTTAATGACATCGGTTTAGAATTACATATACAAGAACATGTTGTTCAGAGAATGTCATTGATGTTTTAGTGGTTTTTGCAAGACAATTTTAATCAAAATCTTGTTGTTAAATTTAAAAAATATTACAAGTGCTTACCGATATAGTAATTTAACAAATAAGTAACAGTTTAATAATTGATTTGAGTTATAAAAACATCGTTGTAAAAACTGTTTGAAGACTTTAAAGTAGCGTGAAGTTTTATCTTTTGACAAATAAGGATCTCTTTTAAAACTGAAAACATTCTCTAAAAGCTGAATAGCCGAGCCCAAAAAGTCTATTTCCTTCTCGAGCCAAGCCTACTTATTCTGCTTACTTGCCCCAACTACTTGCTTGTTTGCTTCGCTCACTCGCTGCTTAAACTTTTCTGGTATAAATTTGTTTGACCACACAGATTTAAAATGTAATGCGTTGGTTTATCTATACCTTTATCAGCTGATTTTGGTTCAAAAAATTAAACCATAAAAATTGCTAATAACGAAAACGTGAGTATTTTGAAGGGCCGTGGGATGGAAACTGGATTTTTTCCAGTATTATGACCATCTCCACTCAATCCGCTGTGGACGAAAACCCCTTATAGAAAATATACAAAATCAACATGTTATAGAAAACAAGAAAACATTAAAAATCCTAGGACAGAAAAAAGCCTCCTCTACAGAGCTTGTCTTAGAGACGAGATGTGTGATGGGGCATCCACTTCAATAGCAATTATGACATTCTTTTCTTTAAAAAGTTTTGTTTTCCCAGATTCCCGGAGCCATTTTGATGCCAGTCCCCAGCAGTTACAACGACATCACGACTTTGGCTTCTGTACGTGACCACGTTGGACTTGTGTGGTACCAACAGACTTTTTTCATCCCTGAGTTTTGGAAAACTCAAGAGCAAAGAGTCTGGTTGAGGTTTGGCAGTGTCCATTACTTTGCTCATGTTGTAAGTTATATTAATTATCTTTCCTATTTAAAAATTTCCTAGATTCCCAACAACCTATAATATATCGAGAAAAAATAAATTGTTAAATTTGTTCTGGCACAGCTAAACATAGATACCCAAAGATTAGTTGCAATACAAACAGTTTGTAATACTCATAAAAGGATTTTTGTTTTTCATAGTTTTATTTTAGATGTGGCAGAAAACAGACAGGTAAAGAACTGTACAATTTAAAGGATAAAGTAAATTATATACTAAATTACACCTCCCCTCACCCTCTCAAATATAAATTTGCTATGTTGTCAGTTTAGTTTATTAAAATAATCCTAACTTCCTGAAACTAGAGACTATGAGTCAAAATCATACAATGTTTCAAAGTTCCATTGTGAGATTCAAAAATTGGACTCAGCAAGGTATGTTTTGTGTGGATAAATAATTCATGAAAAGTGACACTTTCATTAATTGTTAGAATTTAAATCTGATTCAAAATTTTAGAAAATTTCCCTATAGGGAATACACTATTACATATTACGGTAGTAGTAGTAGCCATGGTAAGACCTAAGTCCGGGACCACTTTACTTTTTCATTTTAAGGTCCCCAGAGAAGCCAAAAACACCATTCGTTCATTTTCTTGTATATGTATATCTGTCTTCAACTGATGTCCCAAATATTATGATTACATTGATTTTTAGCCAATTTGGTATATCGCAGGAAAATTTTAATAAAATAATTAATGTAAACTTTAGGAACAGAAAGTAGCCTAATGCCACATAGCCGACCTCAAATGAACGTTCAATTCAGGCCAGAAATGGCAGGCAGTCAAACTTTGCATAAGAGTATTTTACCAAAATTTTAATACGCAATAACTCGCGATATATTCCACCTTTTGAGATCAGGTTTGTGGCATTTTTATCCAAATCCAAAGACCTTTGAAATGATATATAAATTGACATAGCCCAATTCACTTTCCTGTCCGACTTCCACTAAGGGGGGTTACCAGTGTTGTGCCCACTCTGGGAATGTGGATACAACGATTTTTTACATCTACTAAATGTCCCAAACAATAATAAATACCCCCGTCGCAGCAGACCTGCGTACTCAGCGAATTTCCAACCAAAGAATTATTGTTTCAACATCAAAGAACTTTGTGGCTATCTTATATAATTAATAATCTTTACAAGGAAATATAATATATTTAATGGCATTATATTTCTGAGTAAATTATTTTTATTTAATAATTCATATATTAATATTTATATTGCAATCAATGACTTTTTTAACAGTAATAAAAGTGCATAATCCAAAGCTTCCATGCAAAAGGAAAGATTTATGTACAAATAACAAAACATAAACATTTAAAATTTGACAAATATTCAGAAGACAGCTGATCAGCTGATTAGGAACAGATACCTTATGTCTCCATCTCTCTTGCTCCCATTACACAATTATTATTCATGAGAGTACCATGGGATTTAGCATGTAGGTTTGCTGCCATGGGGTTTTTTTTTATCAAATCTTAATTACTCACCACCTAGTGAAGGTTCATAAAAATTTTTATGAAGATATGTTGATAAATAAGCGATATATAACTTTTTAAAGATTTACCCATAAGAATAACATGGGAAACTTGATTTGAATTTTCTCTATAACCAGTTAAGCTATTTTAAAGATTCAAAATACTAAATTGTTTGTTTTTTAAGCTCTTTCAAATGGTTTAAGTTAAAATTGATGAATTTTGAAAATTTAGGTCCAAAAATGCCAAAAACCCATTTTTGACCCCTTTGAAACCCCATAAAACCCCGTTCCCATAACCCGACAATGCTGGTTCGCGAACTCATGAATAGACCTGGTCTTACACCTTCATACCAAATTTGATCAAAATCGGAGGTCCGCTTCAAAAGTTGTCGGTACCACGGTCACGGACATATATATATAAATATATACATATATATAAAAACGAACGAACGGTGTTTTTGGCTTCTGGGGACCTCAAAATGAAAAAGTAAAGTGGTCCCGGGCTTAGGTCTTACCATGGCTACTACCGTAATAGCATATTCCCTATAGGGAAATTCGCTAAAAGTCAAATTTCGTTAGACTTTCAGTGCATGCTAAATCTGTTTAGAGCCTGGACTTCATTGTAAATGGCTACCTTTGAAGACAAGTGAAAATTTGTTTTTAAATTCTTTGTATTGAGTCACATCATTCAATTGGACATAAGAATTCCAAGTTCTTTTAAATACAAACTAAGTAGGGGTTTTCAGGTTTAGAATAATTTATTTATATTGGTTCTGAAATAGTTGGATACTAATAACCGATTAGTTGGTTGTGTAATCTAACTAATATCTTATCCTAAAAAGGTAGTCAAGGAACAATAAAAGAAAACCGTCAACGGTACTTATTTTTTTGACAATTTTAATAACCTATATAAACAAAATCTTTATAATTACTCTCTAACAATCAGAATTAATTGTATTATTACGTAGCAGTATTAATTTTGATTTAAACGAATACCGTTTAATAATTTTGATTTAGAACAGCACAGAGCAGCTAAAAGATATCTGGTCAAAGTGAGCAGACAAAGCGAGTTGCGCTGCTGGAACACGCTTCTTGAGGACATGAATTAAGGTCTCTTGGAACTAGGATATGATCTAGTCAAGAGGAAACACTTTCAGTGTCCCGCATGCGTACCGATGGAGGCTGGTAAATTGCGGAACATTCTGGACGATCGCTTCCGTGACCACGAGGTATGGGTAAATGCTCCACTTGGGGTTTATGGTGAGGAGATCCCGTTGTTGACGCACTAAGAGCTGCAGAGAACTATCAGTTCAATGAAGAATACAGAGGCCTCTGATGGTCAAGATCCCTGGTTCCTTTCAAGGTGTTGAAGTTGGCAGCGAGATTTGCTTCCTGTTACTTCTGAATATTGTGTAATGCATGCTTGAAAGTGGGTATCATCGTATCTCGTTGGTAACCGGAATAAGCTGGTTTTACTGAGAAAGAATAGGGTCAAGTATTGCTATACCATCATTTCGCCCTCAGTACATGATGGATACCACAGGAAAATTGATGAAGAGACTGTTTAATCGAAGGATTGGTGAAGTAGTTCAGGCTGCAGAAGAGAAAGTTTAGTCTCCGGTTGAATTTTCCAGAATATTAGACACTGGCACGGTCCCGTTGGACCCAAACAGCTGCACGTCAGCGAGTTGGATACCGATGGTGACGTAGGAGAAAACAGCTGCCGCCACCTTGGTGATCCAGTTCAGGTTCAGAGTGAAGATACCTCCGACAGAGCACACAACTTTGCTGTCAAGTGTCAGCCTGGAGAATCGTCCGATCTCTTGCCAGAGACGAGGATGAGTGTGTGGCTGCAGAATACCGAGGGCGATGAGGGAAGTGCGGTTAGCCTCTTTAGAACACAAATGACAGAACATTGCGAGTGCGATGAGAATTAAAACGTGATATGAGAATGCGAGCCTTTGAAGTGCAATACTGTCAACTCGCAAACCTATTGCAATCTCGTAAAGACCGTATACTATTCCGAGGATTCTGCATCCCGTGAAGATAAGCAGATAGAACCAGTAGAGGCTGTTGATATCGCTGACAATCACGTGC
Organism: Neoaliturus tenellus; assembly: GCA_030545055.2. Lineage (NCBI taxonomy): Eukaryota > Metazoa > Arthropoda > Insecta > Hemiptera > Cicadellidae > Neoaliturus > Neoaliturus tenellus. The sequence goes on along the minus strand of CM061534.1, from coordinate 6,194,785 downwards.
AAAGTCGAGTGCACCCGAAACACATTGTCTAACCGAGAGCTTGTGATGGACAGCAGAGTTTTGTCTGCAGACGCAGAGACTGACATCAGGTGGTCATTCAGAGATGCAAACATTGTTTCAACCGTGTGGACCAACATTATATATTGAACCATTGGTAGTGGATAGAGAAATCCTACGATAACAAGTCGGACTACCATCATTGCGTCATTAATCATAGCTCTGATAGCGCATGACACTAGTAAGCAGTAGACGAGTATCGTGGCTAGCATTGACCGTCTTCTTGAATAGTGTTCCGTGGCAGCTCCAACTCTGTGTAGCTCTGCTTTCATAAGTACTAGTTGATTAAAGATGTTCATATGGTTGTTGGGAAACACAGTGTTGTACAAAACAATCTGAAGGAACCCAACTCCAAGACAGATATTTAAGATTCTATGTAATCCATCGGTATCGTAAACCCTAAACCCATCGTAAATTGACCAGAAAGAAAAAGAAACTGGTATTATAACAAGATACTTGTAGTATGCTTTGGTGTTTTTTCCAGTTCCAAGAATCCTAAACAGCCTACAAGTAAAATTGGACATTTTGTTGAGTTAAAATCGCATATTTCTGATCTGAAAACTACACTACACTAATATGAAAACTATAAAAGAGACACATCGATTATATTAACATATTATCTATTGATTAATGCGTCAAAAGTGAAAGATTGAAATGTTTCTTTTTGTGTCCTTTCTTTAACATGACATTACAAATATAAAACTAATTCAATTATGAATTAAAAGGTAGATCATGTTTTAGAGTGGTATTTATTACGTAGGAGCTTTTGACAAATGTCTGCTTTCACAACTAAATATAAATTGTTTACTTTGTCACCTAAACTATTGACAATTCAATGAAAATTGGATAAGATAAATGCAATTATTGAACTATCAATGGTTTAAGTAACAATGTTTTATAATGTGCTGCCCTTTAAAACTTAAAATATATCTGTCATAGAATGTTGAGATTTTTTAGCAAATTTTCCTATAGGGAATACGCCATTACAGTGGTATAACCCTCGCCATGTAACTTGACGAATGAAATTTCACTACTATTCAGTTAAAATGATTGGATAATCAGCTGTTCTGTAAAGAATTGCATGTAACGTAAGCTCGATGTTTTTGGAAAAGTACCCCCTCTCCTCCCCTCGCCCTACCCAGCTGTTTTTGGCCATTCGTCAACTTATGTGGCTTGACTTATACTCATCATGGTAAAACCTAAGCCCCGGATCATGATACTTTTTTGTTTTGAAGTCCCCAGAATCCAAAAACACCGTTCGTTCAAATTGATATACACAGAGAGTCCCTGATCTCTTTAACGACCTCAGATCTTCTATCTGCTTATGCCTGACATAAATATAAGCCAAAATATCATCCTTAAAATTTCCAAAATTCCAAAGTTACCGTACAGCCATTATTTTGTAATTTTGAAGAATAATTTTTAATTTAAGAACGGTTTGTTGTAACAAGTTAAAACTCGGTATACGACTATTTGACGCAAATGTATAATTGAAGAAAAATAATCAATTTTTGACAGCTTATATTTTCAAAATGGCGGCTGTTTAAAATCTTTAACCCTCGAGAGGTCGCGCAAAATATATCACTTTAGAGGTCGCGCACGGTGGATTCCACCGGGTTTATAAATAAATGCTAATGTTGTACACATTTCCATTTTATTGACTACAATTCAAAATATTACATAGAATATTAACTAATAAAACACTATATGAACTATAACACTATACTATGAACATATAGTATAAAAATTGTACTATATGAAAACAAGTTAGCTACCTGTGGTTTCCACCGTGCGCGACATCATATGTTGTACAATGACGTTGTACACGGTGGAAACCACAGGTAGCTAACTTGTTGCAATACAGCAGCCGACTGGAGGGTTGGAGGGGGTGAGCGAATGCGCGATAGCGTAGCAGACGAGTCCATTTGAAGGTACTGGAGGGGGGGTAGCGCTAAGCTTCCACGCTGAGAAGTAAAAAAAAAATTACCTATCGCCCGGTGGAAAAGACAGCGGCGCGACCCCTCGAGGGTTAACCTTAAATTTCATAAAAAACTAAATAAGGTAGAAATATTTTTGGGCTTTGTGCACTTCGAAAGTGTAATTTAAAATCGAACGATTTAAAGATTATGGAAATCGGTTCATAAATAAGCGAGATAGAGCGATTTCGATAAAAAATAGTCACACATCTGAGCGGGTTGCTGCTCGAAAAGCGCGGCAACGGCGCCAGGTCAACAATAGATCTCAAACCAACTCTGCTCCCGGGGAAGCAGTGCGACCATGACTAGCCTCAGTAAAATTATTCTATCTCGCTTATTTATCAACCGATTTCCATAATCTTTACATAGTTAGATTTTAAATTAAATGTTCTAAAAAGTATATAAGCACATAAACTTTGCTATCTTATGTAGTTTTTATGCAATTCGAGGTGAAAAATTTTAAACAGCTGCCATTTTTAAAATACCAGCTATAAAAATTTTATTGTTTTTCTTCAATTAGACGCTTGCCTCAAAAAGTTGTATACCAAGTTTTAACTTATTACAATAAACCGTTCTTAAATTGCAAATTTTCCTTTAATAAATACAAAATGGTGGTTGAAAGGAACTAGGGAGTTTTAGATACCGTATTTTAAATATGATATTTTGACTTGTCTTAAGGTCAGGAATAATACCTTAAGGGGTTTGTAGAAAGTTCAGAGACACCCTGTATACATATATCTGTGTCTGTGAACATGATAACTTTTGAACGGAACCTTCAATTTTGATGAAATTTGGTACAGGGGCCAGAACCAGAATAATAGGATTAAGAGAACAGGATTTTATGGTATTTCAAATGGGTCAAAAATGTGGTTTTGGCATTTTTCCTTAACTTCTAAAATCCAACAATTTTAACATAAACCATTTAAAATAGCTCAAAAATAAACTAATTTAATATTCAGAATTATTAACTCGACTAAAGAGTCATCTTCACCTTGTAAAAACACTAAAACATGCTTCTGAATTCCCCTGTTTCAGACGGTGTTTTTGGATATTCAATGGTGAAATATATATATTTTCTTGTAGATTAGGGTTAGATCTAGGTCCCTCATACCTGATATATTAGTCAAATTAATGGTTATTAGTAGGAAAACAATCTTAACATAAGGAAAATTGAGTTACTTTGCGGAATAATATTTTCAATCTTTTAAGGTATGAGGGACCTAATATAAATATTCAACTAAACGATTGCCAAGTTATAACCCTCGCCACGTAACTTGACGAATGAATTTGCACTACTATTCAGTTAAAATAACTGGATAATCAGCTGTTCTATGAAAATTAGCATGTAACGTAAGCTCGATGTTTTTGGAAAAGTATCCCCTCCCCCCCCTCGCCCATCCCAGCTGTTTTTGGCTTTCATCAACTTATGTGGCGGGACTTATAAAAGAAAATCGGTTGAAAAATGGAGTCCGAAACAGTGGAATAAAATACCATGTTTTGGCTCAAAGCTCTATGGTTAACATTGCAAATCACGCTACTAGCACAAAGGTGAAGATGGCTCTTAAATGGTTACAGAGAAAATAAAATAATAATAATAAAAAAAATATATTTCCCATATCAATGTTATGGAAAATAAACAAAACCTTCTATCTTGGTTATTTATTGAAATATTTTGGTAAAATTTGGAATATACATTAATTAGGAAGGGTTTAACCTATACTTTCTTACAAAGCCAAAATGGCAGCAAATCTTTCATTCACCCTCATGGGGTATATGGAGAAATCGAAGAGAATACCATAGCTTGATAAAATTTAGTACATACATTTACTAGGTAGTGTTTAAATTACATTTACTAACAAAACCCATGAGGTGGTAAACCTACTCACTTAACCCCATGGTTTTCATGGAAAAATTGTAAAAATACCAAAATTCCGTTGGAAATTCGCTGAGCATGTAGGTCAGCTGCGACGGGGGTATTATTTTATTACTACACAACTGATAGTATATACCTTTGAAATGGTGTAGTTCATTAAGTACTAAACCTCTTTGTTGCAGTGGGTAAACGGGAAAAAGGTTTTTGAGCATGAAATTGGCCACCTGCCTTTCCAAGGTGAGATCACAGAGGTGTTGAACTTTGGAGGGCAGAACAATGTGACGGTTGCAGTGGACAACATTCTCAGATATGACACGATTCCACAGGGCAACTTGCACAAAATTGAAACGTAAGAACATTGATTAGACATAACAAAAACTCTTTTGTTGAAACAGTGTAGTTCTCTAAATGGCACTCCTATAGGGAAAAATGTTCACTACATAAAGGATTAGAAAGTAGAGAACCTAGACTAATTAGAAAATAGAGAACTTAGGCTAAACAGCATGTGTGGATTTGTTTGAGTAAACAACTTGAGTAAACCAACTCTCATGGTAACAGGACTAGGTTAGGAAAATGGTAAAGTATGTAAACATGCAAAATGCTGTAAATATTAACGTTGTATTGATGATCAAAATACTTAGCTGCTTATATTAAACCTTATATCCACCTTACTTTTGCAATTTTTTCTTGAGAAATATACCCAAATTAAAGTGACTTTGAGTTACAATCCAGATAATTGTGAGTTTTCTATGTGACAAAATTTGACCAGAACGGATTTCAAATGATGTGTACTAAATGAATACTTTTCAGGATAAAGGGACCGATGACCTTCCAGCAATACAGTTTTGACTTTTTCAACTATGCTGGAATCCATCGACCAGTTTATCTTTACACTACTCCTAAAGTCTATATCGATGATATTCTTCTCACCAGTACATTCCAGTTGAATAAAGGTAGATATTTGCTGGTTTCTTCTTTATTTCATAATTAAGAAAAAAAAACAACAATCCGAAGTGCTGATATTGACCATTACAATAACATAACCAGCGGCTGGTTTTTGTATGATGAGATTAGTGACATATAGTGTTTATATCTTCCAGTACTTTGTAAGACAGTCTTTCTCTTATGTCAATACTCTCTACCTGACAATGGAGGATATTGGACAAAAGTGAACCCTAATTTTTTTCTAAAGTGAAAAAATTTAAAAACCTTATGAATGAATGTGTATTTCTAAACAGAGCTCTGATGTACTGTTTGCAAATAAGAGTAAGGTTCCAGATAAAACCAACATCATCAACTAGTCAGATAGAAACAAAAATGGTCCGGTAACAGAAATATGATCATCTCAAGTAATTCAGCCATGCCCCCTCATGTGATGCACAAAAATAATGGTGATTTTGAAGACCAGTGAAACTGAGAAAGTTCCAGTGGAGTGGCCAGTCGTATTCGTGGTCAGACCCTAATTTCAGAAAAGGGAGAAATTTGGACCCTTAGTTAGTTCCAAGTCCAAATCTATCACAAATGGTAAAGCTATACATTTGAGATATCGATTGTATTTATTTAACAAAACTGTTGGTCTAATGTTACAGTTTACCTGAACTACAACTTATTCTACAAAGGTGCGCCCATCAAGGGCACAGTGAATGTGAGCATTACAGCCATTGATAAGGAAGGAGAGAGATCGTGTCAGACAGCGATAATAGAAGATGGGCCAGGAAATGTATCGGGAGCAGTGGAAATTAAGAACCCAAAACTGTGGTGGCCATATCTCATGAGTGCAAATCCAGGGTACTTGTATACTGTTGAGGTAAGGGGTAGATCTTTAAAATAAAATTAACAGCTGATTGATTATCTAGGGTTCACAAAGGAATCAAGCTTAACTTAGTTTTGATTATCAATCACATGAGTAAAGAATTATTGTTTCTTATTTATTGACTTAAGATTATACATTTTTATCATAAAAAATGTGGTAAAATCAGTGCTTTTAATAGGATAATGTCACAGAATTAATAATTACTACTACTAGATATAGTTGATTTTGTCTCATAGTTCTCAATACAATGCATATCAATTTTGGCAACGTTATCATAAACTCTGTGAGTTTTTTAAAAATATGTTAGCATAGTATGTTAACGTGTTTACAATTTATTCAATGTTTCAATTGGTTTTATAAAAACTTGGGTTGTTACAACTTAATGTTACCGTAATTTCTTACACAAGAATAATACTTGCATATTTAATCTGAACATTTTAGTTTTGTTTGACTTTTAATGACTCTAGCTCACTCACGGTTCTCAAGATTAGTCAGCTCAGGTTTTCAGTAAAAACTTTGCAATAGTACATGCCTTATCAACCGAAATACGTACATGCCTTATCAACAGAGTACATACCAATCAATTTAATGTGCAATAAACCCACGCAGTCGTCTAAAATACTTTGGGTTTCTCATCTAATAACAAGATTTTGAGTCAAATCTGTTGGACATTTGTATCTGACAGAAGATACAATTTAGTACATGTTTTATATGAGGACTACTCAAAATAACTTTTTTCATGCCTGAATAAAATTAATCTATTAGAAATTTGAAGTGTGATTTAAATTTCAACTTTGTGATTTGATATTGTTTCAGTTGTCAGTGACAACGGCTGACACAGGTATAACGGACATTTACAGACAACCCTTTGGTCTGCGGAGCCTCAAATGGGATAACACTTCAGTTTATGTAAACGACAAACCCATTTACATCCGAGGTTTTGGCCGGCATGAGGACTCTGATGTGAGTGAATAATGTCTACTGACTTTTAAAACTTGATCATGCATAAGAAATTCTTATACACATTGGTTGAGAAAACTGGAAGTGAAGTTATTGTATTTTAAACTATAAACCAAACTTTAAATTGGTAAAAGTTTTGCAGACACCTGTCTAAAGTTTTGATAGTTTTGTAACAGCGAGGCTTCTGTTATTTTTTTAAACCAAATTTCTGATTCAGTTTAATAGTCACAAAGGATCCAAACAAATTACATGTAAGAAATTTGTGTTCATAGTTTTGGTTACATTTCAACTTCATTCATGTTGTGAGCAGATCCGGGGCAAAGGTCTGGACCTGCCATTGACCCTGCGGGATCACAACCTCCTACAGTGGATCGGAGCCAATGCCTACCGAACGTCACACTACCCCTACGCCGAGGAGATAATGGATGTAGCAGAACAGATGGGCTTCATGATTATCGACGAGGCGCCCAGCGTGAACACTGAGTGAGTTGGGTTGTTTGGCAATGTTTGAAGCGGTATATTGTGGTATCATCTTAAACTGTAGACAGATTTCTTCAATCTCTGTCAAGATCTCAAATGATTTATGGTTTTTCAGTGTAATAAAAGTTATAATGTGTACAAAACTTTACAAAAAAGTTGTGTTTAGCTCTGCTTTATTTATTTGATCAGTTTAATAACAGTAACGTACAGTAGACTCTCGCTAAAATAACATATTCAAACCGGAAGATTATGGTGCAGGATTAGTGAAAACCATTAATGAAAGTAATATATACACTGAAGCCGATTTTAGTCCTGCCATTTGTTTTAAGAATCATGTGATAACCTAACGGCTTTAGATGAGTCCATAGACAAGTGACTCCTAACAATAACACCAAATTCAAAACCTCAAATACTGATGAAAAATTCAATTTAGTCAATCAATGACAACCAAACCGGGAAAAAGAGGCCGCAGTAATGCCAGGACCGCGTCTAATTCCAGTAATGCCAAACAAACCGCGTCTAATTCCTGTGTAAAAACAAAAAATTTGCTATGTAGAAAATAGAGATTAGCGCTGACTGAAAAGCGCTACACCAACTGGGGGGCAGAATTGACAATGTGTCGGACTATAGTGGGACTGCCAGTACAGTAATTCTTGTGCTATGTCATAAAACACCCCTTTTTAGAGCTCATAAGAGTCCCTAGTTTTTTTATAAAAACTAGTCTACTTGTTGCTAGAAATCGAGCAATTTATTTCGATACAATACAAAAGTAACATTTAATTCTAAATCAATGACATCCAACCAATCCAATATTGTGAATATCAGTACCTTCATTATTACTTCTGTTTCCAAGTCACTTTGAGCTAAAAATAAAAATAAAATTGATTTCTGAAGATGGCACAATAACGTGCTGAAACACGTGAAATCAAAAGGATTTTACAAAGTCACGAAGACGGCAACAAGGTATAATATAACCTTTTATTTTTAGAATATCAGTAATCATAAAAAACAGTAGCAGATGTTTAAAATGTTCAACCCAAACCCGATGTTATTCTAATGGGAAAATTTAAAACTTAATTTGTGTATAGCGCCCTTATTTTATGGCCAATTTTCGTCATTATTTGCTGGAAACAACTACAGACCCTACATCCAACGACACCAAAAAAACTTAAATATAAGTTGAAAATTGTAGGAGGAGTTCGCAACACAAAAAACCCTTAGTGCATTAAATAAGTATAGATTACAAATATAATTTTAACAAATGACATAAAAAATAAAAACAAATTTCAACTTCCTATACATTAAAATATTTTTTAAAGCAGTTATTTAGTGTGTTTACAATTTAAAATATGAAGGTATTATACATCAACTACAAGTACCCAACACTATGTTTGACTTTGCTGGACTTTTTATACCGAAGTTTCTCTTAAAACTTTTTACAGGAACTTCACACAAATGCTACTGGACAAACACAAAATGTCTCTGGCCGAACTGATTAACCGAGATAAGAACCGAGCGTGTGTGATCATGTGGTCGGTGGCCAACGAACCCAGGACAGCCGAGGCCCAGGCGGGACCGTACTTTGGGTGAGCCAAGCTGCTGTCTGACAAAAAAATTGTTCAGGAAACAATTGTAATGCTTTTTTTATTGTGGTCTCTGACTATAAATTAATTTTTGAAAATTTTCTTAAGTCATGGAGGAGAAAAATAGAGATGAGATAAGAAGGGAAGTGTTTGTTTATTCTTGCCAGTTTGCTTAGGCAATACTTTGCCTTAGTTGATATTTTTCACCAAAAAGTTTGTTAAATCACTTTTTCAAGTTTGTTCCAATGATGGGCTGTTCTACTTTCAATAATGAATTCTACTTTCATTAGTATTATTTTTTCTTTAAAAAAGTTTTAAGTTGGTTATTCATCTAAGTACAAGGAAATTTCTACAGCACTAAGTAAATAAGCAAATTATAGAATGTACCTTTTAATTTTTAGCATTTCATTCCATTGTACAGTTTTTGCAACAGTCATTTTGCTTTTTTAAAGTTGTTACTAACATAATTATAGATATGCCTGGGCTAATTCTGCTTGTGAATGGGTTGCTTCTAGGTCAGTAGTTAGTTTCACGCGCACCCAAGATAACACTCGTCCGATAACAGCTGTTCTTAACCGCTGGTATACTGTTGATCACGCTGTAAGTTCATATTTACACTACGTTATGTCTTCTCCCTCTGTCCTTTCTTGTTAATTGTATTATCACTTCTTAATTGTGGTTTAAGATGAAGAAAAAACCTGAGATATTAGTGACTTCATCAGGGTAAACTAATTGCGTATATAATTTTATGAAAAGTTACTTATCATTCCTTACCATTCTATCTTTTTTCCTATGAAAAGGAAGTAATTGAAGAATATGAGCTGTGTATAAAAACATATTGGATATGTTGGGAAGAAGAGGTGAACAATTTATAAAAAGTATACAGCACCGTTAGCTCCTTTACACAAAGACAAATTTGTAACTCATCTGAATCCTTATGTCCGTGGTATCGACATTGGGGGCAAAACTGTATTGTTCTTTACCAATCTGCGGAGAAAAAGACGTGTAACGAGATATTATTCTTTAGCACTGAAAGAGCAAGGTTGGAAACTTTACCCCAACTGATATTGGTTGTTGGGGTACTAATTAATTAATGACCCGGTCAAAAGAATCAGATGGTCTTAGATAGTAACAAAGGTACACAAGACAATACAGAAGATCAACACTCATTCTTCATTCATATCCGGCTTAAAATACACCCTGGTAGCGTTGGTGTCTAAGAGTTTAAGTTTAGCTATCTGTAACTCTCAGTTTCATATGGTTCATCTCAGAATTTGTATTGCTCCAGGTAAAAAACCAACTCTCATTGGAATGTAATAGAACTGGTAGGCTAAAAGTGCAACTGTAACTAATTTTTGGTGGGTGCGGGCGTGTTATTTAACAATCCTTATAAAAATCTGAACTTAATAATCATTTTACAATTGTTTATGCCATTAATCGCAGGCTAGTTGCATTGGCTAGCTAAGGAATTAAGTGATAATGAACATGTTCCATTAATTCACTATTGGTCCAATAATTCTTCTTAGAACATTAAAGTAGGTCTGGTGTGCTAAATTTATGTCACGATAAAAATAATCTTGGAAAACCATAATAACAATAGGTAGAAAATAGGCTTTATAAATAAATTTTAAATTAGACTTCATTAAACACATAAAGGTCAAAGAGCTTTAATTTTCAAGCGGGAAAAGTAAAAAGTGTTTTAATTAATAAACGATAATATTTTATCCGGCTATACTCGGACCAAAAATTTTTAAGATAGGCGTGCAATCAATAACACGATAATGATATTTTAAAACATAATTTCTACAATACTTTGGCATTAGTACCAATATCTATATCCCTCGATTAAAAGTCCATACCATATCTTTCATGTAAAATATCCATGGGAAAATATCACTCACCTAGCAAGCCATCTTTTAATGTTTTTCATTATATCATCATTACAACAAGCTTTGCAAGACAATACTAATCATCATAACGGATACCTAGAAGCTCCCATACAAAAAATTTGCTCTTACTAACAATGAACAATAAAAATTTTTTGAAAGAATAAAGATTTTTAATATGAACTTTTAGAGCAGTGGTGAAATTTGTGAAGGGCATTGACCACTCTCGGCCAGTCACAGCTGTCATTGCCACCCCCAATGGCGCAGATCAGGCTGTAAGTATATACAGTAAACCTCGGGCATTTTTGTAACATTTTTTTAGCAAAATTATCACCATAAAAATGATCTGCTTTCACCATGAATAGTAAGCTTTTTAACTTTCAGGATTTCTTTCTGAGGGTCACTCACTAAATAGGTAGTAAATATGAGATAGGTAGTTTACAGGTGGCAGAACTCATTATGGTACTGTTGAACAAATATGGGTTACCGGTACATGATTCTTGTAATCATCTTAATTGTTCAAGTATACTATCTGTTACCTGTCACGCTTCGCTCGCGATTGTGATTTAATTCAATTTATGTAAAACTTCTTGACTAGTCGCTACTTTTAAAAATCTTGAGTAAGAAAAATTACTTGATCAATAGGAATGGTAATAATACAAAGTTATTTTTCTTACTCTTTGATGTTGCATAGTCCACAACGAAAAATCATATCGTGAGGACAGGGCCTTATGGGCTCTACTTTTAACTCTTCAAAAGTTAAAACTATGTTTATTAAATTTTGTAATCCGTTTTATTTTTTTTTTTTTTTTTTAATTGACAATAACAGGTAAGAAACTCAACAAATTGAAAATCTAGAGCTAATGAAGAAATCTAGAATAAGTAAGTCCTAGAATAATATTTAAATGATCCAATTAATGTTATTCCGTTACATCATTTTTAAGTCTTCACTTGACAGCTAAAATGAATGAATTTTATTTGACAGCTGTAAAATATCTCGATAAAAAAATCATAGGTAAATTGTCTGCTCCATTAAATCTCACTTAAAAAAAAAACTCACTTTTTTAAATTAAAATTGATTTCTTGCACATATTGATGTTTTTGATAGAGTTTTACCAGGTCTCTTGAGGTTTGAATGATGAACGTTTCCTTACTTTACGAGTTATAGCAACGCTGTATTCACCACTAAGCGTATTTGGTGTGCAGGGCCAGTGGATGGACGTGATCTGCTTCAACCGCTACAATGCGTGGTACACGGAGCCTGGTCGCTGGGAGACAATACAGCTGGCGGTGGAATCGGAGGCGATCAACTGGCACAACAAACACAACAAACCCGTCATCATGTCCGAGTACGGCGCAGACACCTACGAGGGACTGCACAATGTAACTGGTCAACCAATCGGTTTTCCTAATCCGTGTTTCCTAATTGTCTCCAAAAGTCTACCTAGGGGGACAAAGTAAAATCCAGTCCGATGATCTGAAATGTTTTTTTTTTTTTTTTTTTTTTTTTTTTTTAAAGGAATAGATTCTGCAGGTTTTAACGCCTTTTTACACTTCAGTATTCTCCCGATTATCTAGGTCTTCAGGACCGCCTACCTCAGATAACGGAAACCTGGGATGATCCAGAGGTTACTTTTATTACGTGGTTGCTCTATGAGAAAATAACCTTAATTCTAAGTAAGTCTTGTAAATTATTCATTTAAAAAAAAAATATTTTTTCCGATATCTTACGAGCTTGGGTGTGAAATCGAGGCGAAGCGCGCAAGTGAGGTCTTGTCATTTTTATTACGAGTTACCTGAAAGGGAGCAGGGTCTGGTGATCGTGGTGTGGAGGGGGGGGGGGAAGGATTCGGGGATTATATGGTGTTGGAAAGGTGGTGGCAAATTTTTCGTCTTTGAACGGGCGCTACAAAACTTACGTGCCGCCCCTGCAAGTAGTCGCTTCATATTTACATTTCCATATAAAATATTAAACTCTAAACGTTAGGATACAGTAAATGTGATAGTTTGCCAAACAGATCCTTGGGAATCCTTACAGCATTATGCACTTTGTCTTGAGAAAACCATTATCAGATCCTTCACAAGTGCCACAAATTGTTACCCACTTAGTCGTGCATCAGATTTAGAAAAATTTTCATAACACAATGGTACAAAAACACATACAAGTAAGGTAGGCTATGTATACGGCCACGAAAACACAATCATGTAGGTAAACTATGTGATTTTGTGTCTGTGTTCCCAAGCTTCAAGTATTTTGTACATTTTTTAATCTATGATACAACACTAGGTGGCAAGCAAGTTTTATAATGGTACTTGAAGGATATGGTGGCTTTCTCATTATTTGTATCAATATCACGGACTTTCTCATTAGTATCTATTTGGCCGACTATTGAAGGTACCACAGCCCAACAAGTAGTCACATTGTCAGATGATTCTACAAGAAAACTGGTGATGAGATAATAGAGAATGTGCCGAGAGGTGTGCAGGAAGTAGCCGCTGACTTTTAAACAACTGTCAGTATCTTACAGTTCCCTTCATTCTTAAGTGAAACATCAATTTGGCATTTGATATGAGCATAAAATTATAAAATGTTTGTAATCGTTCTATTTAACAACAATCGCATTAAGTAAAGGACAAGAGATTTAGCTCTAATAGCGATGCTGATAAAATCATTTTCATCACTCTACTCACAAAAGTAATCTTTCTAAACAAACATAAAATGAGCTAAGAAAATAGATTATTCCCGCTACTGCACGGCAAAATTACATAACGTTATCTTTTGGTGCATTTGTGGTGCACGGATTATGGGATTGGTTATGGGATTTTGCGGTGTAGACCGATGAGCTGTTTCATTAGGCCGATCAGCTGTTGCATTAGGCTGATCAGTTGTTGCATTATTTGCTGTTGAATTTTTTCAGAGCGTATGTACCTCAACATAAGCATGGAAACTCAGCGTAATGAGTTTTTTTTTTTTTTTCTTGATACTAAGTTAAATGAACAAAAATATTCATGTTGTTTACAAGTTTTTTGATATCGTAATGAAAAATAATGTTTAATACTTGTCTCAAAAGTGCCATTGCGGGGCTCGATAGCTCGGCTTCGCCTCGCGCGTAAATGCAATCTCTCCCCGCAATAAGTCACTTTCGAAACTAGTAATGAAAACTACTATTGTAATCGTTAGTATTGCTTGATTGCCACCGCAAACTATCACATAAAATGAAATATAAGCCTACTGTAGAGAATATTTGTAAGATATCAAAGACACTACTTTACAAGACAAGACATCATTGACTACTTTGTAAATTTCCTATTCTTTTTAGGCATTCAAACCAGAGGAATTTTGTTAAAGAGGATTACAAATACTGTCAGGGAAAGAAGTCTAAGCCCATACTGCGAGGGCCAGGGCGTCTGTTGCCCAAAATTTCAGGGTTGAAATTAAATCTATTACAAACTTAAAGTACGGAAAATTTTAATTAACCTTGCACTCCAATAAATTGTTTTTTTTCAGTGGCCAGAATACATATGGACTGAAGAATTCCAAAAGAAAGTATTGTCTGAGCACTTCAAAGCGTTTGACAATTTAAGGGAAAAAGGCTGGTTTATAGGAGAGATGATTTGGAACTTTGCAGACTTCAAGACAGATCAGTGTAAGTAAATTTTTAGCACAATTTTAAAGAACTCTAAAACAATATAACTAATATTATAGTGAAATACCGGATGGAAAATATTTTGACAAGGCATTTTCTTTAGCAGAGGAGTTTGAAAAGGTATAATAAACAAATAACCTATGTTTGTACTGGGATGGTGGCGTCGTCCTGTAATCCAGCTACTTGGGAGGTCACGAATTGTGGACAGTTATAAGCGATGGCTTGTGGATGTGATATTCCTTAGAGGGGATTAACGTCCGCACTGGTTGAATATTAGTTCATCCATAAAGACCATCCTCATAATTAGACCATTTCGTATATATGAGGTCGAAATTGTGGTTCAGATCCCACGTTAAACTGTAGGTCCGTAGATACCATTGGCTGTTAGGCTATCAATTAAATTGGCTGTTGGGCACATTGTAAATAATCTAATCATATAGTTGATCATTTGTACGACATTGTTAATTTTTGTGTAAATAGCTTACACACAAATTTTAGTCATGCACCAGAAAAATGAGGAACTTTGACTTCCTCATTTAGGGTATGGTGGGTAATTATCATTCTTCTGCTTGATTATATTTATTTTGTTTAGCATTCGAGTGATAAGCTATTTGCATGTTCCTGTCAACTGCCTGTACAGTAATGAGACTTTTGATTCTGTGGCTATTCTGGACTATACATTATAATGAATGTTTGTGAATTTATTGCATGTCATATGTGTAAAAAAAATTGTGTAACCGTTTATAAATAAATAAATAAATTAACAGTCCTGTCTAAGGAGAATGTCGGCCTTAGTCAGTAACAAGATACAAGACCGTGCCACAATCATCCTACTCTCATCTCTCATTCATATTTAGGTTAAAATACCCACTATGTAAGGTCCCTGTCTCAAAATAGTGATATAGTGATATGCTTCCACCTAGATAACAAATTTTCTTTTTCAGCAATAACAAGAGTTGGAGGCAATAAGAAGGGAGTTTTCACAAGACAAAGACAGCCAAAATCATCAGCATTTTTGGTCAGAAGACGGAACTTCAGATTAGCAGCAACTTTAGATGGAGCACCCTTGCCAGACGATTTAGAATTATATTCTGCACCAACGCCACAAACGTATAAAACAGAGTTGTGAAGGAATCTTGTAGTTAATTCTTCGTATCATAAGTCTTGAGTCAAAGATACAAAATATCAGTCATAACCAAAATATAACTAAACGATTCATTAGAGTGATTAAGTAAACTCATAAACAGATTTTAATGCATTTTTTCTTTCTTAGATTTTATAAGTTATACTATAATTGAACAAGTAAGGATGTTGAAGTACAGTATGTATCTGATTGTTTTCTATGAAAACGCTGTACGAGTGGATCAGTGGATGAAAAAGCTTTTTTATTTATTTGTAACAATAATATTAATAAACTATTCATTCCATGATGCATTATTTCTTACACAATGCCATATTATAGAAACACCCATTTCCCCATATTTCAAACAGTACTGAACTCTTTACCAGAATATATTAATTTTTTTCATGGATGGATGGAAATACACTGGAGAACTGCTATTTCGAAAATCCAACTAATCTGAATACATATTGTTTAGAAAAATGAAAATTCTTTTGTTTACTTAACAAATGAGAAAATCTTGATCTTTGATAGAACTTGAAATTCACTATTATTAGACCCGATTCTGTCATTATTCTGGACGCATTTCTGTGGTTTGTTCGTTGTTGACAAACTTAATTAATTGCATTATTCCATTGGTATTTCCTGCTATTTAACACATTTTCATCCCCAGCCGTTTTCCAGGGTTTGGGAGTCAGTAAGTTCCAGTTTCAACAATATGCCCTGTTTCGAGTCACCGAATTGACTTAAAAAAATTAATGTTAAATCTTGCACTATGTATGGACTTTGTCTATTCCAAAATATGCCAAACCCCACAGGGTCTGTTCCTGATTAGTTTGGATTGGCAGGTCTCTACTGTAACCTGAAAAATAATTGAATAAAATTTCCCGGGAGGAATGGATCTGTAGAGTGAGAGTGGTAAAAAAACCATTTTTGAAAAGGCATCCAATAAAAATAATTTCAAATCAATATTAACTATTTTTAATTACAATCATACAGTTGTGAGAATAATTTATGCAGTTTTGTACTGTATCAGTAAAAAGCAGAAAATACTTATTACATTTACTCTGACTTGCACAGGTCACATAATTTACGGCATTGTAAAAAAAGCTACAAGATAAGACAAACAACTTAAATTTTGAATAAAAATTAACTTCAATATTCAATAACAAAACAATCACAAATTTACAATAATAAAATCTAGTTACTAAATTTTTGAAGTAATTAAAGATATTCTAGCAAAAAATTAACTTACCTAAGCTTGGTTCTTCAATAACTTACTATTGAGTTCGTCAATTATTATGGAAGAAAATACTTGATTAATAATAATTGTTTTAAATATGAGCTAAGACACTATCGTCCATAAGGATGAATTTGGCTGGCAGCCTTGATATTGGTCTTTATCCCACTGGGGGCTTTACCCATGGGGCCCATGCCGGGCTGGTTTGGGTTCATGGGGCCCCCCGGGGGCCCGACGGGCGCCACCATCATCCCCCCGGGAACATTCTGCTGCACTCCCTGAGGCACCAACGGTTTGAGTCCCTTCCCCATCGCAATGGCGGCCACTAGAGCGTGTGTGTCAGCCATGGATGACGTCTGCGCTGCTGCACCTCTTGCTCCCCCCTCACTCTCCCACTCCTCTCTCATTTTGCTCACCAGTTCCCAAACATGTCCAACAACTTTAGTATACGTCGCAACTTGTTTTTGGTACTGCTCCATGGTCATCGCAACAGCCTTCTGTTCCAACATATGCATCTTGTGCTCTATTTCAGGGTCAAGTTTGGTTCTCAGATAGTCCGGGACGATCGCATGAGAAAAGGCTGGAATCCTGCCTTCCGTGAGTCTAACGAGTTCCTCATCTCTCTCTGGAGTGAGGTGGAGCGGAAGGACGGTGAGGTTTCGTAAGGGCGGGGACTTGTCGTGAGCTAACATCTTTGATAATGCTGTGAGCTGTCCTGAAATTAAGGCAAAGTTGTCTAAAAACTGGGGCCAATTCATAGTCTCATATTCATTTTCGAGTTTTGCGACCATGGAGCCAATGGCATATTTGAGATCGTTCACCCGTAAAATTATTGCATCTAAGGCAACTTCTAACTGTTTTTCTTCCCTCTGCATTTTTTTTTATAAATGTCCTAAATCACAACAAATTCAAATTAAGTAAGTCAGTCACACTTCACTGATCAGATTCTCTGTTGGGTTCCACTACTTTAAGACACTCGTCGGCAAATTCAACAAAAATAGGCTCCAACATAGCTTGTTGCATTGCAGCTGCTGGGTTTGATGACTTGTCTATAGCAAGGAGCATGTCCCTTAGATGCCGATTACATAAAATATTCTTCAACTCTTGATTGTGTTCTGGAACAGAAAATAATGCTTGCTTAGCATAATCATTTAAGTTTCCAAATTTATATGAGGTGCGTTTGGAAAGTAAGTTCCATTTTTATACAAAGAAAGAAATTTAGGCCTATTGCAAACAAATCTACAACTCTTACATTATTTTTCAACATAGCTCCCGTGAGTTTCCAGGCATTTGTAATAACATAGCATAAGTTTTTGTATACCCTCTTAGTAAAATTTTGCTGTCTGTGTCATGAATGAATGAAAATGAGAATCTTTATTTCCAGAAAGCAAGTATTTACAGGCACAAGGAAAACGTCATTGATTCAATGACATAACATGTTCTTTCAGATTTCTGTCACTGTTTAACTGCTGACCACCAAGGACTTCAAAAGCTGAAACAAAATTAAAGTAACTAGGAAAGATGTCGGGGCTGTACGGAGGATGGTCAAACACATCTCACCCAAAACCCTGAAGGAGTGTTTTGTCACATTGGCAGTGTGTGGTCAGGCATTATCATGAATGAAAACCACGCCTTTTGTCAGCATTCCTCGGGGCTTGTTCTATATTGCGCAGAGCAGTTTTTTTAGCATCTCGCAATAAACTTCTTTATTGATTGTTTCACCTCGCGGCAAAAAATCAATTAACGAAATGTCTAAAATAAAATGTCCTTTTTTTTGCATTCAGAAAACAAATTAACGATCAAATTTTACGATAGGTAGGAATTTTAATTATCTGATTATCTCTGTCACTAAAAACAAGCGCTACAAAGTATACACAACAGACAGCAAGCTCCAAATAGTGTCATTTTGTTCTGCTTGACATAGTGAGACTAACGTACCGCACATGCGCAGAACTGCGATCACAGCACTGTCGCGGAAAATAATAGAAACGGAACTTACTTTCTGAACTTATCTCATATTTAACAGTAAATTTCCAATAATAGAAGTCTGTACAGTACTTGTCAGTTATAAGCACCACCCCTTTTTACTTTCTCCCCCTATACCATAGTATATGGAGAAAGTATTGTATTCGTAAAAATTTTCCAATTTCTTTGATGATGCATATATCCATTTTGGAGCCCCCTTTTCCCCCTATAAATGTATATATGGAGAAAGTATTGGTTTAGTCTAAATTTTAAAATTTGAGTTGTTGGTAAATTTATCCGTTTTAGTGCCCTCAGAGTCCAAAAAAGGGCTTTTCAGAGTGATGTCTGTGTGTGGGTGTGTGTGTGTGTGTATGTGTGTCAGGATGTAAACAGAGCTAGAGAATGCCTCAATGGTCCGATTTTGGTGAAACTTGGTATGTAGGTTCAAACCCACGATAATTCCAGGCGTTTTTTTCATTTTTTTTAATTTTTGATTTTTAAGGGTAGTTTACCCCCAAAAAACTTGAAAAATCAAAATGACTCAAAAACGGCTCTAACGATTTTGATTAAATTTTTGTGGTTTATTAAGATTAAAATGCTGAATAAAATGACACCACCCGCATCTCCGGGAAAATGCGCGTTCAAAAGTTATAGAGCAAAATGTGTTAAAAAAAACTCAATTTTTGGATGCAAAAACTCGTGCTGCTCACCTGGTGGCTATCGGACTGAGCCATCAAGACATTAATGTTTTGAGGCTTTTAACACATTTTCATATTCTTGGGAGAAAGTATGTGTCAGTTATCTGATACCGTTTATTAAATATTTTTAGTGCAGTTGTATTAGGTTAGGTTAGCACATATATGTCAATTTTGGTTCCAAAGCTGTTCAAGGTCAAGTGCTTATCATCAGTCTTGATCTGTTGCGACTAAACAAACCTTTACTTTCTGAACAGTACAGTATACAGATTCTCAGAGCCACATAACTGTGTAGAACAAACCATTTAGTAAATCAAAAAAAAAATCTTTTTAAAAATACCGTACTCTGTAATAACACTAATTTCATTAAATAAAGGACACAAACCATAACAGGCTCCCTTTTAGAACATGTGAAAGACGGAATTCACCATCTGTTTTGCAGGTAACTTTCCTGAGGTAACAGATTATCTAAACTAACCTAACTTAAATATTATAATATTTAAGTGTTTCTGAAATCTCCGCACTGAGCATCCCGCAATCGGGCGCAATGCAGAAGCAACCTCCGCACACTTGAAACATTTCACCCCTAGACGAATAACTTAACTGTAACCAGGGTGATTGAAAGGGAATTTGAAGGCCTGGCTGCAGGGCAGACGCTTTTTACATCTTTTACTTATTTTTTTTGCAAGTGCGGAGGTAACCTCCGCGTAGCATTTGGTGGATGGTTAAGAGGATCGTAATTTTTTTCTTGCACTTCAACACTGGTGACTGAGGACACTGATTCTCTGTCACTACAGCAGAGTACAAAAGTACCTAGAGGTCCTGTTGTGATATGTATACAAATTTTAACAGAGTTAAAGACTACACAACTGAAGTACCGGGTTATTAAAAATGACGTTCCTGATTTGGATTCTAAATAATACAATTTTAATTCAACTTAAAAGACTATTTTAGTTGGTGCCATGGAAAGAAAAGCCCATAAAGTTTTATTTACATTGGGTGCATATCGGCTATTTGTTAAGTCAATTGTTACAAATGTTATGAATTTGAAGAGAGAAACACATTTTGTGTATTGGATTGTCATGTTAACCAAACCATAAATGGTATAATTTGTTGGAAATGATTACAAAATGCCTTCTTGGTCAATTAGATCGAATGATATTCTGTAAATTGCATTCTGCAATTGGATGGTGCAACACCACATTACCATTTGGATATTATGACTGAACTTATCAATCCACTTTCTGGACAATGACTTTGGCGCTGGTCCGAATGACGATGCACTCCTGAACTTGCGTCCTTGTCCTCCGGACATTACAGCCTGTGATTTTTTTCTTTTGGGATACATAAAAATAAGGTGTAAACACACCAGTAACAGATAAAATACCTGAGATCCAACAATGGATTAAAAATTGCATAAAAAATAAATCAACACACTCTTGATACATGGCAAGAGCTTGAGTAGGCCTACAGAATTGACACTTTTTGTATCAAAATGGGTTCCTTTCCTATCCTATATTGTATTTAGTTTTGAGTATGTGCACAAAACTTTTGGAGGTTTTCAGGGTGTCTACTGAAATCTGGTTTTAGAATTCCAGTATATTTCCAGTAGATGTAAAATAATCCAGTATTACTTGTGAACTATTAATCCAAACAAGGAGGAACAATAATTATATTTTATTCATAAAACAAATTTAATATATATTTTCTATAATTATAAAACAGTTATGATTAGGCCTAATGATTAATAAGTACTTTGCAACAATACCATTTAGGCCTACCGTATGTTTAACATGTAACATGAGGGCCTCCCAATCCCCCTATATCCCTCTGTTCCTCCCATTTTATTTTTAACCTTTATTTAATAAAAAAATACAGTTAACTACAAAGGTAAGCTTACCTACTTAAAAGTAACAAAATAAATAAATAATTAATTAATTAAACATGAATACAATTTAAGGAAGAAATGAGAACAAGCTCAAACATTTTCTAAGTTTCATCTTTACACAAAAAATGTTTACATTTCATGATTAGGTCTAACCAATTGAGCGGAACTATAATTTTTCTAATTTTGGTTTGCAAACGTACATACTTAAACAGAAAGACGGCTAAACAGTAGGCCTATATACGAATAAAATAAAAATGTCTATATTTTATGCATTTAAAGACAAAAATTTCATGGATGTTAATAAAATTTATAAATTTCAGTCTCTATCCACAAATTCCAGTATAATTAGAGTAGGCCTATTTCCAGTATGGAAAGAAATTTCAGTATTTAGTACAAAGCGGTTGAGCATTTAAACATATGTTAATGTTGCTGTAAGTGTAGTTTTGGGTGATTACTGGTAATCACAATATATGATGGTCACGTGTAATTGATTTAGAACTAAACGTTACTTTTAGCCATGACATATGATAGTCCAAATTAAATTGATTGATTTCAAGCAACAGTTGCACAAGTTATTTGTAATAACCCTGTTTGTGGACATAGAAAAAATCCAAGGCAGCAAAAATACAGTTAAAAAATACCCCCGTCGCAGCAGACCTGCATACTCAGCGAATTTCCAATGGAATCTTGGTATATTTTCTATTTCCCCATAAAATCCATGGGGATGAGAGTATGTAGGTTTGCCGCCATATGGGTTTTGTTGATAAATATAAGTTAAACCCTACCTAGTGAATGTACATACCAAATTTCATCCGGTTATGGTGTTCTTTTTATTTTCCCCATAAACCCCATTGGGGTGAGTTCGTAGATTTGCCGCCATATGGGTTTTCTAAGCAAATATAAGTTAAACGCTTCCGAATGAATGTACTTACCAAATTTTATCAAGATATGTCAATAAATAAGCAAGATAGAAGGTTTTGTTTATTTCCCATAAGAATAACATGGAAAACATAGTTTTTGGATTTTCTCCATAACCATTTAAGCTAGGTAAAAAATTCAAAATACTGGATTGTTTGTTTTTTTAAGCTCTTTTAAATGGTTTAAGTTAAAATTGTTGAATTTTATACATAAAAGTAAAAAAAAGCCAAAAACCCATTTTTTACCCTTTTGAAACCCCATAAAACTCCGTTCCCATGGTCCGATCATTCTGGTTCGCGAACTCAACCTAGCAGACGCTGGCTTACACCCCTGTACCAAATTTCATCAAAATCGGAGGGTCCGTTCAAAAGATATCGTGTTCACGGACCCATACATATATATATAGATATATTTATATACATATATATCAATTTGAACGAACGGTGTTTTTGGCTTCTAGGGACCTCAAAACGAAAAAGTATCATGGTCCCGGGCTTAGGTCTTACCGTGACTACTACCATAATAGCGTATTCCCTATAGGGAAATTCGCTAATAAATACCACATTAAAAATGGCAGAGATATAAATAAAAAACAAAAACAAATAGTTTTGAGAAGTTTAAAACAATAACCACATCAAAGTGACCAGTATTATGAAAGCTGTAGTAGTTTATTATAGGAATAATTTGCAGAAGATTTCCCTGTTAAGTTTTCAAGGCTAATTATTTATAATTCACATAACTTTTCATACATTTTTCCCGGTAGCCTACTCATGAAATAATTAAAAGTAGTACTGTACTGTCGTGCTACGATATTGTTATTATCTTTATTACTTTTTTATGCCATAATAATAATTAAAAATAACAAAACTAATTTCAGCAAAGATTTAATTATGGTTTTAGATTATAAGCCTACCTAGTAACTGAAGTTTTTCTAGAGGCACAGTGTCTTCAGTGGGAAAATTATACAGATTTGATTGTTCGTCATGTACTTCTTCTTTTTTAGGTTCAACAACAGGAACACAATTGACAGCTTTGTGTGTTTTCCAACAAGTGACGGAGCAACTGGAAAAATAATATATATTATTCCCCTGAACATAAATTTTACTTTTGACTCAAAGTTAAGATGGATAGATATGAATCAAATAAATACCTTACCTTTGTTAAAACTATAAAACAGTATAAATATTTTTTTTCAAATGTGCAATGCACAAAATATGGCCTTGGTACTTTGAATGCCTAACAGGAATTAAGTAGCCTACTATACAAAACAATAACAACGCACAACAACCTGGTACAATGATACAATATGTTTATTTTATGGTACAATCAAAGGTACACTCCACAGGGCCGCCCATAGTGGAAGTATCTTAGGTGTGCTACTGTGCATCCAAGGCCAGGCGGGGCGGGGCAATGCTACGTCACCTTGGAATGAAGCGTTATATCCCATTCCTAAAGGAACTGATGCGGCGTCAATAAAACGATGATTTGAACTACTTAGGGTCAACCATAAATTTTGAAATTTTTCACGATTGTAGCCAATGAATGGAGATAGCGAATGGTTAAAAATAAAATGTTACTTTTACCACAGGTGATCTGGGAAAAATAATTTTTAATTGGTATTTATTGTAACCAAACATTAAATTGTTGGTCGGCTACCAAATTACGTATTATTTGGTCAGGAATGTTTGACCTGCGGGAATGTTTTATATGAAGAGCCAAACTTAATATAATCAACAGGTATAACTTGTTAATTAAGCTACTGCCTGCTGCCCGGCTGCCCCCACTTATCTCGTTAACTTATAATTTCAAAAACAATCCTCTGCAGTTTAACATGTTTGTCTGTCAAAGGCTGTACAGTAGACTCGCTCTAAACCGGCCACCTCGGGACCAGGCCGTGGCCGGATAATGAATTGGCCGGTTAAACCGATGTTCATTTAAAAACGCCATCCACAATTTCATATGACCTAAATATAATTATTACTTCAAAAACAACCTTAAATACATTACTATATGTGATTTATAGCTAATATCCACCACCCATGAAATCCACAACAAACCTACACTAATAATAATAATTCGTTTCTTTATTGTGGTCTACTGAATAGTAGGTCCAAACGCATTGACTTCCGGTGGCAGTCACTTCCGTGCAGGACGTTATAGTTTAATTGGTTTGAGAACGTCAATATGAAATAAAGTTGAATTGAATGATACGTTAGATAAGAAAACTTAGTTTCCGGTGAAATGCGACCGGTTAAAGCAATGTTGATATAAAAATGGCCGGTTAAAAAGATGTTATTTTGTGTCAGGGTAGGCCGGTTAAAGCGGAGACCAGTTAAAAGGTGGCCGGTTAAGAGGGAGTCTACTGTATATATACATATATCGTATGGCTAATTTATCCAGAAACCAGGTTTTAAAAATAGGAAAATTCTCCAGTGCAGAGCACCTGAGTCAGTATATGTAAAAAGATACAAATTTAAATCCAATAATACAAATTCAAAGATCTCTCTTCATAGAACTAACACAGCCCAAATTTCTTAATTGGCCCTGGAAAGGGCCATTTGCATTTTGTCTGGCAGCTGGCATAGCTGAGAGATAACGTGCGTGATAGTTCAGCTGCCAAAGTTGTTGTTTGTTTAGCACCACCCGCGGAGTACGTGCAGCTTTAATGGAATGCTGCGGACACAAACAACATCACCCCCCCCCCCCCTGTCAAAGGCTGTAAATTCATTGAAAACTTTATTAGCGAAATAAAAATTCTGTGGAGCCGAAGCTGTTTTTAAAGAGAGACAGTGATTTAAGTAGCATACTGCGTTCTTGCTCATAATAGACCACTCATATCTTGAAATTTCTAATTGCTGGTATACACTGGTGGAACACACTTGTACGGCATTTCACTTGATAAACCTTAAAAATCACTATAAAGCAGAGTTTTCGGTGAAATCTGATTAAAAACATTCGAGCACTTCTTGTCAACTACTTGCTACAGCGCTCTCGTGATAGCCTAAAATGCGGCATTGCCGCGTTTCGCTGGCCAGGGCATTGTATTAAACGAGACTAAGATTAACTTCCCAATTTATTTTCATTAAATATGTCCAAACAAGAATTTCTTATACGTTTCCTTTTCCAATTGAATAGCATTCGTTGAAGCATTCAACTTTTTGTTAAATTTTTCAAAATGCCTAAAAGGATTTTTGTAGGCTAATATTATTATGTTTAAGGGCTGTAAGTTACCTGTTAAGCCGCGTTTACACC
Source organism: Neoaliturus tenellus (assembly GCA_030545055.2). Taxonomy (NCBI): domain Eukaryota; kingdom Metazoa; phylum Arthropoda; class Insecta; order Hemiptera; family Cicadellidae; genus Neoaliturus; species Neoaliturus tenellus. Next base: position 6,169,432 of record CM061534.1, on the reverse strand, counting down.
GGAGTTGGAGACCGGAGTTGCAGACTTTTATCGGCAATCTCGATTGCAGACGCACTAAAACAACTGCAACTCGCGTTGGCGACCGGAGTTGCAAACCGAATTTTCGAGTCAGAGACCGAATTTTCGTTTTCCGACCGGAGTCGGTAAAGATCAAAGGCGGTTGCCAACCCCGGTCGGCAATCCGAGTTGCAGCGCCTATTTGATCTGCAACTTGAGTCTGCAACTAACCCCGCCACCCCTCCCGCCCATCGGCTACGTCGCTACGTCACTTCCTCTCCCACCAATCGGCATTATACACAGTGGCATAAATGATTATATGTATAGCCTACTTCTATTCAGATTGCAGCTAGGTCTACAGTCTATCCAGATGTTAAAGAAATTCACCCTAATTGTTTGCTCTTTAATATTACCCTCTCTTGGACATGCTATCAAAAATTAAAGTAACAAAACTCAATGTATCTAATTTGTGTTTTATTTATCACCCATAAGAGGTTAACCAAACCTTGCTTGCTGGTTTTAATTCTCTTTTGTTATGGTGTCTTAGGCATTGAGGTTTACGCCAATTATACCTTTCACAAGAGTTTCAAAACCATAATGCTTAAAAGTTGCATTATTTTATCTTTATTAAACTTTCACATTTCGTTGACTTGATGGTAACCCATAAACCGATGTTAAAAAAATTACAGCTATTGAACTTAGTTTTAGACAAAAATATACTTCCTGCCGTTGTTGAGGTTGTTTCTAAACTTATGTTTTGCTCTTCTACCAATAAACTCTCAAATGCAAAGCTTAAGCAAGTCGTACCTGCTAGATTTCGAGACCAATGGAAAATACATCAGCACAGACATCCCTCATTTGTATTATTATGTGTCTATTTACGCTAGTGGCATTTTTTACGTTTTCACAGGGAACGATCCAAACTCGATTCTTGTTACTATCTAACATCGCCCAGTTGTTAGGAAGTATCATTAATCAATAGTCCAGGGAGAAATGGCTACTGGGTCCGGAATCAAACCTTTAAAAAGCTATTTACTTTTCTCAGGATCGAACCGGCAACCTTTGGCTTCAAAGGTGAGCACTATAACCACTTTTACTCTAGTAAAAGTAGGCTACAGTATATGATTATTTAGCTAACATCAAGGATTCTTAACTCTATGAACACAACGGATAACACGTGTTTTACAAGAAGGGAGAAAACAAATGTAACTGTTAAAGTAGGCTATATACTCATAACATAATTGTTATACGCATTTAAAGTATTTTTCTTAAAAAAATAAAATAAAAATTCCCGAGCTTAAAATAAATTAAAAATAAATTTATATATTTTTGTTAATTTCAGTAAAAAATGTTTATTACCACTATTATTCTTCAAAAGTATTTATTTTGTCTTCATTGGAACTTCTTATAGCACATATGCAGTTTTAAGAAACAACTGATTTGATTACTGTACCTCTGAAACGTATAGTTGTCTCATTCTCTATAACTTGGTATACTTAAGCCACAAAGATTTTCTTGAGACATTGTACTTCAAAGATAGTTTTTCATTAAATTTCATTATTAAAAAGATCGCAGAATTAAATTGCCGCAACACAGCACGACGAATTGCGCGACGGGCAGGTTGAGCCGACAAAGGCTGCCAGCTGCAGCTGGCAGAGTTTAGTTAGGCCTACTGCCGTGTACTGCCACCTTACCTTATTGTAAAAATATTTTTATATTTTAAAAAGAAATATAGGCCTATTCATGGCATTTTTAAAATACAATGGGAAGATATCAAATTTAAAATTGCTAACATGAATTAAAATTATTAAACATAACATATTTCCCATTTCACGGGCCCCGTCCGCGGGCCCCCTTAGCTGCGGGACCCCCCACACCGCGGGCTTTGCGGGCCCCTCTGTTACGCCCCTGATTATACACACTGACTGATGGCTCAGTTGCAGGTTGCGGTCGCAGAAGCAAACTGTGTACAGTTGCAAGCCAAGTTGCAAACTTCTGTCTGCAATCGAGATTGCCGATAAAAGTCTGCAACTCCGGTCTCCAACTCCGGTGTAAACGCGGCTTTAAGGCGCTGTACCTGTCTGCCGCGTGAGGACGCAAGGGTTTAGAATTTCCACGTTTGTCGCCCCAGTTGTAAACCGATATAAAATATCTTAGTATTATTCTTTTCGTATAAGTAATAATATTGTCAGTACTGCACCCTTTTCTTAAAAATTTTATATTCTTTGAAATTATAGGCCTAATACCTAATGATAAAAATTTGGCGTTTTTGTAAAAACTTGTACCGCATTAAAAACAATTTATAGGGCGAGAAAAAAATAAAAAAAGGGCGTACGTAAAATAGAATCTTAAGAACAAGAATCTGTAATTAGATTTTTAGAAAGTTAAAAGATAACGATGCAAGAGGGGAGATACAAAAGGTCTGAAACTTCAAAAACATCGTCCGATCGATTTCACACAAGAACAAAAAAGTATGAATTATCATTCAATACCCTACTATGGTAGCCCAGTTAATAAAATGCACTCCTCGGCTGTCATTACAGGCATGTACTCGGAGAAGTAGGCTTAGGAACAAATGGTAGCCAAAGGTTAAGTTGGCCTAGTCTAACCTAATCCGAGAGAGCTCTATACTGTTTTAAAATCAACGTGGATGACAGAAGGTTAGCTGTATAGAGTATGCCTTGGCCAAGAACAGCTAGATTTAAGTTTTAGGCCCTAAACATAAAAAGCAGACCTCTCAATAGATTGGTGTAAAAAATTATTTGTAATATTCCCACAATAAAACTTCACAATACCTAAAATGTAAAACAAATAATCTCATGATAGTATCAATAAAAACTAGGCCTAAAACGATGAATCCAAATAAATACCTAGTTGATCCCTTACTAAAACAAAATGCTTCTTGATACTTACTAAGGAATTCTACACTTGGGGCACTTATACTTTGAACATCTCTTTTCCGGACATACTGAACAATTCATATTATTAGAATACCATTTCAAGAAAATATTGAAGTAGAGTTTATTTATTATGAACCGGTGCAAAACTCTTTGGCCTTAGTAAACTATAGATAATATTCACCTAACGGAGCCAACGGAGCGGAAGTAAACCATAACCTATAAAAGAAGTTCATTTATTTACAATAACAACACGTCGTTTTCTTTTCCTTATGGCCTCTCGATAGAGTCAAGATAAACTAAACAACCCAATGCCGCATTGTGCCATTGATCATATCAATCAATGAATATATGAATTAATGAATTATCTTATACTCTAAAACAAGCACCGTTTGTACGGGCAAACTTTTTTTCGCTCCAAGGATTTTTTAGTTTTTGATCATGGAGTTTTGGCCACCGAATCGATTGACGATGGTCCCATAGCTGGGAAAAATCCGGTTTTCGCGCTAGAGCCCTTTAAAGTTCCCATGTTATCCTTATGGAGGTTTTTAAATTGAACAAAAATCAGCTGATAACTGTAGATAAAACCAATGTGTTAAAGGAAAATTATACCAAAGTGCAGCACCCTTCGGTTTGGGGATGTGAACGAAGCGAACGAGCTGTTCTTAAAAATTAAAGGGTGAGTGAGCGGAGCGAACGAGCTTTGCGGTGAGACGAAAGTAATAATTTTACTGAGCTTATCTTAAGCTCGGTCCCCCTGGTACTACACTAAAACAAGCATTGTTTGTACGGGATCATTTTTTTATCTTCAAGGATTTTTTATTTTTGGTTTAATATAGGGGTTTTAGCCACGAGAAATCGATTGGAGCTGGTCCCATAGCTTGGAAAAATCCGGGTTTCGCGCTAAAGCCCTTCAAAGCTCCCATGTTATCCTTATGGACATTTGTAATTGAATAAAAATCAGTGGATAACTGTAGATAAAATTGAATTAAGTAAGACCTTTGATTTATAGCAGGTTTTAATTAACTAAGAACACAACATTGAGGTTGTACATTGCCATAATAATAGAAAACTAAATATAAACAAAATAAACATAACTAACAGTGATGAGTGATAAAATATCATTACAAAAATAAACCAATGTGTAACATCTTTAACCTGTGGTTTAGGAATATTACCAAATCATTTGAAATCCAGTAGCCTTCGGTCTGGTGAGTGAGCGAAGTGAACGAGCTCGTCTTAAAAAGGAAGAGGGCGATTGAGCCGAGCGAACGACCTTTGTGTGAGAAACAAAAATAATAATTTTACCAAGCATAAGCTCGGTCCTCCCGGTACTTGCCATTAAACATGTACCTGTGACAGACAGTGTGATATGTAAAAAAATTGACTATAACATTATTAAAACCATAGATTAAGCATACTGAGGGGCTTAAATCAATGGCCCAAAAACTATCTTATGTTAAACTTACATTGAGAGACATCTAGCAGTTAAATGTTAAAATTTAATAATTTAAACATTCTTTCAAGACATTCTTCAATCAAAACAGTAAGAGGATCTCACAATTTACTTTTCTGTGCATTTATCTGCAAGCCGCTATATTTTAACTGCAACAAATTGATTTACACTGGTACTTCTGGCACCTGGTGGGAGCTTATTAAATAATTTACTATATAATGACATGGTAAGATAATTGACATATTTTAACATGAATTAAAAAAGATAAATATTGACAACAGTTAAAATGCATTCTTGCTCAATCAAATCAAAATAAAAATCTCTTTATTTACAAAACATAAAGATTTGTAATAGTGTCAAAATTTTAAGATTTCATTTTCTTCATTGGTGTGAAGGTGGAAAAGTGTCCCTTCATTGCAGGAATTTGTTTAGGGAGTAGAATGGGCTCTTTGACAGCCGGTTGTTGAGGCCTGTCTTCAGTTTCTTCCCTGTTTGTCTAACCACGTCCTCTGGAAGCAGATTGTGGAGTTTTCTGCCATTGTATGAAGGCTTCCTCTCAAACGCACTGTGGTGGAGTGGTAGCAAGTACCTGGTGGCATGTCTGGTGTTATGGCTGTCCTTTACTTTTAGAAGGGGTTTCCCCTTCACATAGAGGGTCACCTCTCTGATGTACAGAGTGCGACGACAGTCAGGATGTTTAGTTTAGCAAAAGTCTGCCTGCAGCTTTCCCCCCAGTCAAGACCCTTGATAAGGCGCGCCTTATCAAATGACGACAAGGCCCAAATGGCCCTTTTCTGAAGGAATAAAAATACCCCTCGTCGCAGCAGACCTGCGTACTCAGCGAATTTCCAAGTTAGTAATATTAATTTTGACCAGCTAAACTTGTAAACAAAATTTCATCACGTGCTCATAAATAGGGAAATAAATGTCTATTCTCCTTAAGATAAATATAGGGAAAGAGTATGCAGGTATGCTGCCATGGGGGACACTAATAGTAGGTTTTTAGCACAGAAAAATTTTATTTCGACCATATAAAGCCAAATAGTAAGTTTCATCAATATCTGTCCATAAATAAAAGTTTGCCTATTCTCCATCTGATTAACATGGAAAAAGAGTATGCAGGTTTGTTGCCATGATAAGTACAAAAACCAAGATTTTTTACCTTAAATGGATGAATCTCAACCAAATGAAGCTAAATACCAAGTTTCATCAAAAAATATTGGTTAATAAGTGAAATATTAACACATCCTTACTCTCCATAAGATTAACATTGGAGACCCAAAAGACAATGTACTGTCTTTAGAATTTGTAATATCTCGGTAACCAATGGAGATAGAGCAAAGCTTCAAAATACTAAATTGTGTGTTTTTTTGAGCTAAATCCAATGGTCAAAATTTTTAAAATTTACATATGAAAAATGCAAAAAACTCATTTTTGGGGTACAAAACCCCCCAAAACTACCCCTTCCGGTAGGTCGATATGTCTGGTTTTCGAACTCATCCGAATAAACATAGGATTATACATCTCTACCAAATTTGGTGTCGATCGGACCATTTTTACGAGAGTTATCGTGTCTAGGGACACATATATACATATATATATATATACACACATATATATATATATATATATATATATATATACAGGGTTAGGCAAAAGTCTGGATACCCCCAGTTAACTTTTTAACGCGTTGCAGTAGGAAAACCAAACTCGGCACATGTTTACAACATCAAAAACTGCACTTTTTCATCAACTACACAACTTTGCCCCTGCCCCCAAAATGGGGTATTTTGGGGGCAGCCCCAAATTTTCAAATGTAAACCCCTATCGAGTGACCCCTCATTTTAAACGGTTTATCAAGAGAAATTAAATGGCGCAAACCGGAGGTCGATATCTCAACCCTAACCAAAATGGCAGCCATTTCAAAATTTGACATGGGCAAGCAAGTATAAGTATGGACACCCCCAATTAATTTTTTAACACGTTGCAGTAGTAAAACCAAACTCGGCACATGTTTACAACATCAAAAACTGCACTTTTTCATCAACTACACAACATTGCCCCTGCCCCCAAAATGGGGTATTTTGGGGGCAGCCCCAAATTTTCAAATGTAAACCCCTATCGAGTGACCCCTCATTTTAAACGGTTTATCAAGAGAAATTGATTGGCACAAATCGGATGTCGATATCTCATCTCTAACCAAAATGGCAGCCATTTTAAAATTCGAGAAGGGTAAATTGACTTTACATTGGCTGCCATTTTGGTTAGAGATGAGATATCGACATCCGATTTGTGCCATTCAATTTCTCTTGATAAACCGTTTAAAATGAGGGGTCACTCGATAGGGGTTTACATTTGAAAATTTGGGGCTGACCCCAAAATACCCCATTTTGGGGGCAGGGGCAAAGTTGTGTAGTTGATGAAAAAGTGCCGTTTTTGATTTTGTAAACATGTGCCGAGTTTGGTTTTCCTACTGCAACGTGTTAAAAAATTAATTGGGGGTGTCCATACTTATACTTGCTTGCCCATGTCAAATTTTGAAATGGCTGCCATTTTGGTTAGGGGTGAGATATCGACCTCCGGTTTGCGCCATTTAATTTCTCTTGATAAACCGTTTAAAATGAGGGGTCACTCGATAGGGGTTTACATTTGAAAATTTGGGGCTGCCCCCAAAATACCCCATTTTGGGGGCAGGGGCAAAATTGTGTAGTTGATGAAAAAGTGCCGTTTTTGATTTTGTAAACATGTGCCGAGTTTGGTTTTCCTACTGCAACGCGTTAAAAAGTTAACTGGGGGTATCCAGACTTTTGCCTAACCCTGTATATACAAATTTTAATGGCTATTATTTTTGGTCTCTGGGCACCTCAAAACGAAAAAGTAACATGGTCCCGGGCTTAGGTCTTACCATGAGACCTACGGTAATAGCTTATTCCCTATGGGAAATTCGCTAAAAAGGATACGTTGCAGATTTCCAGCTGTAGTTCCTCCCCAGGGTGCGAGGCCATATTTATTTATTTCAACGGATCATTTCCATATGTCAGGTGGGACTCAATATAGAGCAAGGTATGCGGTCTTCATTTGTTTCCCCATCGCTTGGGTGCTTAATTATTTTCAGGACATAAAGACTGGTGTTGAGTTTTTTGGACAAAGGGTCAATGTGGTGTGGTTCCATGATATTTGAGCGTTAATATAGTTATACCAAGGAGTTTTGTGTAGTCTTCAACCTCCACATCAGGTAGTGTTTCTGTGACTTCCTGTTTATTATCAAATGTCAGCTGCTCTGTTTTGCTTGTGTTCACCACTAGGTTGTTGATATGACAGAATAATTGATATGCCATATTAAGTGCAATAAATGAGTAAACAGCCAAGGCTTCTGGAGTCTTGGCTGTAAGTAGCAAAGTTGTGTCGTCGGCATACGTCAGAGAGGTGAGCAGTAGCTAGGCTTCCAGGTGTTGAGGCAGGTCATTAGAAAGGATAAAAAACCCTTGACCTACAACTGATCCTTGTGGCACTCCTCTGCATACTGGCAATGGTTTTGAAGTTGCTCTCTGGGTGGTTCCTTTAAAGCTCGGTTTTATTTCTATTTGTTGTCGTGTCTATAAATTTCTCTTAAACTAAATGCGTTTGCCTGTCCTTTTATACCTACTTTTTTGAGTTTATAGAGAATCAAGTCATGACCTAGGCAATCAAATGCTTTACTGAAGTCAAGCATTATAGCTGTAACAAAGTTCCTTTTTCTAAGTTGTCTTTTGCAAATTCAACACGCTCAATGATTGCTATGGTTGTTGTATTTCCTTTATTGAAGCCATGTTGGTTCTCATTGAGGTTGTTTTGCTTGAAAAGAGGCCTACAATAATGACCTCTATTACATCAGCATCTGTCAAGATTCTGATAGATTTTAAAAATACATAATTTATTTTTTTAACTTACGACCCCAGTACAGAATACCATAAAGTAAAATCATTGACTATGGATACTATAGTCATGGATAGTTACGAAGGTAATTTGTTTGATTGCCTTGTTTTTTGCATGTCTGTTGTTGTTTTAGCGAATTTCCCATAGGGAATAAGCTATTACCGTAGGTCTCATGGTAAGACCTAAGCCCGGGACCATGTTACTTTTTCGTTTTGAGGTGCCCAGAAACCAAAAATAATAGTCATTACAATTTTTATATATATATGTATATATGTGTCCCTAGACACGATAACTCTCGTAAAAATGGTCCGATCAACACCAAATTTGGTAGAGATGTGTAATCCTACGTTTATTCGGATGAGTTCGTAAACCAGACATATCGACCTATCGGAAGGGGTAGTTTTGGGGGTTTTGTACCCCAAAAATGGGTTTTTTGCATTTTTCATATGTAATTTTTAAAAATTTTAAATTTTTATTTTGACCATTGGATTTAGCTCAAAAAATACACAATTTAGTATTTTGAAGCTTTGCTCTATCTCTATTGGTTACCGAGATATTAAAAAGTTTAAAGACAGTACGTTGTATTTTGAGGCTCCAATGTTAATCTTATGGAGAATAAGGATGTGTTAATATTTCACTTATTAACCAATGTTTTTGGATGAAACTTGGCATTCAGCTTCATTTGGTTGAGATTCATCCATTTGTGGTAAAAAAATCTTGGTTTTTGAGCTTATCATGGCAGCGAACCTGCATACTCTTTTCCCATGTTAATCATATGGAGAATGGGCAAACTCCGTTAGCAATGGACAGATATTGATGAAACTTAGTATATGGCTTCATATGGTCGAAATAATTTTTTTATGCTAAAAACCTACTTTTAGTGTTCCCTATGGCAGCATACCTGCATACTCTTTCCCTACATTTATCATAAGGAGAGTAGACATTTATTCCCCTATTTATGAGCTTGTGATGATATTTGGTTGACATGTTTTTCTGGTCATAATTAAAACTACTAATTTGGAAATTCGCTGAGTACGCAGGTCTGCTGCGACGGGGGTATTTTGTTTTTGCAATGTCTTGTTTTTATATTAGCGAATTTCCCTATAGGGAATACGCTATTACGGTAGTAGTCACGGTAAGACCTAAGCCCGGGACCATGATACTTTTTTGTTTTGAGGTCCCTAGAAGCCAAAAACACCGTTCGTTCAAATTGATATATATGTATATATATATATATATATATATATATATATATATCTATATATATATATATCTATGTGTCCGTTAACAAGATAACTTTTGAACGGAACCTCCGATTTTGATGAAATTTGGTACAGGGGTGTAAGCCAGCATCTACTAGGTTGAGTTCGCGAACCAGAATGATCGGACCATTGGAACGGGGTTTTATGGGGTTTCAAAAGGGTTAAAAATGGGTTTTTGGCATTTTTCGACCTTAATTTTTAAAATTCAACAATTTTAACTGAAACCATTTAAAAGAGCTTAAAAAAACAAACGATTTGGTATTTTGAATTTTTATCTTAGCATAACTGGTTACGGGGAAAATCAAAAAATGTGTTTTCCATGTTATTCTTATGGGAAATCAAGAAAAGCCTATATCTTGCTTATTTATTGATATAACTTAATCAAATTTGGTATGTACATTATCTAGATAAGGTTTAACTTATACTTGCTTACAAAACCCATATGGCGGCAAACCTACATACTCACCCCCATGGGGTTTATGGGGAAAATAAACAGAACACCATAACCTTATAAAATTTGGTATGTACAATCACTAGGTAGGATTTAACTTATATTTACCAACTAAACCCATATTATGGCGGCAAACCTACATATTCTCATCCCCATGGATTTTATGGGGAAATATAAAATATACCAAAATTCCATTGGAAATTCGCTGAGTACGCAGGTCTGCTGCGACGGGGGTATTTATTATTGTTATTTTGTGCTTATATTGTTTAATGTATATGAATATGATTGTTAATGGTTGTGAACTGTTGGAAGAATAAATGAATGAAATGAAATGAAAGAATATAGATTCATAGTCAATGGTAAAATACTGTGAAATAATGCAAAATAACATGATTTTTAAATACTATCTTGGCAGACTTTGTCTCAAACTTTGCTTAGCTTGTAAACAACTTTTGAGAACTCAGAACAGGTTTTGGAGATGTGTACATCCCAAATGAGTTTAAGGGCAAAATTAATGACCCACTGTCACTGTCACTGTGCTCCGGCTCCAGGGCCGCCCCGACGGCAATAGGCGCCCGGGGCAAGATTTTGATCCTCGCCCCCTAAATTAATTAATTGACTTATCATGAACTATAATGTTAAATTACAGTAAGAAGCATTAAATTAGGTGCATGGTTAAATTTTCAGTGTTGTTAGGCCTAGTTTGAATAAACTATAAGGCCTGCCGCACACTACATGCACACTACACTACGACAAGACATTTTGACGGAAGGCGTTTTATATGGCTCAGTTAATAGGCCTATGAGTTTAAGTGGAGCTGACGCATACTACATCGAACAAAACGCGACACGACGATAAAACGCCTTAAAGCGTTTTTTTCCTTTTCTGGCAAATGTACTGATATTTTCGTTTTATGACAAAACGCTATCAAACAAAATCAGAGAAGTCACTCTGGACATGCGTTGCGAATCACGTGACATCCTCCTCCCTCTCCAGAGAGCACGTGGAACAGTGGAACAAACACATCTGTCATCTACGGAACGAGTAGGTATAGGATTTTTTTGCTTTGTCTGCTTTTTAGTTGAAATAAAGTGAAGTTGAAGTGCAAAATGAGTGAATATAGTGCTCATTATATAATATTCTATCACAAGAGAATTCACAACACTGAAACTAAACCAGTCTGAACTGACAAAGAAGTGAAATAGAGGAACCCCTATTTATGAAATAGACAACTTATAACCATGAGGGGTCGTCGGAAGCCGTCGTGTTTTGTCGTGACGGACGGATTTTTTAACGCATCTGACAAAACAGAACAGAACAAAACAAAACAAAACAGAAACTGTCGTGCCGTGTCGTGTTGCGTTCGATGTAGTGTGCGGCCGGCCTAACTAAACAAATTCACTTGTAGTTTAGGTACTACTATATTTGTTGACAAAATATGATCTGGGTCTGGGCAGAGCGTACGAAAACTAACAGGCCTATACATACATTTTTTGTCGAGTGACCAGATGCGGCTGACTTTCAGGTATTCCTCTAATAATTATATAATCCTAATCCTCAATTAGGTGGTGGGGGAAGTATGCAGGCCCGTGTTGTTTCGTAGGCCCCGAGTGAATGTTCGAGGCATTTTTTCAGTTCGTAAGATCAGCTGACCAATAGGCCTAAATGCAGCCAAATGCTACGCTATCATGATTCACTTCCACTCTTCCACTTGCATTTGTAAAAAATCTTTATAGTTACAATAAATTAGTCTCTACACATTTCCGACTGAGAGCCTAAATGTTTTAAATTTTAATTTGAACCAATGAAATGAAAAAAATATTATTGAACAAATTGTTTTTAAAATATTTATTGGTGCATTTTTTAGAATTTTGTGAAGTGTTTGAGCCTTCCCGAGACGGAGATTTCGTCTCGGCAGCGGCGCCCCCTTGGCCGTGGCGCCCGGGGCAACTGCCCCGGTCGCCCCGCCCTCGGGGCGGCCCTGTCCGGCTACGGGGCTCCTTCGTCCCCAGATGTTGCGGCAGCATCTGAAAAATCTAAATTAATGCCAGGGAATTAGTCTTGACTTCACGATTTGCGCTCTCTTTTGTTTGGAGTCTTTGCGTGTTTGAATTTGAGATTAAATTTGGCACTGCTGGTCTTCGTGGAATTCCTACGGTGGGTCGTCCAGGATGGCTGCCGGTGACTTGACCCTGTTGCTCTGTACGTTGAATCTCCTCTTGGCTGCGGGGCTCCGCGGGTTTCTCCACACCCGCCTCAGCCTCCTCCTCTTGATGATTTCTTCTTTGATGTGACGCGGTAGACCTTTCCTCCGCTGTCCCGGGGGCACTGGTTTTGTGGCATCTGAAATGGAAGAAGACATGGTTTGATGAAATTCCTCGTCAAGCTCGTCAACCTCCTCCGCCGACTGTGGAAACTGGATGGGGGCGAGCTAATCCACCACAATCTCACAGAATCTTGCCAGCGAAGTGAATCGTCTTGAGCGCCGTTGTCCATTGCGGCTTGGCCTTCGTGTATGGACAGAAGCACAGGCAAGTGATCAGATGAGAGATCATTGATGACGCTGATCACCATGTCGAAGGGCACTTCCTTTTGGAGCACGATGTCGAGAACGTCGCGCCTGCTGTGGTTCCTTGGAAAGAGTAGGCTCCTCAGGTGCCAGGGTGTAAACTGAGTTCCGGTCGTTAAGGTAACTCCTCAACGAGTTTCCTTTTGGCGTTGGCCACCATCGAAATCCAGCTGGGGTGCTTGGAATTCAGGTCTCCTGCAAAAATCACAGGTCCTGGGGCAGAGAAAATTTCGTTGAAGTGGTGTCATGCAAATAAATTAGTAGGTATTAAATTTGGATGAAATTAAAAATTTAGAGATAAATTTTTTATTACCTTAACACCAATCAAAATTCTTGGGAGTTATAATGGATTTAAAACTAGATTGGAAAGATCATAATTTGATTGTACATCATGATGGTACATCATTTGATCATAATCAGATTGTACATCACTGGAAAAATTCATAATGGACTTTATGTTCTTAGAAGATTAAAGGAAAATGTAAATTTAGAAATCTTAAGCCGCGTCCGCACTGGCCGTACATGTTCGGCGAACAAAGTTCTTCCGAACTTTTGTTTGTTCGTTGCTAACCTTTTAGAATGTAAATCATATGACCGGTAATTGTTCGTCAGGAATGTTTGTTGATTTTTTGTGTTCGCCGAACAAGTTCGCCACGAATGTTCGGCCAGTGCGGACGCGGCTTTACTGAATGCATATTATGTATATATATACACTTATATTTGGACTATGGCACTATTAAGCTTTATCTAGGCAAATAGCACAAACTACAATCTATGAAGTCCCATGAATCCCAGGACAAATTTAAAACTGGTTTATACTAGTTGAGAAGTTGACATTGGGTACAGCAAACAAAGTTGTCGTTGTCATAACACGTGGTAAGTCTTTTGGCTGTCCACTATGACAATTTCCCTTCCTTCAAACCCCATTCATGTTCAAGCAGACAGCGGGAGGTTAATGCGAACTGCGTTAATCCCTAGCTGGAATATATGTAGACGGCAGGGGGTGAGTAGAAATGCTATGGACATGGAAACACCTAGCTGGAACATATGTTCAAGACAGCAGGGGGAGAGGAGTGCGACGGGCATAGAAACCCCTAGCTAGAACATGAGTGGACAGTCTGTCCTGTGCCTCACCCTTTCTCTTCCTTCAATATCCCATCCTTCCGGGGGCCTGCGCAAAATGCCCATTTTGTGGCAGACGTGCTCAACGGTTCGGCCAGGGTCTCCTTATCCACCAATAACAACAACATGAATAACAATAAATTTGTTCAAAATCAAACGGTACCATACCATACCTCGGCCCAATCACTTATTTAACATTTTGATTTTCTATGTGTATAGTGTGTGACCTATCATCACCACCTTATTACTGCTCATCACTTACATGCAAACTTGATAAATGCTCCAGATAATGGAAGCATTTATCATGTTAAGTTTATTCTACCTGTCCAATATAGAGCCATAAAGCTTGGCGTAAGGGTCATAAATGTAAAGACTGACTGAATCTTGATATTTTATATTATTTATCAACAGGGAAGCATGGGATCTGTGAATGCTTTATCACTTCTCTACCAATTTTACGCCATTAGCTTGAACGAGGGCCGGTGGCCTTGCAGACCTTGATGGGAATCTTCTATGATGTCTGTATTTTAAAAATAATGCAGTGATTAGAAATCTCTGATAATAATTATATAATAAAAGTTTATTATTTATAAAATGGCTATCCATAGCATATGTTTAGTTTATTTTTGTTTTTTACGAGGTTAAATGTCTTTTAAAAATAAATATAGCATAAGAATTTTCAAGAATTAGTCTTTATAGAAATGCAGTATATGATTGGCTGTATTAAAACTGCTGTGTGGCGTTTGTTATTAAATTTGTATCATCTTCGCTTGGAAAATAAACTGTGTCTTTGTTCTTGGTTCTTATTCAAAATATTGTAGATACCTCCGGAAGTGAAATAATTGTCAGCTCTTTCAAGATGGCAACACTGAATAAGAGGGGGTATTGTGTGGGTTTTTTACTGACAAAGACCATTTGATTCCTTGAAATTCTCAAAAACCATATCAATTGCCCAAAGCAAAAATATAGTTTTTGTTTTGCTGATCAAAAACCATGTAATTTTAATTTAACTAGAAATCGCCTACTGGCAGAAATTCAACAAAAATTTCAGTTGATGTGGACGGTTGTGGCCCAACCAGTTAAAAATTAACAGAAATATCTGTTTTCCCTGACCTACTATTTTTTATTTTATTTAATAAATTGCCCTTCTTCCATTAAGTCAACTTTGAAACTTAAAAAGCCTGTAAGGCTGTAGCTCTGGGGGCAGCTTTTACATATTAGTTTATACTTCCATGCTTTTACGCACTTAGATACATCCACCATGTTTACATAGTACAGTAAGTTAGAAATAATATAATATTATTATTATCAAAAAAAAGGAAAAACTGTTGAAATTACTTTCATCAAAAAGTCTAGACAATTTATCTTAAGCTAGATATTTACACTTGAGAGTTTTTCACTCTCAGAGAGTTTCGTACTCTCAGGAGGTACTCGCAGAGGTGTTTAAACAACCAGAAAATTTTCCAAGATAGGTGATCCCAGACAGTTTTCTGCGAGTACTATTAACAACGGTGTGAGACTTTTAGGTCTGATTGTTTTAGGAGTAACTAACTCTCCGAGAGTGAAAAACTCTCACGTATAAACGTAGCTTTAGACCCTGTGTGTTATTAACCTACTTTGTACTTACAACATTCAGAAAATATCCTGGTCTTATAAATTGAAAATTTTTGAGCTGAATAAAATAAACTCATCGCTTGGCAACCAAATCAATTTTTATTTTAAATATAATCCTGTTGTATATTATTTGCAGAGAGAAGTTATGTTAAATGCTGTAGATCAATGAATCAGAACAGTAAAATTTAACAGAGTTTTTTTCTTTTGTATTTTACAGTTCCATCCCCACCCAGAAAGTACTACATCTATACTTATTTAATACGCTAAGGGTTTTTTTCTTAAGAGAACTCCTCCTACAATTTTCAGTCGATTTTTAAAGTTTTTGGTGTCATTGGATAGGGCTCGGTATGAAGTGGTTCCCCCAAAAATTGATGAGAATCGGACTTAAATTAAAGGCGCTATGCACCATTGCAATTTGAAATTTTCCCATTAGAATAACATTGGGATTGAGTCGAGAATTTTAAACATATGTTAATGCCCAGCTGTAAATAGGTGTAAGTTAGTTTAAGGCGATTACTAGCTGGAACTGATAATCACAATATTGGATTAGACGGTCAGATTTATGTATAACTAAACGTAATATTTATGCTCGATTTCGAGCAACGTTTGCACTAGTGTACTTTAAATTTGTGTTTTTACATAAAAAATATGTCAACTGAATCAAATGTATTCCTAGTAATTCTAAGCACTCTATAACATTACGTATATATTTTGCGGGTTTAATATCTTTACTGATACTATCAGATAATAAAGTGATTCAAATAAACAATGTCACGCAGAAGCCAAACCGTGACCCAACTGGTGCCAGTCATGCAAACGTCGGATTTGTCAATAAACCCGACAGTCATGTGGGGTGAGCAAACGAATAAATTTAGTCATGTTTTTGTGAGTTAATGATGTAAGTTAATAATTAATATAAAGCACTATGTGATCTATGATTCACTTGAATTTTGAAATACCTATTATTTTTAAGTGCCCTTTAATTTTGGAGGATTTTATAATTGTATAGATTATTGTGTAATTTTTTATAGAATTTAAAATCTTAAAAAAGTAAGTTTTTGTATGTTATTTTCATTTAAAAGTGTGAGTTACTGATACTCAACAAAAATGTTAACATCAAATGTATAAATGGGAAATCTGAAAAAAATCAAATAGGTAATATTTTAATTTAATCTGTTGTAATGTACTATAAATTTGAAAATTGATGATAGCAATGTATTTATTATTCAAGAATATTATAAAAATCTACTGATTGTTTTTAGTGTTTAAAACTACACATTTTTCATCACTAAAACTAATAGGTAAAGTTTTTTTAATTCTTTAGATTAAAAACGTTAAGAAATGCATTACCAGTAACTATTCTATATTTATAAATTACTAGCTATTGCCCGTCACGGTTTCACATGTGATTGAATTTATTTCATAGGTAGACTAATAAAATCTTTTAAAAGAACAACAAAATCTTCTTCCTTAAGACTGAAATTGAAACAATGAAGTAGTGTGAGTGGAGCTCTGAAGGAATTTAGCAAAACTTATTCTTAATGAGAACCTATGAGCAAGTAGGAACGACCATGCCAAGTTTTAACCCTTTAGGCCATACAGACATTTTTAAGTCATGTGGGGCAGAGCCCTAAAAAAACATTAAAAACTATATTTGCAAAACTGTAACTTAGTGTTCACTTATAAGCAAAACAAAACATAAACGTTGAATTTCAACCCTTTAGGTTCTATGGTAATTTTGAGGATTTGTGGGGAGGAGCCCCAAAGGAATTTCTCAAAATTATTTCTTAATGAGCACCTATGAGCAAAGAGGAACGTCCATGTCAATTTTTACCCCGTGGGCCCTCAAGTAATTTTCAAGACCTGTGGGCTCTGCGGAGCCCTAAAGAATTTCAAAAATTATATTTGCAAAACCCTTTCTTAGTGAGTACCAATTTTTAGTTAAATCAGTTTAGGACAATTTGGACAGTTGTTTTAAAAAAAATAGCTTGTGCACTTAAAACAAAATATAATGTATTTTTTTCAGGACATTAACATGGCGGTGATGTATAGTTTTTGCAAGTACTTCTCCGTACGATTGGGGTCTATCTTGGTAGCCATTGCCACGATGGTAATTATTATTCATTTTGCAATATTCTGTATGAACCTAGAAAATGAAATTATAACCAAACAAACATTA
Organism: Neoaliturus tenellus; assembly: GCA_030545055.2. Lineage (NCBI taxonomy): Eukaryota > Metazoa > Arthropoda > Insecta > Hemiptera > Cicadellidae > Neoaliturus > Neoaliturus tenellus. The sequence continues at coordinate 6,151,970 of CM061534.1, read as the reverse complement.
AAAATTATACAAATGAAAAGAAAAAATATTAATTGGATGAACGGATTGAAGAGGAGTGAAATCCTCATACATTGCTGTTTGTTTCTCAGAGTAGTGACAAATCCCGATTTCATTGACGGACGATTACGTTCGCAAGAAGCCTCAGATCGACTTCAAACTTTCACAGTCCTGATTTGTAGGGTCGAGTTCGTTTCTGAAGCTATTCTATTAAGCAATAAAGTAATGAGACGTAATTTAATTTCCCATGAGGAATGCATTGTGGGCTGTAAATATCGGTGCTTAAGGCTATGTTAAACAGTGCTTGAGTTATTTGTTGTCAGACATAAAGTAAGATTGTGTTATGGAAACTATATTTTCTGCCTGTAGTACTGTAACTTCACTAAATGTAATACAATTTGTTATTTATGGAATTTTTAAAAATTGGTTATGAATATGTACTAGAAAGATACATTTTGTATTAACAAACAATAATAAAAAGAAAATATTTACTAAAATAGTTAAATTTGTAAAAGTACCTACAGTACTAGTAATCAAATATCTGGAATGCCAAACAAAAAAAATTAAATCTTTTTCTTCGTACTTAATATATGTAATATTTGATAGATGAGTTATATTTTATTTTGTTTTTTAATAGCGTGGAACTATAGGATTTTCTGGCTTAGGTTAGTTAGGTTGCCGTTTATCCCAGGTTTATCCCCATACGAGTCGAACAAGCGTACTCCTAGTAACAATACTATGGTTACTTACTACACATAAGATAAATAAAGTTTCCTAAACTTTGTTTATAGATCCAGTCTTTAGTCCTTTGTGGAGCACTTGTTATGTGTTTGAAAGAGATTGAATGGACGAAGTCAACCATAGGAAATCTAGTAGCTTCCTACAAACTGAAGTATGTTACTGGGCTCTTCATAAATATGGAGGAAAGTAAGTGTTTAATGCTTATACACCAACGGATACAGTAGGTAATTACTTTGAAAATATGGAAACATATTTTTATAAACCCTTTCTAATCTAAGAAATTAGGTAAACATTTTCTTGGCTAAAATTGTTGTAGGGAATATTTTGTTCACTTTTAAGAGGTTTTAAATAACCTAAGAATCAAATTGGGAAGTTTGGTAACACTAAGGATAAATGACTATAACTCCTGCAACAATAGTGTCTGATGGTAATTTTTTTTTTTTTTTTTTTTTTTGAGAGGTAAAGAAATTTTGAGTTTGACAACTTCATCAACTTTAACCATAAATGTAACTGTCAAGCATGCAATAAACATCTCAATTAATTGTGAAAAGTTTAAAATTGTTTAATACCTCACAAATAATTCCTGGAAACAGCACTGAACAAGAAGAGGAGAAGGGGGATCACAGGTCCGCTTAAGCTATCCGCTTCTATAAGATAATTTGATGTTGGTTTCTTTTTTATATACATTTTTAAAAAGTATAAAACAGCTAAATGTTATCACAAAATTTTTTTGGAGAGAATATTTTTTAACATTTATAGACGCAGCCGGTTTAATTAACCAATCCATGACAGTGGATTTACAATACACCCTATACTGGTGGCCATAAACCATGAAACCAAAAAAACATCTTTTCTTTTTTATTTAAAATTAATTTAATATGTAAATTTGAAAAAATTGTAGTTTAAGAAAATGTAATATAATTTTTACAGATCCGAAGCTTTACTTGCAGTGTGCCATAGTCTTCCTGATGTTACACATTGATACGTGTTGTCTTCTCATTTATGCTGCTCTCAAGGTAATTAGCTCTTCAATTTTTTAATTACAAAAAATACAAGATTAAAATATTTTGACTCAGTTTTAGTAAGTTATTTAGGCCATTCACTATCAAAACAAAACAAAAAATAATTATGCCAAAAAGTGCCATGGTAAGGAAAGCCAAAAAAATCTACCATGAATTTGACATAGCTCAGGACGAGAGGGAAAAGTTGGTTTTTGAAAACAGTTGTGGGAGTCCTCGTATTACTTGTTATGTTTTATAAATAACATTTATTACACAAATTGATTGATTAGCACAAAGATAATTAATTTTATCAATAGATAACAACAGTGCTATAAGTTCACTAATTGACTAAATTTGGAAATATATTTTACCTTCATTACTTTATCTGATTGTAATGTAGATCATCTTAAAGAATTCCAACATATGTGGAGCAATGGAGCATTCATTCAATACTAAGCAATGCTACACTGTTTTAATTCTCTTAATTTCAGATGATGTAACGCGATCTATTTTTTGTCTTCAAACACACACAAATCACCATAAGGGTCTATATGAGTTGTTATAAAGGTGCGTTTACACCAGAGTTGATAACAAATAGTTGTTAACTGTTAATGGTATCTCCATGTGGCTAAAGTTGACAAATTTTGGTTGTCAAAAGTTGTATCAAATCTGGTGTAACCGCATCAGAGTGGATGAAGTATTACATCATACACAAAATCACAAACAAATGACCAAATTGAAAGTGGACAAAATCACTATATATTAAAGGTATTAAAGGTAGAGAGCTGGGAATGTAACGTGAAAAATATGAAAAATATGTATGAATGAGATGGTATTTGATAGTTCAGACCTCAGACAGTGTGCCAACATTAATGTAGAGCAGAAATGGTTTACTCCCAGGAAACTTTGAGGGCCGCTACTGATAACATATGTTATTGGTTTTTTGCACAAATGGATTATATATGTTAATGGTCTAAAAGCTACTGACCAGCATATTTTGTGCCTAATATAACTTGGTATAAGGGAACAGGAGAAAACAAATGTAATAAACTAACTGCGATGTCCATTTTCAGTGTAACATCCCCTTGATTTGGCCATTCTTGATGGTGGAGTTTGTTCGTTTGGGTTTCTTATTCTTCCTACACTTCACCACCATGATGTTTATCAAAGTAAACTTTTTGGACCTTGGATTGCTTATAGTTTTTTGCCTCTCCGGAGGCTTTATTTTGTGTAAGTATAAACTTATTCATTTTTCTCAATATTAAGCCTTTTTCAGAATGTTAACAAAAAGAGCATTACTTGTAACAGCGATGACTAACATCTTTCTTGTTTCACAAAATAGTCTACAGTAATAATAAAATGTTGATATTTTTTTCAATAAGACCATCTTGCATGGTGTATTAGTCATTCCCAGTTATTGTTTAGGTGCACGTTTTTCATCATATCCTCACTAGAAGACATTAGTATGGAGTTGGAATTGTATACCTACTCAAAGTTAACTTGCGATATAGATGCAAGAAGTGCCTTTTATTTTGTAAGCATTACTCAGTTATTTCATAGGATAAGCAATCCATTGAAACTTAAAAGATTGTTCTAAAATGTGAATTTGTTGTAGTGGGCCTTTACTACATGTGGTTCTGTGTCCTGAGCCTGTGTCAATGCATCCGAGAGCTGAACGAAGACCCTATCAGAAGCAAGAAGTTGGGAAGTGTGAATCTTCTTGCCAGTGATTTTAAACATTTGACCAAGAGTTTGGAAGGGAAATTTGTGGTTCCTCCCATTTCTGACCCTCCCACGTATGGGCTCAAACCTATTCCAAGTCTAAGGCACAAAGAATACCAGTTTGGTAGTTTGGGATGGCGTGCTTACTAAAGTCCTTTTGGATGGAAAGTTTATTGGATATTTGTCTTCTGGACAAAATAAGTTATGTGAAGTAAAAAAGTTTGTTTTTAAAATTGTAAACTTGCTATCATGTGATGGTACAGTTATTTCTGTAGGGGAAGATATTCATCAAAATTTATGAAAATTTGAGTTTTATGCTCACTTATGCTTATGAAAATAAAATTAGTTATTATAATTCTAACCGCTTTTTAAATTAATACTGTTTATGAATAAAGCTTTTAACAAAAAGAAATAAAAACAGTCGGTAACTAATCAGTATCCACATTGAATCAGTACCTAGTAAAGTGACTTTCCTACGAAAAAAACTTTTTCAATGGACACAATTATATAATTTGCTTTAATCTTTTACCATAGTTTTATTGTTATTTATGTATCGGGATACATAACTCAAAATGAAAACCTGCAATGTTCCTTTTGCAGTTCTGTATGTTCGTAAAATGCTTACCCAGTTGTTCACTATCAAACAAATAGTACGTAATATTGAAGTTTGAGACGACACCAACCAATGTTTGGAAAATTTTCGTCAACATGTGTCAGCGTCATAGTCTTGACAAACACCTATCAACATTATGACGGTTTTGGGTTAGTTTACTTTGTCTTGGGATAAAGACTGGACCAAAGTTCTGGGAACTGCATTGCACGAAGAGTCATGGGTAGCTTCAAGATTATTGTATGCTTCTGTGCTATCTTCAGTGTTGCCTTTACTAAAGAGGTAAGATTTTTATTCTTTATTATAATTTATCCTAATTGTCATAAATGTTTTATGGTTAGGACGCCTTAAGAGTCTGCAGTACCGATCGCCTTGGATATTCCCATAAGACTAATGTTAAATTTCAAATATCCGCTACACCTTTAATATTGGTCAAAAAAGATTCATCTTTATGTCATTTTAAACAAAATTTCAGTACCATTTGAAATCAAAATCATGATAATAGAGTGATTTAAGAGATTAACTACTGAAAAATCATGTCTGTTTTCCAACAAAAAAAGTTAAGAATACTTTGTTGTTTATCAATCAAAAACAACTTATAATATACAACTTTTGATTTCACAGGGGTCTGGTTATTAAATTTTCTTTAAAATAACATAAAGATGAATCTTTTTCAACAAATAATAAATGCAGCAGATTTTTAAATTTAACATGAGAGACACGCACCCATTACCAAATTGCCGCACCAATGAAATGTGGGCACATCTTTGGGGCTACCACGTGTTTAGCCTGCTCATTTGGAATGTCCAATTTCAGTATAAATCCCCTGAAATACCGGGATTTTTCTATCACCCTCCCCCACCCTCCCCCTCCTCAAAATTCACCACATCATGGTGATTAGGGCCGGAATAGTCCCTCGGGAATATTCAATATGTATCAGCCTCGTGTGTGTACTTTATCTTATAAAACAAGCACTGTTTGAACGGGCAAAATTTTTTTCTCTCCAAGGATTTTTAATCCACCAGGAATCGATTGCCGTTGGTCCCATGGCTGGGAAAAATCAGATTTTCGTCCTAGAGCCCTACAAATTTCCCATGTTATCCTTATTGAGAATTTGTGTATAGCTACCAAATTGAACAAATATCAGCTGATAATTGTAGTAAAAACCAATATTTTACCAGGGGTTCAACAAATTTATACCAAATGCAGCACTCTTTGGCTCAGCGAGTGATCGAAGAGAACGAGCTTGTTTTAAAGGGGGCGGGCAAGTGAACGGAGCAAAGGAGCTTTGTCTGAGAAAGGAAATTAATGCTTAATAATTTTACTGAGCATAAGCTTGGATTCCCTGGTGCTTAAACTATAAATTTAGGGGCGCAATTGTATGCTCATGGGGCGAAGTATTGCGGGGCTTAGTCCTGCAATGGAGAAAATCTATGGATCCGTTTTCAAACAGTACATCTTAGTTACATTTTAAAAGTAGGCCATGTGTATATGTACCATTTATTTATTTATTATTTATTTATTTATTTATTTCTTACAAGCATCATAACATCAGTAAGCCTCACTAAGCAAAACGCTTAACAGTGAGGTCAAAATTAACAAAATAATAAATACATTGGTAATAATTGTCCAAAACAATTTCTGTAGGCATGGACGGGCGTCACTCCTATCACAGTAATAATAATCAAACATTTTCTTAATACATATTTAAAAATACAGCCACTGATGATTCCATCGACACATCACAGTCTTATGAAAGAAGGTTGGCAGCACTGCTGTCTCGCAAACTAGATGCAGACGCAGTCAGCTGTTTCCCTCCCCCCCCCCCCCCCCCCCCCCCCCGGCAGGCCGGCACACACAATGTAACCAGTTCAAACCAGATTCTTTAAACTATTTGTCACCGGTTCTTTCAATAGCTTTCCCATATATTCATTTTTTGTAGTTAGATAGTTTTGAAAGTCTTATAATAAATAAATACCAGTCTTATTCATTTCCATATCAACCCCACACCTATTCTCAGTAATTGTGTTTTGCAAAATCAGTGTAATACTAACAAGTGAATAACAACAAAAATACAGGTTTATAAGAATTTGTCTAACAGGATTTACACAGATTTCTTGTGAATACTTACAAATTAATATGACTAACAAGAACTAACTTATGTCTGTGTGAGCTAATATTGAACAATCTAACTAGTGAAAAGTGGTGTGAGAATCAATAAGTCTAATTTTGTGTACTAACCTAGGCCTAAGGTGAAGGTTCTTTCAATATTGGTGTATTAATTACCATAATTAATAAATTATGATATTTTCAGGTTACTGGTACAAATGAAGATTCAACCACCGCAGAGTCATCAGGAAGGTATGAAGTTGTACCAGAAGTCTTAAACCAGCCTTCCAAAACTTCTGAGGGCACATTAGAAACGAAAGGAAGCAAACCCAATTTGGCGACATCAACAAGTGGTTTTTCATCCCAAATGAAAAAACCTAAACTAATACAGGCTGCAGTAGTAACAAATAAACTGCCTGCAAGTGAAACAGAGGATAAACCTGAAACTGAAGAAAGTAAACCAAAAGTTGCAAGGTGTGGGGGGAAAGGCGGCAAAAAAGGAGGTGGAAAGTGGGGCGGGGGCGGTGGCAAGTTCGGGAAGGGGGGATGGGGAGGAGGTAAATGAATAACTTAAAGTTGCATTAAATGTACAGAACGGGTAATTCATTTAGAAATACATTTTTATTTGAAAGTACTGTTTTTCTATCAGCTACCTTCTTTAAAGAGAAGTGCCATACATTATAACATCTAATACATTAAATAATATAACATTTTTTCAGATTTTCCAAATTTTATAAAAGCATCATAATTTGATTTTGAAGCAGCTATAATAAAATTCGTCCTGTTCAATAAAAATAATCAAGCAAGATTTTATATGCTGTGGCCACCATTTTGAAATGCCAGATGATAGAATTGTCAAAATTAATAAAAATGAAGATCTAGAACTCAATAAAATAAATGTTAGTATCATCAAGTTTCTTAATTGTTACTCAAATTTTTTTTTCAGATATGACATACAGGTATAAGTAAAATACAGTGTACTATTTATAAAAAGTAAAAAAGTAATGAAATACATGCATCAATTAACATTATCCTCATATTTTGACCATAAACAATTCCCCAAGAGTGAATAGAGACTACATATGGTTATTGAAGTACAAAATACTCCAAAAATTTACAAATTTTGTTCAAATTATGAGCAGGGGGACAGAGATGAAAAACAATTAGGAGTAGAGCGAGATAATAATACACACAGAGGTTTTGAATAAATTTTGGTATGTATTTAACTTGGTCATAGAGGAGGCTTGAAGAGTACATACAGTAGACTCCCTCTTAAATGGCCATTTCATGAGAAGACCGCGGCCAGATCAAGAACTGGCCGGTTAATCCGATGTACCTTTAAAAACGTTAAATTACAGTTTCTATGGCCTATAATTGCAATAATAAGATGTTAAACAACTTTCAATTTAGTACTGCTGTATTGAAGCTATAAAATATCTAATAAACACATACTGAAATGACTAACTATAAGAAATTTGGTATTGTTATCTACAGTACTAGAAAGAAGGTAAACACACTAAATCAGTTTTGGTGGTGTTCACTTCCATCCAAGTTTGTTCACTTATTTTGTTCACTGGGAATAAGTAGACTATAAAATGTGAAAAATATTTGAAAGATAGATTTGAAAACCGGTTAAAGGCATTTTACAATACATTAAAAATGTGATAAAAAGAAAGTTGTAATTTTAACAAGAAAGTCCGGTTAAAGCAGAGGCTGGTTAAAGGCAACTGGTTAAGAGGATCCACAAAATTCTATCTGTCTAAACTTATCTATATATATAATTCCGTAAGCGAATCGGTCCCCACGAAATATCTCGAGTTAGATGAAAGATAGGGTAACGCATGATGGCTCATTTTAAAGCTTTTGGGCCAAGGACGCAAGGAAAAATACCAGAATTATCAAAAGTTACCTGGGCTTTGCCCCATTGGACCTTGAAGTTCCAATGTTAATCTAAAGGGAAGAAGATTTTTAGATCTACACGTGTAATTAAGCAGATGTCAAAGTAAATATTTTTTATCATAAACTCAGCTGTTTATTGAGCAGATATTTTGAGTTAAGATAACCATACAATTATAACTTTAAAAAATTGGCAATACACTATAAAAAAGGAGAACACTGATAGTCATGGGCAAATTACGATTCACAACGGATGTCTTCTTCGTGACCCCATCTATGTCTTTAAGGAGACAGGAGTAGAATGATTTTGTATATTCTGATATACCACGATTAAAAGTGGATTAGGCGTTTGATTGATATAATTGTTGTATATATTGTCTTTTATCAGTGAATTTCGTTTAGTTATTACATTAATGCTTTATATTTTCTATTTAGAGTAGTTAGAGTTGAATCGTTTTATTGAGTATTTGTTTATTTGCGACCGAATCATATTATATAAACTACTAACATTGGATAACCTCCGAATGATTAATGTTTTGTTTTGGTTTGATCCCTTCCCTGCTCATTTCTTTACGTATTTCGTAGGGAAAACAATAAACACCCGTTAACCCATAAAGACGGGGAGCTTTTCATGTAAATAATAGTGTGCGAAAACGGACAACACAGTGTATCACCAATGTTATACTTAATTGACCAAATAGAACAAAATAGACTACAATCATAGCACGAGGACGTCGGTGGCACGGGGGGTAAGGGAGCATGGGGGCACGGGGGAAATAGGGGGCACTGCGGAGGGCACAGGACGGTACGGCGAGGACGGCGGGGATGACGATACGGGACCATGGGGAGCACAGAATGTTCGAGATATGGGAGCATAGAGGGCACGAGGGGGGGGGCATGGGGAGGAACGCATGAGGGCAGAGGAGCATGGAGGAAACGGGAGTGCGGGGGCATAGGCACTCTGGGTGGCATGGGCGACATAGGGTGTATGTGGTGGCGGGGGGGTGTGGGGGCACAGAGCACAGTGGGTACAGGGGCAGGGGGGGCACGAGGGGTGTAGGTGGCACTGGGGGTTAGGGGGCATTGGGGCCAAGATTGAGGCATGAGTGACATAGCGGGCACAGGGTGAAATGGTGAGCATGGAGGCGCACGCCCATATGAGGCACAAGGGACACTAGAGATGTCAGTGGCACGAAAGCTGGTTGGGAATGGGGGGCACAGAAGAGGAATTAGGAACATAGAGACCACGGGGACCATGAACTGCGGGCATTATGAGAGAATGGGGGGAAAAGGAACATGGGGGCACAAGGTCTGGGAGCATGGGTGTTACTCGGGCCCTAGGGGTGTTGGAAGTACAGGAAACACTGGACCCGAGTGTTGAACGGGGACTCGGGGAGGCATGGGGGACACGGCGAGTGGGGGGGAATGGGGGGCACAGGGGAGGGGTCCAGGGTGAAGGAGTATTGAGTATTAAAGGGCTAATGTTGGATTGAACTATTTTATTTACTTGAGTAGCGTATTCAAACTTATTATGAACATGTATAAGGTTAAAACTACAGAGTCCGGTTGTATAATAGTGCATAAGCTTTTTTTCCCCATAAAATAGACTACTGTATTTTAATAAAGGGGAGATTATTGGTAAATCACTGATTTGATAACTCAAAAATGTTTCGTCAAGAATAGGTAATATTTTATTAGATAATCCAAACGTATAATCATACTACAACTTGAAATTAAATAGAGTTGTACAAGGAGGTGATGAATTGAAACTTATTTTTTTGAGACAACATCACCATTTTGATTTTTAGGGGCCTTTGCCCCTACAGTCCCCTAGTACTTATTTAATACGCTAAAGGTTTTTTTTTGTTTTTTTTTTTTTTTGTGTAGAGAACTTCTACAATTTTCAACCGATTTTCAAGCTTTTTGTGTCACCGGATAGGGCTTTGTCTGTAGTTCTTTCTGCCAAAAACTGAAGAGAATCGGACTAAAAATAAAGGCGCTATCCACCAATAAAATCCCAAAATTTCCCATTAAAATAACATTGGGACTGAATAAAGCATTTTAAACATCTGTTAATGTTCAGCTGTAAATACGTGTAGTTTTTGGTGATTACAGACATTCACTAATATTGGATTGGTCAGATGTCATTGATTTAGAACTCAAAGTAACATTTGTATTGTATCAAAATAAATTGGTTGATTTTGAGCAACACGTATACTAGTAATCTGTAAAAGATTATAAAACTTAATGGAACTCTTGGAAGTTACAGACATTCCAATTCCAAGAAACAGCAGCAGATAATTTTTTAGTAGCTTTTGTAGATAATATTGCACTCACTGCAGAAAACAGAGAAAACAATGTGAGATTGGAATCAAGGGGTGGCTCAATACCCAACAACCCTTGTTGGATAATCCACTATACTTTGTATGTACATTTACCAATCAGTATACTTGATCTGTTGAATACAATTTTAAATCTGTCAAGAGTAAAAAAAATCACAAATGAAAAAATATCTTTGCTTTTGAAAAAGGTAGGATTACACTAAATGTAGCACAGCTATATGTAGCTCATATAGCTCTGCTATAAGTTCAAAAAGTGACACTGCAGTACGGGATATACGTTATACAGCATAGCCTGGTTACATACAATATAGCAAATTTAAGCCTATTTTCCCTGCTATAAAATTATAGCAGAAAACGTGCTATCCAAAAGTTTGGCTTTACATCTAGCAGAGCTACGCTACATGTAGCTTACAGAGCTGTATATAGCTAATTTTAAATATAGCTCTCCTGCTATATACTGTAAACCCACCTTAAAGTTTCTTATTATCTTGTTGAAAATAAATGTAATGCCTTTTATTCACTTCTCCTAAAAACCCACAATCCACTATTAGAGTAAAATATCTACAAATATGGTTAAATGGGAGTTTTTTTATTTTTTTATCTTGTGTGTTTCTACGATTAGCTAGTGATTTGGCTACAATGGATAAATATAGACTCTCATTGGTCTATTCTTACTTAAGCTGCATCTGTACAACATTCTAATTACAGTAGGGGTTAGCTTGATAAAAATCAAATAAAAAGAAAACTTAAGTTACCAGTCTACAGTATTACAGAGAAGACAAGTTTTAAGTTTACATGTAAACCAAACCGCCCCAAAAATGTTATTGCCCCTGAATATTTGTTCTAATTCTCTGAAAATTCTTAGATAAGCTTGGTCGCTGACAGGACCGCCCCGAGGGTAATAGGCACCCGGGGCGAGGTTTTCATCTGTGCCTCCTAAATTAATTGGTGTACTGTACCTTGCGAACTGTAATGTCAAATTACAGTCGGAAGCACTACATTATATGCATGGCTAAATTTCAACAATGCTGTTAGTTTGAATAAACTAATAACAAAATTCACTTGGACTACAAAGCTTTGTTGACACAACCATTTGCTGACAACACATGGTGTCTGAGTCTCTGGTCTTGTAGACTATCACATGCTAAACCAAAGACAAACTGCACCTCAAAAATCCTAACTGTTAATTGAGTACTAAATAATAAGAAAAACATAATGATTTTTACTAAAACGATTGTGATTTAAGAATAATGTTTAACTGGATTCATCAATGCCACCATAACAATATCTTGATCTCATAGTACAAGTAAACCTAACACAGCAGTGTTAATATAGAATGGTGTTTTCAAAGACAAATAAAATTTCAAAATAACAAATATAACATATTATTTTTATGAGCAGTAATTCTAATTTATATGCATCATCATTTTGATTATCTTAAGTTTTCGTGTTTGGACAATTTTTGTGAAGTTTGAGCATTTATAAAATCGGGATTTCCCCACGGAAAATCCCATGAAGGGGCCATGGCGCCCCCTTGGCTTTGGCGGCTGCCCCGGTCGCCCCGCCCTCAGGGAGGCCCTGGTCACTGAGGTACATCTATTAATCTATTAATCTATTTTACAGTCAGAAAAAAGATACAGCAAACATCACATTCATTCTACAAAAGGTTCCTCATCAACTTCTGTCTGATAACAGCAAATTAATAAAAAATTTAATAGTTGTTTGGAATTTTGTTAAATTCACCTCATTTTGTACCAGGACAAATTGTATATTATAAAGTGTTACTTACTCAATTAAAAAATTGTGTTGACTCAAGACACATTTTTAATGAAATTTTTACCACCTATAGGTTAACATTGGTATATAATTAATTTTTTTACAAAACTGAAACAATTGACAAGGGTTCTCCCCTCCCCCTTTGTCATACTGGGCTTTTAAATTGTTATTAAAAATATTTTTGGGACCTTATAGAAACACTTTCCAATAGACTTTAGTATGTACCGTACAATACCTAGCACAGGAATGGATTTGTATATATGAACTTTGCAAATGATGAATAAGCTTTCCCCCTAAATCATAAGATGATATTACAGCAACATCAATGCTCTCTGGTAATTTCTCTTTCAACTAACCATGGACCGATAATCTGCGTTGCCGACAAGGCCAGAACGAACTTTTCAGTCCTCTGGTTCTATGGCTATAGACTAATATAGTACGTAATCTCTTTCTCTTTACATTCAAATTATATCAGACATGTATTTTTATTAAAGAAATCTTCCTCAACACGAAAATGATGGGTGCTTGGTTCGCTTTGCCTACAATAATAAGCCATCATCAATTTTAATTGTTGGGTAGAAGTGGTTCTTCGTTTTGCTCAAAGGTAGCGCTAGCAGCTTTCTCTAGGGTTCCAACCGGTCAGCTGAGTTGATGCGAGGAGGGGAAGTAGTGGGGAGAATAACCAGAAGAGGGGTGATTGTTTACAAAATGGCTGCGTCCACTGGACACCTGTTGATCACTATGTCCTCTCAGTCGTTCTACAACTGTTACCGTTGTCACAGGACAGTAATTCGTGGTGTTTGTGTCGTGTATGAGTGACGTGTTCGGTGTAAATAATGTAGCATACACTGAAGTGATTTAGTTTAGTGTTTGTGAATTTTATGATGCCTCGGTTGAAGACGTTTCTCCAGGCACTGACACTTCTATCAGCAGCTGCCTACCTTTCATTATTTTTCTACCAAAGAAATGTCACTGTCGCTTCGCAGATACCAAATAATGAGGTAAGCTTTTGATAAGTAAGCACCCAACTATATTTGTCTTTATTGTGTTCATTACTGTATTTCGTTGTCACAAATAAATGTAGGTTATTGTTAAAGTCTGTCAGGTGTGCAACACTGGTCTGCACCAGGCCAATAGATGATTCTGGCGCCAAAAGTTGGAACTTTAAAATTTAAATGTTTACACCAGCGACGCTGGTTCACACTCAAAACAAATGCTCACTTTTCTCATTTACTGGTAAATTATTCTATTTTAGGGCCGTGGTAGCATTAAATTTTGTTAATAGAAATGGTTATTTTTATCAATACATATTCAAACGGAGATTTTATTGGGAATAAATTAACTTAGGTTAAACTTCGTGTCAAGAATAATCGGATTGGTTCTAAACTGAGGCTATAGGCCTATATAATTTATGACATGTTATTTAGTTATTTTGATTCGTGATCAACTTTCAGTTGATCATCAATTTTCATGAGTTGGCAAAAACAGAATGATCGGAAAATTTAAAAATGGAATGTAACTTATTGGATTTCAAATTGGTTATAAATGGGATATTGGAATTTTTTACCCTGGGTGAAGATAAATATTTTTTAACCCTCCGAGCGTTCAATGTTGCACCCCTCGAGCGTTACACATTTTTTAAAGGTTCTGCATACTGTACTTTGAAAGAAAAATTATTATAAAACATAACTTATTAACTTCATGAAATATATTAATTTATCCGAATTATGTAGATTAACCATATTAATACCGGTAACACTTTCAATCATTCATAACCTTAAAACAATTGGTAAAATACGCATTTTGTTGTTTACGAAGTTTCTAGATGGCAACAGTTTTTTCCACAGATGTTTCATAGCATACTTCGGTTTTACAAGTATCGTATCACGTTCTGCTAGGACTACTTGAGATGGGTGTTTTCAGATACCATAGCCCAGAACCTCCTGTTAACAGCGGTAGCTTTCATGGCTGCATTTCTGTCATTCACTATAAAGTTCCGTCATGTTTTATAACTGTGGGAAAATCGACGCATATCCAGGGTCGAAAAGCTGGGCTGAAAATTTGACGTTTAATGCTCGGAGGGTTAAATACAGACAAATTAATAAGTTATTTTGAATCCTAAACATGCCTTTAATGGTTAAAACAAGTAACAAAATAAATGAATGTGTCATTCAAAACTTGGACACATTAATGAAAATGACTTAAAACATGCTTCTAAAAACAAAATCATGAAGGGTCTTGATTTTAATTTAAATGAAAAATAAAATGTAAAAAGTATGTTTTGTGTTATTTATGGAAAATTAATCAAAGTTGATAAAATATCCCTATTTTGTTAATTTAGTATTTTATAAGAGCATGTCTTTTCAATATTCAGGGATTGAGTCTGAAATTCCTTGATCCTGATCCATTGATTCAATATTGAGGATCACTTAAAACTTGTTTAAAAACACATCATTTTGGGAAACCTACACAGCCCAGCCCTACAATGGAAAATCGCTAATTTTGCAGGTACTGTGCTCCTACATTTTTAAAAGTGGATTGTTCAGTTGTTTTTCAATAATGTTTTTGCCTGGTTTGCACCTGATTGTTTACCGAAAGCCTTGTTCGCATTTGCTGGGGCAAGTCCAATGAGGTTTAAGTGCCACTATAAGAAGATGTGTGCACATTGTAAACATTAGATTACGTCTCTGAAGCGATTTGTAGCAGTTTAAACATTTAAAGTTTAAGGATAAAAAGTTAAGTAACTATCCACGAAAAAGAAATACCGTTCTCAAAGAGAGCAGTCAATTTTATGAAAAACATCATCAACATTAGGGCCTATTTATCCATTTTAACAATTTAGAATTTTAAAAATACTGTAATTTCCATAAACAAATAGAGAAAATTCAATTTTTTTGTACGTTGGAACCTACATTTAGTGAAAATTCTGTGGATGAATGCCCAACAATTTTCAAATTAATTGCAAGTGGCTATGAAATCATTATTTTGTTGTTAATAAACAAACTTATTAATTTATACTCTTTGATTTCTTAATGTCTTGCAACCATTTGTAAGGTTACAACAATATTAATGAACGAGGTAAGCTTATTCAAACAAATTAAAAATGCTTGTTGTGAACTCATTGGCTAAGTTACCACATAGGTTAGTCTAAATCGCCAAATGGTACTGTGTACAAATAAAATTAATGAGCTATCTAGCCTGTCTATAATACGTGAAGCCATTTGTTGTGCTCACAACTACTCCCTTATTTCTGGACGAATTTCAATGTTGGAGGTGTCAAAAATAAGTTTCTAGTTTTGCAATAATTATTAAGGTTTTATATTTTTTTATTGATATTTTTATTCTGAGGAGCACAGGAAGCTCTTTTAAAAAGTTCCTTTATTTTTTATTGTGTTATAAGATTAACATGGGAACAATTTTTATTGAATTGCAAAATAACAGCTCTGTCTTGATAGTAAAACAAACACATGTTGAAAACTGAATAGAAGATGAATTGAACTACCGTACCGACACTGAAATATAAACTGTATACTATAATAGTGAAGTTTCAATAGCAGTGTTCTGTATTGTTTTTTTCCAAAACCTAGCAGGTAGATTTTGTTCCTCAGGAAAAGGTCCTTTTTTACCTTTTCTTACTTTTTTTAAAAAGTTTTGAAAATTGAAATTATTAACATTAGGCTATGTCCGTTTAATATGGGTTGCCAAGTAGGTCTAACGAACAACAACAAAAATTATCAAATATTTAAAGCTTAACACTACATTTTTACTCAGGGTTTTCATAGATAAACTACGAAAAGGTTTGTAGTTGGATGTTGGTGTAATTTTACTACACGGTAACCAGTTTACTATGGTACCGGACAGGTACTATTATAAGTTAAAAGAAAATTCAAAATTTAATGCAGAATTGTATACGTGTGAAAACGGCTAAACTGTACTGTATTTAAATAAAAAAATAATAAAAAATATGTATAAAAAGTTGTTCTACTTTCAGTGTAGATAACAGTATTGTAACAGCTTCAATCCCATCAAAAAATTATATTTTTTACCTAAATACGGGTTTGAAAATTGAAATTTTTAACATAGGCCTAGGTCTTATTTGTAGCCATGTTGGTAATGAAATAACAAGGAAGAGTAAATATAATTTAAAAGAGAAAACTTTATTGAATAAATAAAGAATTAGAACTTTTATTGATTGCAGAATGCTACAAATTTTAAAACAGCTGTTTATAATTAGAACTATAGGTTCTTCCCCTTCAGTATTGATGATATGAAAATGCTTTCTTTTTTTTATTGAGTCAAACATCAGGACCAAAGGAAAACTAAATAAATATTGAGATGTTGACGACAAGTTTATTAAAAAAATCCATTAAAGAAAAATTTCACCATAATATAAATTAACAGAACTACTTTAAAAAAAATACATGTTGTTCTCATTTTTGTGATTTCTTTATATAAATTCTGCTTTTCCATGAAAAGTTAAGTAGAAAAGGATTTAAATTCTTATGAATAATATTAGTCGAGATAATTTACTACGTCGACGGCTAGCCTCTCCATAAAGCACTCATCATAGAACTATTAACACAAAAACAGCCTCTATATACAGTGCTGTATTACGTTGTAAAGGGCCTGAAAGTTCTAATGTGATAGGCCTATTTTTTGTGGTTCTGTACATTAAATGTGTAAAAAATGAGGATGTGCGAAACTATATATAGATCAAACATCTATGGGTATTATAACCATTTTAGGATTTTTTAGCAAATATGAGCTTAAAAACGATGATAAAATTCACACCTAAAAGAAACCCCCCAACACACTATTACAGTAGTAAGTTCGAGGATCAGTGAAAAATTATTTTTTTATTATTTTTACCAAGTAATCAAATAGGCCTAACTAAGTTGATCACTCACGAGTTTGGTTTGATTGGTCCTCTAATAAATGCGGTGCATTACGCTGCACAGGCCCCACCTTGTAAAACTTTTTTTTTAAATCATCGTGAAGTAAAATGCCTAAAACGTTCTCAAAAAACATAATAAGCAATCAAATTAGCGAAACAAATAAGTCCAATACGCAGAAAACTGTTTTGTTATTCAAATAATAATTAATTTCGGACAGGGAGGGCCTGAGAATCCAATTTCCCGTGCCCTTGACCCCGGGTTCAGGTAGCGTGTCGTCCCCTGGGGATAATGGGAAACCAAATTAATTCGGGCCCCCGCCCCATTAAAATTGGGCCTATTTTTATGCCTCCTCCGTAGCGGCCAATTTATTTCACACGTCACTGCAAAAGGCGGCGCTCGTTTTCTGGTCGAAGGGGGTCCTATTGAGGATGAATTCTTTTGAGTTGGGCTATAACATTTGTATTGTGATTTTCTGTGTTAAATGGGTTTGTGGTTTCAATTAACCTAATAACATACTGTTTCTTGGCCTTCGCAATAGCTTGCATAATTAAAATGGTCCTGAGATTGTTTTTTATTTTGGCTTAAGTTAAGTCAGTCATAAGTTCTGATTCAGTTAGTAGCCTTTTCTTTGAGGTCTATCAAACATTTAAAAATTACTGAACATAAATTTTAGTATGTACACATTGACATTACTCTGGTTACTGTATGTTTATTCTTTGCAGATATTAATGTTTAGGTGATGAAGTTTAGGCTTCGTAGAAAATACAGCTATTCATATATCATTATGTAAAATAGATATAATTCCTCATTTATCACAGTAAATATAATTTTTCCCACAAAAAAATAATAAAACTTTATCAGTTTCTTTTGAATGCCGATGCTGATGCACGTTTATTAGTAGGCCTACCGTATCATTCATGATTTTAAAATTGTATGAAATTAACCTAAGAACAAAAAGTACCAAAAATTTTTCTTTACTAAGTGAGAAATAGATGCCCTAGATTCAGTTTTGTCCATTACTTAAGGTTATACAAACCTTTTTTTTACTTTCCATCCGATGTTTCTAATAAATCATCACCCTTAAATCGCACGGTAACATAATTGGCAATATCCGTAAAAAACACGCACTTATTTCCTCAATTGGACAATTTACTCGATTTTTCTAACGTAATTTTGTTCTCGAGGCAAAAACGTTGCCCTAGAAGGCGAAGACACTCGGCCCGTGGCCGAGGCCGCTGTTCCCATGAGGCTTTGGGCAAAACAATCCTCTAATTGGGGGGATGTCGCTCCTAATAGGGGCGAATTCTGATACCGGGATGGGCTGCACAAATCTGAGACACTGGAAGAAATATCGGCTCTGCCTCTTTGGCAGGCTGATCGACGCGACGCGGTTTTAGTGGTGTTCTGGGTTCGCGAATTTTGCTCCAGCTAGGGCCTATATTAATTATTTGACGTAGTTTTAGAATTTAGCAATAAACTTTAACGATAGTAATGTGTGTAAAGATATGTCAAGCTATCTATAGTTTGTTGCAACCAAATATCAAAACTATTGAAGGATGGGGGTATTTTGCATTAGAGGGTTTAAACAAGGCCAACTACATACCAGGTCGTAATGCTCGAAAAGATGACGTCACAGTAGTAGTGTACCAGGTGAACGTTGCTAAAAGCAATTCGCTTGACATTCGGGGATTTCTAAGTAATTATTTCGTAATTAAATTGATATTGCGTCATTTCAGATCAGCTGGAATACTACTACTTCTATGATATCATCGTTCCAAGCATTCCGGCCTGGAGTGTAGTTAGCCTTGGTTTAAACAAATTGTACCTTGCTTTAAAAATGTATAAGCCTTACGACACCCCGCCCTCCTCCCATACGATTAGAATATACACATATTATTATGCACAAGCAGTTGTATTGAACTTAAATAAATGAAGTAGGCCCTATGCTCGTCCGCTCGTCGATGCAGACTCCTCCAAGCTGCAGCCCTACTGAGCACTTTGCGATCTCCGGAATGGGGAGAATATGCAGGTCTGCTGCCATTCAGGAGTTATGAAAAGATTATTTTAACAACAAAGCTAGATACAAGCTTTCAAACATCCCCATTGAAGTAACACAGGAAACAATGTTTTCATTTTCCTACATTGTTTTAAAATTCTTTCAATGGTTTCTTTGTACCGTCTGCGACTACCGTTCGATACCTAATAAATATTTTCCCGGAAGGGAAATTCTCTCCAAATCTTCGCCCCTCTGAAATGACCATTTCCCGGCCGCAGGTGGAGGTCGGATGGCAGGAGCGCGCGCCCCGCAGCCTGTCCAAGGACTACCCGGAGGCGGGCCCGGGGGTGGAGGGTGGGGCCAGCGGGGGCAGCACCGCCACCCCCAAGCCCCCCGGCACCCGCCCCCGCGACGTGTTCATCAGCGTCAAGACCACCGGCCACTACCACCGCGCCCGCCTGCCCGTCATTCTCAAGACGTGGTTCCAGCTCGCCAAAGACCAGGTAAATAGAAATTATATTATTTATTTACCTGTTATCGATCCTACTTTGATTTATCCCAGTCAGATTCAGTCTGTTTGCCGTTTTAAACTTGTGGAAATTTTCAGGGTTCTAAAAAAATCTGCTCCAGTATTTTTAATTCATACTAATAATATTAGATAACAACCATGTTCATGACCGGCCCTGTCATGAGAATCAGGTGGTCTAGACAGTGACAAAGCTACACAAAGCATCCACCCAGGGCCTGTTATCCTACAGTTTTTCTCTAGTCCTGACTAAATCCAACACACCAAATCCTACCATCGTCCTCCATTCACGTTTCATTTAAACACGCCCCTGTATGTCGGCGCCTTACTAAATGATTAAATAACCTTTTCTCCATATCATAACATGAAATTGACTGCATTCCGTGATTATCCTGCTGGAAGTATACCGACCTCCCTCAGTAGGCTGTGGTATAGGGTACGATTTCAAAGGGAATGTAAATTGCAAAGTTAAATCCTTTATGTATAATACTTATCTTTCGTAACTAATGTTCATACATAAAATGAAAAGTACTGCATAGCTGCAACCAGCAATTTATGCTCAAGGATAGTTAATTATCGTGTGTATAAATACCTGAACACGGCAGCCATTGTGTAAATCGATGTTATCAGTGTTGGAAGTGAAGTGAAACCGGGACGATCACCTTGCGGCAATATAACTGGCTAGAGTCGGACAAGGTTGGGTAGAAAATGAAATAAATAATACAGTAAACCTGACAAATCATACCACCGTCCGGTCTACTAATTCAGCTCACCACTCAAGAAGTTACGGTACTTTGAACGTGGTTTAGGGAGATGTTGCAGAGGTCCGATGTGCAAGATGTTCAACAAAGAGTTACGATATTGGTTTGAATGCTTGTGACCAGTGTCGTACCCGAGGCCGGCACTCTGCTCCAACGATCCAATTGACAGCGGCTCGTTCAGGAATTATACCGACGGTCCTCCCCATCCAATCTACACGGTCTTATCGGCCGATCGGCCCGGCGGCTGTAAATTACGACTTTTTGTTCGGTACACAATGTTGTCAAAGCTAAAAGTAGCTCGCTATCTTGATTGTCGTGGAATTCTGTTTTAATTACTTGTGATACAGGGTGAATGGGGCTTTGGACTGAAGTGTAATAAAGTTGGTAATTTGTTGTACTTGCATGCTCAGACTTAGATTCTGATCAGCAAAAGCGACAGTTTGGGCCATATTAACTGAACTTTATTTAAGTCTATTTAAAACCGTGGATTTATGGTAACTTCAGCTAAATGCCCAAAAATATGTTCAGCCTGCAATTTTGTTCAAATCTTATTTTTATAATCTCGTTGTAGAATGTTACCTATTTTATGCGAAGACACAAACCACTTAATTTTTTATTCGAATTTGAAGTTGTTTTGTAAGTGTTTTATCGTGTTACCCATGTAAAAACTTACAGCCCTGCAGTAGTGTTGCAGTATTTCATGTTGGTCATCAAAAGTAAGACATTAACCATGCATCTATTGATTCAACTATTTCAGATAGTTTCCTTGGAAACTATTGATATTTTTAAATAAATATTTAATTTCTCCTCGTTTAGCCTATACACTTGACTTAGGGCTTCACGTAAAATAACTCTTATATCATTTAAAAAAAAAACTTAATTTTGGTGTCTCGGCGTAGTTTTGTCTTCCTGCAAGTGAGGGAAACCGTATTATATTTATTTTAATATCCTTTTTTAAATGCATTTTTCTTTATGAAAAGCTTTATAATGTTTAATTTAAATAATATTACTGGCTATAATTTAAACAAAAGGTTTTATAAAAAGTAAAAAAAAAAAATTAAGATCACCTAAGAACATCTTAACACAGTACCATAATTCAATTTATTTTTTATCCCAAGACTATAAATTCTATCACCTTTGAACCGCTCAAGTATTTCACTGCGTAGAAATGGAACCAATCGGATTAAGCAATTCAACACGATAATTTGTTCTCAAAGAATCCTTTGTTTAAACGTTAACTATACACTCTGTTGGTTGACTATTCACCCAAACCATTTTTTGCTGCTAAGGAAATTTATCCAATTCCATGTGTAGTGCTAAAATCACTGCAATCGATGTTTTAGTTTTAGAAAGCTCAAACACTTCTTAACACAATTTTCAATTGTCAAATTATCCACTAATTGTTCACAAAGCACAGTATATTTGATTTACTATCATGTGCTCCTCACTCACAGTGTACATACTTCGACACAACTGATCCCGCCGCCGTAGTTTCAAACACGGTCAACTTATTCTATTCAGTCTATGAGAATTTCAAGTGGTGAACACATATGGTTGTTCGGGAATAAAAGAGTGTAAACAAACAATGATGCAATGCACGAACCAATAAAAATTATCAGCTAGCATGCGGCCGCTGCGGCGTCGTCGGTATCATCTAGAGTGGTGGGGGAAACTGCTCCTAATCCGCCAGCGATCCAGATGTTCTTAATTGTATTTTTATCATTCTGCAGGAAATCAGCCAGTTTTTTGTTCTCTCAATATTACCAAAACCGATTATTTTCTGTCCTAGGACTGAAAAATCATCTGGAGAATTTTTTAGGTCCTA
Source organism: Neoaliturus tenellus (assembly GCA_030545055.2). Lineage (NCBI taxonomy): Eukaryota > Metazoa > Arthropoda > Insecta > Hemiptera > Cicadellidae > Neoaliturus > Neoaliturus tenellus. The sequence goes on along the minus strand of CM061534.1, from coordinate 6,129,773 downwards.
GTACTGAAAAGTCAGCTGTTTGCCAAGTATATTACTATTGATTTATTTATGTTGATGAGCAGAATTTTGAAATTCTAACGTTATGAAAAGCATTGTTTGTAAATAACAGAAATATAAACACTGCACATTACTTACTTTGTAAATATAACCTCGAGAATAAAACTTTTTAGTTATTATTTTTAACGATCAAAAGTCTAATTTTCGTATTATGATAAAAAACGTTGTTCATCACTCGGAGCAAAAGTGTCTTTTTGATGCTTAATCGTTTTTAAAAACTCGGCTGCGCCTCGTTTTTAAAACACGATTGCGCACCAAAAAGACCCACTTTTGCTCCTAGTGATGAAAACTACTATTAAGTGTGATATGGCCTATATGGTTTGGTTTGAGATATTATTAAGCCGCAGTGATCCCGAAAAGATCACATGCTTGCTTGTCAGATATTGCCTACAACTAAATCTTCAGTGACTAAAAATTTCAACAAATATGGTATGGACATTATCCAGAAAGATATCTCTTACAATGGAGATTCCCTCCATTAGTAAAGGAATTTCATCGTAAATTGTCTCTCAAAAAATCCCAATGTCATTTTATAAATTTAGTATGAAATATTTAAAGTTATTACTTTTAATTCTATGCAGTGAAATTGTTGCTAGTATAAGTTATGATGATCTAGAAGTAAAACCAGTTAGAATTTTTACGTACTGTCGCACATCGATGGTCGCAGCAAGCCGCACAAGCTACGTCTAGTGCGGCTCAGCGATAGATAGCGCGGTGATGCAAACACAGATCCTCCAGAAGTAAGTGTGATGCAAACACAGAACTTAGAAGAAGAATTGATCTATCTTTTCCCCTAAGATTTGGTCAAAAAGGCTACAGTATTATTTATGAATATTTTCTGTATCCTACAATAATACATAATGGCCACGCGGCATTTTTGGGTACGATTCTTTCTTCAAGAAAACTGCAAGTTAAATGTATCACATTATTTTTTGTGTGTTATCCTGTCTGAAATTCTTACTGATGTCTATTCCCTCGGATTGTGGCGTATTTACGAGTTCTGGTAGATCATCATCCTGTAGAATGAAGAAGCGTCGTCGAAATCTAACACCAATTAACAAAAATACAATGGAGGGAAATCTAGTGGATTTTCACTTTCGTTTCCTAAATAAACTTCCCACCCTGATCGAGCTTTTCTGTTTTATCCAACTTCAAAGTGTGTGATAATAGTTATTAATTAGGTATTAAACTAAGTAATTAAGTTACAGCTAGCCTACTTAGTACGTCTATCTATAAAACTGTCAATAAAATATTAAGGTGAAAAATTATTTGGTTGATTTAATGTGACAAAATTAACACTTGAATGATGGGGATGGGATGGGTAGTCTCTTTCCGTTACAAAGTCGCTCCTCTTCCTCATCAGGTTCAGTGCTGCATCACTCCGGTTGTCGTATGTTGCGGTGAACGGCAGATTGAGATGTTATCTGCGAACCGGCGGCGATGACGATGACGACCGGTCCGGCCGCCGGGTAACTATAACCAGCAGCTGCATCTAACTGGGCGGGATCATCGCGGGATTCGCGAGATGAAAGAAGTTTTTTATCATTTAAGTCAGTATTAAGGTAGAATCCGGTAATAATTATCACCGAGCAATACAATTTCCACGACGTTTCCGCGGGATCTGGAGTTTTATCTTGTCATCAGGTGGGAATATTTTATATTCCAACTCGTCGTAAATTATTTATTTACTTTCCACACAGAGATAATTACTTGGCTTGGCATTAGCTCTAAGCAAATGAAACACTTAAGTCCTGACAGATCTACGCCAAAGATAGAACTACTCTAATTCATTTCCCTATTCCATTTTGTGACAATATAGATTTTTGTTACACAAACATCTTATACAACAATTTTTTTTAGCGAATTTCCCTATAGGGAATACGCTATTACGGTAGTAGTCACGGTAAGACCTAAGCCCGGGACCATGATACTTTTTCGTTTTGAGGTCCCTAGAATCCAAAAACACCGTTCGTTCAAATTGATATATATATATATATATGTGTGTGTGTGTGTGTATGTATGTATGTGTTCGTGAACACGATAACTTTTGAACGGAACCTCCGATTTTGATGAAATTTAGTACAGGGGTGTAAGCCAGCGTCTACTAGGTTGAATTCGCGAACCAGAATGATCGGACCATAGGAACGAGGTTTTATGGGACTTCAAATGGGTAAAAAATGGGTTTTTGGCTTTTTTTACTTTTATTTATAAAATTCAACAATTTTAACTTAAACCATTTAAAAGAGCTTAAAAAAACAAACAATCTACTATCTTGAATTTTTTACCAAGCTTAAATGGTTACATGGAGAAAATCCTAAAACCATGTTTTCCATGTTATTCTTATGGGAAATTAACAAAACCTTCTATCTTGCTTATTTATTGACAGATCTTGATAAAATTTGGTAAGTACATTCATTAGGAAGGGTTTAACTTATATTTACTTAGAAAACCCATATGGCGGCAAACCTACGTACTCGCCCCTATGGGGTTTATGGGGAAAATAAAAAGAACACCATAACCGGGTAAAATTTGGTATGTACATTCACTAGGTAGGGTTTAACTTATATTTACCAACAAAACCCATATGGCGGCAAACCTACATACTCTCATCCCCATGGATTTTATGGGGAAATAGAAAATATAACAAGATTCCATTGGAAATTCGCTTAGTACGCAGGTCTGCTGCGACGGGGGTATTTTTTACTTAATACAACTTTGAACAAGGCCTACTTCAGCCAATAGAACACGTTTTCCTTTTTTGTTTTACTCACAGCAATAAAAGTGAGGTGAAATAAACGAACCCTTTTCAGTAAACCGGATGAATATCTCAAATGCAACTATACCGTAGGATTGTAGGAAGCTGCAGCAGTGTGAAGTAGTCACCAGAATGATGTATAGCAACAGTGAGTGGGGCAGAGGCAGAGCAGCTCCCGGCGCCTCAGGCGGGGTCATGACTGACGCCCACCGCCCTCCCTCTCTTGTAAATAGTCGTTTCGGTGTCGGAGGATTCGGCAACTCAGATTTGAGTAACTGGTCTATTAACATCAACTCATAACGATCATTTTATTGCACTAGGCAGCGGCTATAGCTCAGTGGTAGAGAGCTTTCGATTGTCACCCAACGGACCCGGGAATCCTGGCTCGGGGATAGATAGATTGTTCGACCGCTCGTGGTTTGGAAGTCACGTTAAGTTTGGACACAAGACCAGTCATGCGACTGCGGAGCAGAGTATAAACTATGGAACACATAGTCGCAGAGTGCCCACGTGCTTTCCCCAAGGCTGTGCAAGGGCTAGTAGGGACAAACTTCTGCCGGTAGAATGCAGCACTGTCACTCAAAAAAGAGAAAGTGGTTGGCCCGTGCGCGTGCGAGTGCTCCAATGAATGTGTGCCTGACCAACCCCTCTGCATCCCATGACCACTGAAGCGTAAAGGGACTCAAAACTCGCTCCCTCTCATTCTCTCTCTATCTCACCCCTCTTTGTCGAGCGCTGGCCTTTCTCAAGTTTTACAAATTTCAGTGGCAGGCGTCTCTTGGCTGCCGTGAGCCGAACCGATTGTTTTTCAAACGCTAGCAAAATTCGCACGGCCTGTCTGCCACGCCTCGCACTGGAGGTGTGCTCGAGCGGTAAAACACTACCGACAATTACTCATACAGATAACACTAAAAAAAACTTATATTAGTGGCACCAAATACAGTTATATTTAACAAAATTTCGGTCTTCCATATATTGAATAATCACAAAAGATATTTATAAAAAATAAAACAACAATTTTATTTAGTTTATCAAATTAAATTGTTGCATAAAACTTTAAAAACGAAATGTTATTCCAACCCATAATAATATTATTCGTAGTTTTCATCAAGGGCAACTAAAATAAAACAATTCTTGATTTTTTTAAAAATCATTTTATTCAATATAAATAATCATGTATGTGACAATTTGAAACCTAAATTGACTCAAAGGCCTTAAATTGACACTCATGTTTTAATAATTAAAATGCTAAACAGATCAATCAAATTAAAAACTGCAAATAAACATTTGAAATTTTTTTAATTGTTAAAAACTTATGTATTTAAAAGTTCTAAATAAAATAAATAATTCCCTTCTTCATAGACCTCCCTATTTACTGTATAAACAATTGATTGGCCGCTTCATTGGAAAATATTACGAAAAGTACCAGCATAAATCAAATAGTATTAACAAAATTAAACTATTATTGAAAAATTGTTCAATAAAATTCCTATATTTTCTTTGGTTGATTCTACAAAGAACTTTAAAACATGCCGGTTCGTAGGCCATACTTCCGTACACTACGCATGTATCACATTGTACACATTATAGGCCTATGCACAGCTTAACTTCTGGAAAGTATTTCACTAAGAGTAGATAAAAAGGTTTTGAGACAAAACAGCTTTGTGGCTTTGTATTTAATAGTTATGCCGGATATCAAATATATATTTTTTATAAAAAATGTTTCTTTTGGGGAATATATTTTTCAAAGTTCATCGACATAATATTTCACTTTTATTCCTGACATAAAGCTACACCAACGTAGTCAGGACTTGTTTCTTTTTCTTTCTGGTCCGCATTAAGACATAATAATTAACTAAATCGAATAATATACATAGGCCTATATAGTTGATACACAACTGATGTGGTTCTTTGATTTGGATTTTATTTAAATTTAAACTATAAAACTCTCAGTTTTCTACTTAAGCTATTAAAAAAATTAGGTATTTTGGAAATTGAGGTTTTAGCAGCTTATACAGTACTATTCATTGTTTGAAATAAGCCCGGAACGATGTTAAATTTTCATTTTTAAGTCTCTACAAAACACTATTTTTGCAAATGTTTATCCAGGCATATCGTATATAATAAAAGATTGCATTTAAGCGTCTAGAGAGTAAACTACTAAACATATAGTGATCATTATGGGGTCAATGGATTTCTTATGGCCCCTAGATTATAGGAAAAATTTAAAATCCCTTGTGAAATGCCAATAAATCCGTAAAATAACAATTAAACCTTATTTAGACCAATCTAAGACTATCACTGCTGATTAACAAAGTATTATCTTTCTTTTTCTAAGCAGACCACTAATATTTTACGATGTAGCAATGATAAAAAAACATAGTTTAAATTTATATTTAAAATGTGATGCTTGGTAAAAAATTTGGTACAGTAACATATAAATAGAGTTTATTTTTAATGATTTCAACCTGACTTAGAACTAACACTAGATATAAGCTATTTGTTTTAACGTATGTTTTGATATATTATTCATTGAGGTAAAAACATTTCGTTAAGAAATAGAAAAAAAACATGAATATCGGTATAACTGTATGAATTTTATTTAAAATTTCTAGTTTTTAGAATTGTTTAATTACGTTTCAATTCACCAGGGGATTTTTGGGGACTTTTGGGGTTTTAACCCCTTAGGTGGGTACTATCGAATGGTATAGGTTTCAAACTGTTACAAATTTGTTCCGGTGTTTACCCTTCATTGACTGGGCTATAGTGGTTTGAAGGGTTGAAAGCCCCTGCTACTGTTTTTATCATTGCACTTCATCAATATCACCTGTTTTCGTCAACCATTTTTAACAACGAAAATCATGCTTTTGAGGTCTGGGTTGGAAGTTTTTATTTCTATGTATTTTTTATTTTTATAGAGTTTAATGCATAGTGTACGATAATATGATGAAAAATGTAAATCATAACTCGGCCTAAAACGTTTTGCCTACTCAGCACGTTCGGTTCACGTTCTCGAAGTCTTGAGCTTGAAAAATGTTCTCGAGGCCGATGAAACGCCGGCCTTTGTAACGAAATATAATATTATTACCCACATGTTATTTTCCTGCCCTCTGGGTTTTAGACATTTTAATAAACAGAAATACCTCAAATTTTGGGATTTAAGACCCTATACAAAATTTCGTCTGATGTAAAGAGTATAAAAAGTTCATATTACATTTTCACTTCCAACAGCCTTTCATAGTACAATATAACATACAAAGACACCAATTTCCATGTCATTTCTAAAGCCCGGACTCTCCTTTCGGCTACCCTTTTTTCTATGTCTTAGGACACAGCAAAGCCACATTCTTGAACGAAGACAGCATCATTTCTAAATGAGAAGAAATTTAACATAATGAGTATCATGGTAATTTCGCCAGGCCCGGCTGTTTCGCCGTTGTCTTGCATTCGGACTCCCAAAATACAGCCTGCGGCTGCGAAACGGAACATCCTTCCGGGAGTTTTGCCGTCCCGTGTGTCCCCACCTTTAGCGGTGTTTTGACACACACTAACAAATTAAAGGTTACACGATTGTTAAGGCGTTATTTTTTAATTATCAAATAACACCGTCATTTTAATCAGCGCCCCTCCCAGGCCGGTGTTCCATGCGGCCGCATGGATCGCGTGACCCTTGTATTTGAACTGCTCTTACTTACTACCTGAGTTGCGTTCCTCAACCCTTGTAAATTTTTCGTCAGGACAAAATGTTACCTCATTAGCTGATTTAACTAACTGTAAATAAGCGAGTGGGACAAAGTGTTTCATACAAATTTGAGTTGGGACAATATGTTACTGTGACAAAGTATTTTGTTTGCAGGCTACATTAAACACAATAAAGGTTGTTTTTATTACATTGGGAATGCACTTGAGCTGAGTGAAAATAGCATATTGAGTAACAATCTATGAATAATTCAGAGGTAGTATGTGCTATGCCTAATTATACGACACCATCAAATTCCATGTAAATAATAGAATGATCTAAGAGAATCCCAAATCTATTTAGTTTCAATTACAGTAATAATTTGTTTGACAATATATTTTTTAATTTGAGTAATGCACAAATAAACAAATTGAATAACACCACTCTGGATATATTAGATCTTTCCCTATATGAAATTCTTATATGGCAAAGCAAAGTATAATGAGCATATAATTTTCTTTCTAAGGTCGCCACGACGCCACGCCACAGCTCAGTTGCAAATATATTAATTTCTATAGTAATAAATTAAACTCTTACATAGATTGACAAGATGCACTGGTGAGGTAGTCATTTTCCGATTCATTGTGATAGAATACTTCACTTTAGAGCTCGTTGAAGCTTTCTTTTTTGCGTGAAACATTCCCTTGCTTTTTGATAGATAGTACATTTACGCGGACCGTTTTCGTAGTAATTTTGTTACTAACACTAACACTTAAACTGTAACAAAAAAACAAAATATTGTCCACAAATAGTAAAACTGATTAAATTAATAATAGAAGTATTAAAGTACACCACTGTCGCTTTGTATAGCCCCAAGGGTTTGTATGAGTAAATTTTTGATGGATTATGAATTTATTTGTGTGTTTTGGATATACTTTTCGTTCGTGTATTACTGATTTATTTCTTTTAGAGAATTTACTTATGGGTTCATCTTGAGCCCGTACATCCCAATGCGTGCAGAATAAACATATTAATTCAAGTACTAATAATGGATACTAACAAGCCTATTTTAGTTGCCCTTATATTTTCCAATGACAAATTGGAATGTTTTTCCCCAATATAGATAGTAGGAAAATTCATATAAAACCCTGACCATGAGCAAATGGGCCGAAATTCTGTAAATGATATTTGCCATGAGTCTTCCCTATCAAATAGTTTCTGAAGGGTGTATTTACGGCGCGGACCGACACAACGGTGGCGAGGAGAGGCGAGGGGCAGGTAGCCCGCGCGTGTGCTCGTGTGTGCGCGGCGGGCGAGTGCGCGGAGATGAGCGGGTTGCAGCTGTCAGCTATTAGGCGTAATAAAACTCAAAATTATTATATTTGGGCTTGCCTCCTGCTTACAAAAAATTTTTTTAAAGTATGATAGTTATATTTTTTTAAAGTGCATTTTTGGCCAAAGAAATTGAAACCAATTTTATTCCTATTTAAAGGATATATTCTTTTAGGTCATAAATTTAAGTCGTCATATAAAATTGAAATAATTTTGTGGATGTTTTGTAATAGTTTGTTTTAATCTACATAACTAATTATTATAATTGGCAAAATATGGGTCCTTAGACTCCAGTGGTTTTTATGAAAGGCAAGCACCAATGTGACGTAAAACCACCACTTTATATGACAATAAGTCATAAAATAATTGTGTCAAATTTTTTTAAATATTTTTCCATTATTAGAAAATATTTGTATAGTCGAATTAAACACTTAAAACGGTATAATTTTCAACTACGAAAAACCCGTATAAACAAAGTTCAAAACTGATTAAAAACACACACACACACACTATCAGATTGTATATTATTTTTGCAACCTAAGCCACATAAGCTATGTACGAGTGTAAGCTATAAACCTCGTATGTAGTGTTTCATGTTAGGTGTATACTCTGATAGGTTATAACTGTATAGTAAGATTTTTTAACTTTTTTTTTAATTGGTATCTAATTAAAGGAAGAACTCTTGCTGGTTTTCTCTTTAGTCAGTGTCTAAATAATATTTAAACATTGGATGTTAGTCAGGCAATTAAAGATTTATTAGTCAGTTTGATGTAATGAAAATAACGTGTAATTTTTACGATCGGACCAAGAAAAATATGTACTAATATATCTTTGAAGGGCAGGCTGCCATATACCGGTATATAAATAATTTATTCAAAGTAAAGCTATTTAAACTAAAATAAATTATCTCGAGCACGAACTATGTTACATGCTACACTATATGCACCAGACACGCCTTACTCTATGCTCCACGCCAAGGCAGCGCCGCCGTGGTACATGCGGCATTGGCGCCGGTCCCGGATGCAGGGCTGGGCTGGGCTGGGCCGTATTATTCCCGCCATTGCAAGAATAATTAGTGTAATACCGTACACATTGCAGCGGTGACCTTACGCCACTATGCGCCAGGTTGCGCCACCGTCGCGCCGCCGCAGGGCGATTCATAATTGAAAGTGTCGCAACGCGGGGAAACGCCCTCGGGAATCAACCGGCGGGCGATGTGTTGTTGCTGTTGCGCGTGGGTGGCAGTAAACACGTTTGAAACCCTGGAACAAATTAAATCCGTATGAGATTTTCAGGAGGCTTTACATTTGTATGTTTTTCACTTACCATAGTTGCCTCGTTTGCCAAACAGGACATAAAGGAATAGCGTTTTATGGTAATATGTTTAAAAATGTGGACATTCAGTTTTATTTTTTCTCATGGAATCGGGAACGATCCCGGATCGTTTCTTGAAGACTATGAAATCACTAAACATCCCCATAGGCATTGACAAGGATATAGCCCAGCATACCCTCCGAATGTCGATATAAGGATTGTAAAGAACCACCTTTACGCACCAGCATAAACTCAATGATCCTTAACACCAAGACAAAACACACCAACCATCCCCATTAAACATTCGTTGGTTGACATGCCTCCAATTAAGATCACTTATTAAAGAATAACAAGATTAATCATGCTTGGCTGGCATTCCCTGTCGTCCGGCAGCCCAGTGTCTTACTGGAGGGGCTCACCGAAGAGGTGTTTACTAAACCAAACCACAATGTCCAAAATGGCTGTTGTAATTTTAAAAATCGAAAGCGATAAACCCATCAATTGTAGTGAAATGTTACACTTTTATTGGTCTATGAAAATCTACATTCACTCCAGTCACAACAAATTTCAATGCTGAACTGGTTTCAGGGGTTTTAAAGTTGTCTTCGAAATCATTTTATTGATGGGCCTATCCATTAACAACTTTATCCGTAGAGCGATATCGGGGTTTCGTGTCATTTTATGATTAATATACGTTTAATGGATAATTAACATTAAGGTGCAAGCGTTTTTCAGGTTTGACAAGAAATGTTTCAGGTAGACCCTCTAATCTATTTGGATCTCTCTAAGGTGATCCGCTCGGCTGACGTGCTGGGCTGGACGCATGCGTGTTGTGCGTGTCGTGCGTGCTCGACTCTGTGCGTGATGACCAGTCGGACAACCGTAAATACGGCACAACCGGGCTTATCGTGGCCGCCTACACTTAGCGGCTGTTACCCGTCGTTAGGCGACGCTGGTGCTGCCTCCGCCTTCGTAATTAACATCTACAATCGGACCTGACGCTACAGGCGCTACCCACACCACACGACACGAGAGGCGACAATCATTGATATTGTCATGAAGTGTATCACACTTACGGAATTAATATTGTACGGTATTGTAATTGAGTGTTTCTAAAACTAATTAATGCCTTGGTGAGGTTTGCCAAAACAAAGACTAATTAGTTCATGAGATAAAAAGATTAAAAGATAAAAAGATGGGTCTACTTAATCCAACTTGGCAAAGGCCAAGTTGATAAAAAAAACCCCGTCGCAGCAGACCTGCGTACTCAGCGAATTTCCAAATTAGTAATATTAATTTTGACCAGAAGAACTTGTAAACAAAATTACGTGCTCAGGGAAATAAATGTCTATTCTCCTACTGATACATATAGGGAAAGAGTATGCAGGTATGCTGCCATGGGGAACACTATAAGTAGATTTTAAGCATTAAAAAAAAATTTATTTGGACCATATGAAGCCATATACTAAGTTTCCTCTATATCTGTCCATAATTAAAAGAGTTTGCCTATTCTCCATATAATTAACATGGGAAAAGAGTATGCAGGTTTGCTGCCATGATAAGTACAAAAACGAAGATTTTTTTACATAAATGGTTGAATCTCAACCAAATGAAGCTAAATACCAAGTTTCGTCCAAAAATATTTGTTAATAATTGAAATAGTAACACATCCTTATTCTCCATAAGATTAACATTGGAGCCACAAAATACAATGTACTGTCTTTAGAATTTTTAATATCTCTGTAACCAATGGAGATAGAGCAAAACTTCAAAGTACTAAATTGTGTGTTTTTTTTAGCTAAATCCAATGGTCAAAGTAAAAATTAAAAATTTTTTAAAATTACATATGAAAAATGCAAAAAACTCATTTTTGGGGTACAAAACCCCCCAAAACTACCCCTTCCGGTAGGTCGATATGTCTGGTTTACGAACTCATCCGAATAAACGTAGGATTACACATCTCTACCAAATTTGGTGTCGATCGGACCGTTTTTACGAGAGTTATCGTGCCTAGGGACACATACATATATATATACAGGGTGTTCGGAAAAAACGTTTCAGGAATTCAGGAGGTTATTGCCCACATCAAAATAAGCAAAAAAGTTCCTATAAACATATGTCCTAAAATGCTTCGTTAACCCGCTAGCCGCCATTTTGTTTTTTACACTAAATAATTTTTATTTCCGTAATGAATCATTGCATTAAATTAATATTTGGCATGCACCTTCATCATAGCAATACCCATTTTGAAGAAAAATTTTATTTTTTTCAAATGTGTATTTTCAAAATGGCGGCCATTTTAAAATTTTAAACTAAAATATCTCAAAACCGGTAAATTTTATAAAAATTTTACTAGACACAAAAAAGTTGAGAAATTTAATTATCTAACCAATGGTACCAAGTTTGTAAGGATCTGACAACAAATAACGGAGTTATTGAGATTTTTCTGCATAAAAACATTGATTTTGCATTGTAATTAATGCAAATTAAGGTAATTTTAATTGAAAAATCTCAATAACTCCGTTATTTGTTGTCAGATTCTTACAAACTTGGTACCATTGGTTAGATAATTAAATTTCTCAACTTTTTTGTGTCTAGTAAAATTTTTATAAAATTTACCGGTTTTGAGATATTTTAGTTTAAAATTTTAAAATGGCCGCCATTTTGAAAATACACATTGGAAAAAAATAAAATTTTTCTTCAAAATGGGTATTGCTATGATGAAGGTGCATGCGAAATATTAATTTAATGCAATGATTCATTACGGAAATAAAAATTATTTAGTGTAAAAAACAAAATGGCGGCTAGCGGGTTAACGAAGCATTTTAGGACATATGTTTACAGGCACTTTTTTGCTTATTTTGATGTGAGCAATAACCTCCTGAATTCCTGAAACGTTTTTTCCGAACACCCTGTATATATATATATATATATATATATATATATATATATATAAAATACATACATATATTTTTACATATATTTATATATATATATATATATATATATATATATATATATAAATTTTAATGACTATTATTTTTGGTCTCTGAGCACCCAAAAACGAAAAAGTAACATGGTCCCGGGCTTAGGTCTTACCATGAGACCTACGGTAATAGCTTATTCCCTATGGGAAATTCGCTAAAAAGAACACGGCAAGACATCTTTTCTCGCCAAACAAGCTATACCCTAAGTTTGCCGATGCAAACACATAACAATAGGGTTTAAAACCAGCGTGTGCATTGGTGGTTTTAAATGACACTACCGAGCCCGAGGGGCGGCACATAGGCCCCGCCGCAGGTACGCGCCATGAGGGCGGAGCCCCCGGCGGCACAGACGGCCCGCATGCGACCCCGAGCTCCTACCCCCATGTCGCGGACCTGGCAGTATCGGGTGTCAACACCCCCCCCCCTCCCCAGAGACATTGCGGTCCTGCGGTTGCGGTTTGCATTGACAGCGTCAGCGTAAAACCGAGGATTAGTTAATTTGGGTTATTGCATTACACGATTTTGGTAGAGTTGCAAAGTTTTCTTTATGGATGAAACATTTACCATTCATTGTTTTACGAGTATTTGATTTTGGGGTCTTCGTTTTGTATGTGTAAAATCCGAAAAAAATAGTAGTTTGTAAGTGCATGAAATATGTAGAAACGGGCCTGGCATAATTAAAAATGTAGACCAATTCGTATATGGGAGGTTGAAATTGTGGTTCGGATCCCACGTTAAACTGTAGGTCCCTAGATACCATTGGCTGTTGGGGCTATGAATTAACAGTCCTGTCTAAGGAGAATGTCGGCCTTAGTCAGTAACAAGACTACAAGATCGCGCCACAATCATCCTACACTCATCCCCCATTCATACTTGGCTTTAAACTACCTATTGAGTTAGGTCGCCATTTCAATAAAGGTATTAAGGTATTAAATATGTTTTTATCTAGAATTTACTTGATTTATCATTTAAATTCACCGTCGTTATTTCAATTTTAGATAAAAAATATCATACATAATACATGACGATAATTGTAAGCCTTGGCTATTCATTACTTTGTTATTAAAATAGGCTAATTTGTAATCGAATAAAGTAATTTAAATAGTTTACATAGTCGTGCTATGGACGAGTTTCTTACATAGACTACCATAAAAATCCGAGAGTACCTGAAAATTATGTGTTTATTCATGCCGGTGGTTTTAAATTCATATTCATATCCCAATGAGGCTATTACCTTAAAAATCACATTTCCAGGCAAGTTACGCAGTTGACACTCAGTACACCTGCCTGGGATATGCAAAGCGGGTGGGGTATTGACTGAGGTAGCGCGTGCGGTTATGGCCAGCCTCAGGGCACTGAGGGCCGAATTTGGGCGGGACACGTGCGGCCCCGGGGCACCGGGTAATGAGGGGCTGCGGCTCCAGCACCTGCCGAGCGGAGCGAACGAGGCTTGGGTAGCGGCGACGGCAGTGAGGAGATGGGCTGACTCAGTTATCGGTGGGAGTCGCGGTCACCATGAAACAGTTAGAGTTTTGATAATAGCGTTAGTCGTGGCTTTCACGTTTTTAGGAAATAGCAAAAAACCAACAACACTAAAGTATTTTTAGGAATGTACTGCGTGAAAGCATAATGCGTTGGTAAGTATCACAGTTTTTATAAAGTTCGGTTTAAGTCGAAGTAAACGTGAAGCAACTATTTCCCTCTTTTGTTATCGGTACCATTTCATTTAGAAAATAGGATCTTCTCAAATCTATTAAATTATATTGTAGACTATGATTCATTTATCGTTGACTTACATGACTGGGGAAAACTGTTCTTACGTATAATATAGACATTACATTTGTTATTAATTTTCCCCGCAGTCCTTGGGTGACTTGGGCCCACATCTCTTGGTATCGACGATTACAGTAGACTCCCTCTTAACCGGCCACCTCGGGACCAGGCCGCGGCCGGATAATGAATTGGCCGGTTAAACCAACGTTCATTCAAGAACGCCAACCCACAATTTTATATGGCCTAAATTAATACAATTATTACTTGAAAAACAACCTCAAATACATTACTGTATACATGATTTATAGCTAACATCCACCGCCCATGAAATCCACAACAAATCTACACTAATAACAATCCGTTTCTTTATAGTGGTCTACTGGATAGTAGGTCCAAACGCATTGACTTCCGGTGGCATTCACTTCCGTCCAGGACGTTTCATTTTAAATGGTTTGAGAACGTCAATATGAAATAAAGTTGAATTGAATGATACATTAGATTAGAAAACTACGTTTTCGGCGAAACGCGGCCGGTTAAAGCGATGTTGAGATAAAAAAAAATGGCCGGTTAAAAAGATGTTATTTTGTGTCCAGGGTAGGCCGGTTAAAGCGGAGACCGGTTAAAAGGTGGCCGGTTAAGAGGGAGTCTACTTAAAAAATTATTCATATTGTCAGTGAGACATATAAAACACTAATAATCGCCAAAAACATACTTAGTATTGCAGCTCTTGTACGTAAAAACTAAGAAAATTTAAGGAGTATACATTTTAAAAGTTAGGTTTGATAGAGCTAGAAGGGATTATAATCTAGAACTGTCCTATCATAAATTTCAAAGCGGATATTACTCTTTTGACCCGGACATTAATCGTTATCAAAGTTCCTGTTCAAATGGGCGTGTTAGGTGGGATAGGTCCTGATATGATAATGGTTATCGTCTTCAGACAACCTCTTTTTCTGTGCGTCTCTGCATCACATCTGTCTCCTGCAGAGTGAAGCGCTGAGATAACACGAAAGACGATGTCTTTGTTGGCTTAACACTGACACAATTCATTGCACTTTTACACTCCTGAAGTGTTGAACCCAACTTAAGCTTTAGTTTGACACACTGTTAAAGAAGGGAGGTTTACAGCTGTTTCCTCTCCACATTCTATAACCGCAGCTTCAATTAATTTTGCCATTTGGGCATGCTTTCATACATCTGTGTCGTTCAAAAATAGTTTCTCCCTCGGTTCTCAAAAAAGCCTTGGCGGAACGATTCATATTTTTGAGCGTGAGAAGTCTCCAAGTGAGCAGTTTGCCATGTGAGTTTTTATCGTAGCTGTTTTGAATACGTCACCTCCCCCTCCCCCCCATAGTAATTAACGAGTGTATATCGGCTTCCGTCTCGGTTTTTACAGCCGCGCACATGGCCACCAACAACAACATGTGGTTTGGCTGACGAAATCTCACGACCTCAGAAGAACCCTTTAACAAGGCAAGCCGTATGTTTTACGTCTTCTTGCTTGACAGCTAAACCAGTGTGTGGTTTTTGATGCAGACATAACAGTGGGTGAGAACTTTAATCATGAGGCAAGGGAATTGAATTTCAAGCCTCTGATTTCTCCTTTCATGAAATGGTAAGCTAAATTACAGTAGGTATTTTCCTGCAATTTGCAATCAAACCTTCATTACTAATTTGGGTATTTAGTTATAGAGATTTGAAAAATTAATTCTGGATTGATCAATTAAATTTCTGCAGCAAACATTAATAGAATATTCGTAAGTAGATTGTGTGAGATGTTGTTCATAGATACAAAAATAGTTCTTAGGACGTAACCATTTGAGGATACCTTGTAGTAACTCTAGACAAAAGTGATCAGCAAATGTTGTTTCCTTGTGTGTCAACATTATTTTATTTCTTGGTGAAATTTTTAAGTACCTATACTGTAAATCTACTTGCAATTCTCCGCAGAATTCTTCCACCGTTTACTATATGCAAGCGCAGTCTGCCTTTTATAGTCTTATGTTATAACTAAGCGATTGTTTTGGGAAATCTTCAGGCAATTGTAATCTACGATAAGATCATTGCGAAAAAGGGAACATTTTAAATCGTGGCTCAATTAAACCTATCATTAGAGGTCTAAAGAGTAGGACCAAAGTCGTTGGATTAGGGTAATTTCAGCACTTATTTTCATAACAAAGTTCAAAAAAGCATAAGAATTTGAATTTGTAACCCCCACAGAATCACCACCGATGAATCTCCAAAAATCTACAATTAACTCAACTAAACCGCCCGCCAGTGTAGCGCACAACACACGCAGCGCTGGTGTTTGCATGGCGGAGTAGGCGCAGGCCACTCTAGAGCCTCATTAATTACCACGGCTGAGGTCAGATGTGACTCAGTGTGATACAATTAGCACATTAATGCGCGAGGTCACCGATTATTAAACTGATTTCCGACCCTCCTCCCCTCCCCGCCGCCCCTGCGACTCCCACACTGCATTGTCCTCACTGATATAACGCGGGAGGAGTCGAATTTGTGGAGCGTTTAACGCTTCGGATGGCATACAGAATCGATAGAGACGTTGAGTCGATTGCAATGATGGGTGTAGTTTTGAATGGATTTTTATTAGGCTTCCGAAAGACTCATCCTAAAAACAAAAAAACAAAAACAAAAACTGTTATCCTTAATAATTTAATCACTTTTTAAGACGCCAACGCTATATCTGAGTGTATTGCGAATATCAATTGTGACTGTAGAATGGGAGTATTGCCTTGTGTAGCTTTGTTACTGTCTGCTTGTTTGTTAAGTATGATTTACGATCCTCCTATGGTTTCGATGGTGTTTTATATTTACTTTATGGTACAAAAGCCAATTAACATTAAATATCTCAGGGTTTTTGCATTGCATCGCTCTTTTGATTTTACCTAAATCCATCGATAAAAACGTTGCTAGCTCATACAATGAGCTTCCTCCCCATTAAATGCTTGGAAAAAATGTTACGTTGACATGAAAAATGTCCCTTCAAAGTTCCTTTACTTATTCGCTGTACTCCACAAAGTAAAGTTGTGTTTTTTTTTTTTTTTTGTTTTTCCAATTATGAAGATCATCCATTTATAGAAATGGAAATGATGAACTACATTAATACGGCAACATTAAAATTTCAACATAATGATTCACGAGACCTACTGTCTTCCATTGCATTTTTCTTTTTAACATGACGTTTCATGCAGCGTAACACTTGTTGCAGTGCCTTCTTTTGAAATATTCCCACGTGAATTCCTACAGAAATTAATTAAATCCGTGAACGCGAGGCGAGGAGGTTGCAGGAGCTGGAAACTCAAGACAACAGTCACACGATGCGGTGGAGCCGCACGCGATCTGTGGGGTAAATAAAGAGTCTCTGCGTGGCGTAGTACCGGTGCTGAATGTAGAAATGGATACTGCAATATGTACTGACGGTTATACTTACCTTCGAGGCATTGTTAAAATTTGTGCTGACTTGAAAAGAGATGCTGTTTTCCAACTGTGTATGTGGTTGGAAGTATTAATCGTTCCGCCATACGTTTTTGGGAACCGAGGAAGAATTTTTCGAAGGGCACAGGCTGTATGAATTGCAACATATAGGTTAAACGACTAAATCTGGAGTTATCTTTGTTAATTTTCTGAAAGAACTCTAAATCTGCCTTCTGCTTGTGTTGAGAAGCGAAAAACCAGAGCCAGAGAGAAATCAGCCAATTTTGACATTATTAGGTCTAAGTGAAGTTGTGCTAAAAGTGCGGAGAACTTCAAATTACAGGAAACCCTGTCTCTGAAAGATATTTCGTGCAACGTTCATGTGCAAAAACGCTCCACTGGTTATTGTATGAGGTGTCAGAAGTGTTGACGGGAGAGATGACTGAAGACTCGGTGTAGACTTCATTACTGTCACCTCGTCAACTTATTGGCTGCGCTTACAGACTCGGCAGAGGGAAGCGGCAAAAACGTGTGCGAGAGTGACTGAAGAAGTCCAGAACACTGGACGATCATAGGCTCTTGTTTGTCTTGTTGAAGTCTGTATAACCTTAAAACGGGATTCTGATATTGGAGTAGAACGGGATAATTTTTTATATGAGAGTTGTAGAAGAAGACTTTTCCAATTTCGTGATTTTAGAAGAAGAATAGTTTTATTGCAGATCCGTAAAACGTGTGTTCTATGTCTCGATGAATATCCCAAAACAGTTAAATCTACTAGAGTGTTGAAAAGTTTTGATTTTTCATTCAAGTATTAGACAACTGCGACCTTCTGTTGGGATTGCAAAAATATCTAAAAGCAACAATTGCCCGCCATAAGTTATTATTGAGAGTCTGGAATTTCGAACGCCATCGTTGTTGAAACACCGAGTAGGGGTTAGGAACATGGATATTTTCCAGTAGCAATGAAAAATAACTGAATAACTCAAAAAATCTGACCAATTTATGTTAATTTTGTTACTGTTTTATGTGATAAGTACTAAAAAAAAGATTCGAATTAAAGAACTTTCGAATTAGCGAAGTTCGAATTTTCCTGGTTCCACTTCATGTTTAGACTATTAGCTCTACATCGAGCAATTTATTGTGATACAATGCAAAAGTTACATTCAGTTCTAAATCAATGAAATCCGACCAATCCAATATTGTGAATATCAGTGATCACCAAAAACTACAGCTGTACGTAACAAATGTTTAAAATGCTCAAACCAATCTCAATGTTATTCTAACATTGAAATTTCAAAATTAATTTGTGGATAGTGCCCTTATTTAGCTCGGCCAGCACAGCCCAGCAGTGTAGTTATAGTTGGTAGCTCGTAGCAGCAGTGTCGGCGGCGGTGGTGACCGGCCTCGCTGCGCTCTGCGCCGCCGCCGGCCCCGGACATCGCATAACTAATGCTCACATTGTCCGGTTTTGTTCCAGATATGGTTCTTCACCGACACGGACGACGCGGAGCTGCAGCAAAAAACCAGTGAGTACACAATAACTTAGCTACCTACTGTCGTCCCCCTCCTGCCGTGGACAAGCCTTACAGTGCTAGCCACCGAGGTGTCAATGGGGACGGACTGTTGTGAATCGATCACGGGGTTGTAGCTGGAAGGGAGCGTCGTAAATCGTTTAAAATTTGAAAGTTTTACAAACTGACTTTTGTATAACAGTAGCTAATTTTACGGTCGTGTCTAACCCATAGAACCCAAAATGAGAGTTTTTTTTCAAACACTCAACTGAAATACATTTTATTTCGATCTTGGGAGAATTATGAAGAACAATCACCAGAATACTCCTATAATCTCGATGTCGAATCTCGAATCTCTTCCTAAACGAAATTTCTGTATTAAACCTATATTAAAGCTTCATAATGTTTCTGCATTTTAACATGAGACAAATCATTATTTATTTCGCTCTCCATGATGCTCTCACCTTAAATAGCATAAATTTGGATTTTATAGAGTTTGAATTAATGTTTGTAGCCTGAAAAAATAACATACGTTCTCACATGTTCTTACCAAGTGCAATACTCAATGCAAGGAATGGAGTCTAGTTAGCAATGAATTCAGGCATTTCCAAAAATTGTGTTCAGACTGGACTAAATAGCGGTAGTCTAGTTCTTTCTATACATAAAATGAATTACAGGAAACTTGTCGGTGTAATCACTTTCAAATAATTGTAACTTGTAAAGAAACTGAAAATGTCCATAAAAGTCGAATGGAATGGTGTAGAAAGTTGACATGCTGTTTAACATGACAAGAAATAACCCAATTACGTTATTTTCTAATTAACTCATTACTGTCGAGAAGTGTACAAAAACTTGGCCCGACCAGAATCATGACATAGTGGGCTGATGCTGATGGGAATTACGGCAAAACATGGCATAATGATGAGATTACCATGTGGTCGTCGACCCTGGCTTGAGCTATGGCACAGACACAGTTGTATATCGTAAAAAAACTGTTGGTGCTATGAAAAAAATCATTCTTACTAATTCATTACAGATACCGTGTTTTCGTGTCACAAAACGTATCTGTTTCTCAAAATATTTGGAAATTTAAATTAATTTACTAATGGGAGGGCGGACAACCATCGTATTGTGCTTCAAATTTTATGGTGAATGATAGCCAAATTAGGAATTATTTATGAAACCTGTAGATACCTAAATTTATTCCTGGATTGATAGCAGTGCCCAATTTAAATTATATACGGTAAACTGTTTTCCAACAAACGGAAACTCAATATTTTTATTTAGTGAAATAAAGTTGATTAACAATAAAGTATAAAACCCGAAACCCACTTTGCTCTACAGTAAAATTTTATGTGTCAATTTAGAGTTTTACTACGTGGAGGTGATTATAGTCATTGAAGTACGGTATATTTCGAATTGCATTTTCTAAACGCTGTGTCGTACTTTCCATGACGATCATTTCTTTGCCGTTTAGAAAATCGTGATAAGTGACGTACCGTAACATGAGGGGCACAAAGAATCACAGTTTTTGGTTCGATGAAAAATACTGTAACCGTTTGGGAGCAGGAAATCACGAGGACATTGGTAAAGTGAGACGAAATCATGCAGTATTAATATTTAAAATCTAATTTCCCAAAGTTTCGGTTGTTTGATGACCGCTATCCATTGTCATTAGCCTATACACTCCGGTTGGCATCATCCATGGGACGTGGGTGGCTAGGCGGGAGCTCGGGTGGTGGTGACTTTCATAAAATTACTCGGAGTCGGACATTCTGGGTGAAGCGGACCGCGACCGTAACACAACAAAGGGCATCAGCGGGTCGGGCGTAGTGCCTGTGGTGGGTCACGTGACGTGTGTAGTGTGTGTGTGTGTGCGTGTTGTAGTGTGCGTCGCGTTGTGTGGAGGGCGGTGGAGCGGCGCGGCGCACCGGAAGTGACTGCTGCAGGTGCGCAATTAAATCGCTACTACGTGGGAACGCTTTATCTCCCGCCACTTACACTTCACTTCCCGTCAGGGGTGAACGTCTTCGTTTGGGCATCCAGGCCTTCTGGAAAAATCCGGTATAGATGGATCAAAGACTGGGACGGTGGCGTCGTCGTCAGAGGTGAACGTCTTCGTTTGGGGATCCAGGACTTCTGGAAAAATCCCTTATAGTGGATCAAAGACTGGGACGGTGGCGTCGTCGTCAGGGGTGAACGTCTTCGTTTGGGGATCCAGGTCTTCTGGAAAAATCCGGTATAGTGGATCAAAGACTGGGACGGTGGCGTCGTCGTCAGGGGTGAACGTCTTCGTTTGGGGATCCAGGTCTTCTGGAAAATCCGGTAGGCCTATAGTGGATCAAAGACTGGGGCGTCGGTGTCGTCGTAAGGGGTGAACGTCTTCGTTTGGGGATCCAGGTCTTCTGGGAAAATCCGGTATAGTGGATCAAAGACTGGGACAGTTGCGTCGTCCTGTAATCCAGCTACTTGGAGATCACGAATTGTGGATAGTTATAAGCGAAGGCTTGTGGATGAGATATTCCCTGGTGGGGATTAACGTCCGCACTAGTGAATACTAGTTCATTCATAAATACCGTCATCATAATTAGAGCAATTCGTATATGAGGTTGGAATTGTGGTTCGGATCCCACGTTAAACTGTAGGTCCCTAGATACCATTGGCTGTTGGGCTATTAATTAACAGTCCTGTCTAAGGAGAATGTAGGCCTAAGTCAGTAAAAAGACTACAAGATCGCGCCACAATCATCTTAATATTCAGGTTAAAATTATACCCACTATAAGAGGTGCCTGTCTGAAAATGGTGACGGTGATATAGTGACATCAAAGGCAAGCACGATCTTTGTTTAACTTCGGGATTTTGAACTATAATGGATTTTAGAATAAAAACCACGAGTAACCCTAGACCACAGAGGAGTAATTCATAATAGAGTAATGTTAATACTGTATTACTCCTC
Source organism: Neoaliturus tenellus (assembly GCA_030545055.2). Taxonomy (NCBI): domain Eukaryota; kingdom Metazoa; phylum Arthropoda; class Insecta; order Hemiptera; family Cicadellidae; genus Neoaliturus; species Neoaliturus tenellus. Next base: position 6,107,974 of record CM061534.1, on the reverse strand, counting down.
TGTGCCCTAGATAGATAGTAGTGCAAAAGTAAGGCTTTTGGGCCAGTTCAAGGTCACCCGAGCGATGACGTCATCGATGACGTCATCGAGGTCAATGACCCCATCGATGACGTCATCGATTGCATCATCGATGACGCCATCACCAATGACGTCACTTCCTTGACGTCACATCCATGACGTCACAGAAATGACATGCTGATGACTTCATCACCCCTTACGTCACCAAGATGACGTCATCGATGTCACAAAGGTCAAGGTCACGCTGAAACCTAAAATTTTTTGACACTTTTGCTGTTTCTCGCACTACGCTCCGAGTTTCAGTCAGGTTATTGTGACCTTGACGACTTGGAGCGAATTTGCGATGAGAAACAGCAAAAGTGATGGGGAAACTTGAAGTTTGCAACGTGACTCTGCCTAAACCGTCATGTGACACCGCTCGGGTGACCTTGAACTGTTCCAAAAGCCTTACTTTAACCATTACTGCAACCGCGATGTGCACCCCACGACAGACACCGAGCGACTGGCTGTCCGGCCCCGCGCACTCTAGGTATATGGGAAGTGGTGGGGGAATTGCGATGACCCTGGGAAAGTTAAAAATGCCAAGTCAGGTAGCACTGTTTCGGTGCTACCTTAAATTTACATGTTAAAGTGTGATGACCTTGAGGTTGACTGTAAACTTGGGACTTAGGATTGTTTTTAAAGATGTATCTAAAGAATTTTCAGATTTGAGTCAACACTTAGAAAAATCTACTCTTAGTACAACAGTTTAATGTGTATTTGCCAGAATTTAAGTGTGGTGACCTTGAACTACCCGAAATTGTCAGGAATGGGAGTAACTAACTGAACTTTGCAAGGAAAAGTCATTTCATCCAATATTCTAACCAAAACTTCATCAGTAAAACTTACATTAGTCTGTTTGGTATAAAACTTAGGGTGTCCGCTCAACAGTTTTCGCCACTTAGCTAGAGTTGAAACCCGCTTGACCTTGAGTGGTTGACAGTGAGCAATTAATAAAGACTTAACACGGCTAAGTTTCTTACCCAAAGTGTCCCGCGACTTGGCTTCCCCTCACAAAAGTTTGCACAATACTGAGAGACTGTTAGTAGCGCATGAGCCAAGGGAAAAGTGGTGGGGGAAGGTCACAGTGGTGGGGGAAGGTGAGGTTGTATGCTGTGGTATCGCATCACTTCACCATGAGCTGTCCTACAGTCAACACATTGTTCTCCTGGCCCGAGTTGGCACTAGAAGAAACCTTACTGTACAGCTTAGGTTGTGAGAGCCGAGGAAGCAAAGTCAAAGTGGAAATTGTGTTAAACTCCAAGATGAAGAGTCTCCTAAATAAACTAATTATATCTCTGCAATCCCCTATAACTTTAGAGAAATACCACTTTATAAAGCGACACCTTATCCTTTGGCAAAATGAAGTGGAAATGGAAAAGATTACAGTAAAATTAATTTAACTTAAAATTGGACTGGACACTCATGGCGATACCACGTGGCGTGCAAACGCCACCCTAAACATTACAAGTTAGGTTATTGAGCACCTCTGGTACGATAACCGACGTGCTACAGTTAAAGTGTGATGACCTTGAGTCAAAACACTGAAATACTACAAGTCGATATCGTCCCAGAGTTAAAGTGTAGTGACCTACATTGAAAACTTGTAAAATTACTTACATATAGAGAGCTAGAGAACACCGAGACGCACCGCATGGAAGCCGGAGACATACTGGCGGAGCTGTGTTGTGCAGCCTAGGGACCCAGTTGTGGTGGGGGTATATAGCCAACACTTAGAGTAGAAGTGTTGTGGGTGACCTTGACCCACTTAACCCCCCCCCCCCCCGAAAAAGTTTTGGGAGCCCCCCCCCGAACTTTTTTTTCGGAAAAATTTTTGACCTTGACCAAAAAGTTTTTTGCTCCGGACGAGAAGTGACCCCCCCCCCCCCCCGAACTTTTTTTTCGGAAAAATTTTTGACCTTGACCAAAAAGTTTTTTGCTCCGGACGAGAAGTGACCCCCCCCCCGAACTTTTTTTTCGGAAAAATTTTTGACCTTGACCAAAGAGTTTTTTGCTCCGGACGAGAAGTGACCCCCCCCCGACAAAAAGTGCGAGCCCCCCCCCCCGGGGCGTGGCAGCCCCGGTGGGGATATAAGGCGGTCCGGCCACAGCCGGCTCGCAGTCCGCTCCCGGGCGTTGAACGTGAACGATCGGGACGGACCGCCATAGGCCTCACTAAACAGTGAATGGCGCCTTCACTGTTTAGCGAAGTCTACTCTAACTTTAAGACTTGTATTAGTTGTAAGATATTGCGCTTGCGCTTGCGTTTGGGTATTGGGAATTGTTTTATATGAGAGTGTTTCACTTGTACCCTATGTCTCCTGTGTGTCTTTTATCCTGTGTGTATTGTTTCTCATATGTGTTTAATGTGTATGTGCTTGTTTCAGCATTGACTACGTTGAGCTCAATTACATGTTGTAAGTGTGTTATATTTATCTAAAGTGTATACGCTTGTTTTAGTATTCCCCCCTTGAGCTTTTTCAATGCTCATAAAGTAAATTGTAAAGACAGGGAACGGGAGTAGGCCCCTGTGTAAAGCCACTTTTTATAATTGTTAGGCTCCTCTCATGCATGCTTCAATGCGGCTGAGAAATAGGAGTTGGTCCGTTTGTACGCTTATACGGGGGTAATGAGCCGATGGCCTCTGCACTCGGACCGAGGACGTAAGCCACTAGGGTGTCCTCAGTTAGTTTCCCTTCTGGAAACTCAAAATTATGTAAATGAAACTTTGTTAGCTATTTGTGTTTTCTGTCCCCAAGGCCCCCGAACATTCGTGGTTCGCCATGGATGTACGGGGGCCGAAATTCTTTAATGTCCGTGTGGCCTTGACCCACATAGGACTTGTAAAAATTTACTGCATTGCTAAATTAAAAATATTAAAGATAGGGTTACGGGAGTAGGCCCCCGTGTAAAACCACTTTTTATAATTGTTAGGCTCCTCTCATGCATGCTTCAATGCGGCTGAGAAATAGGAGTTGGTCCGTTTGTACGCTTATACGGGGGTAATGAGCCGATGGCCTCTGCACTCGGACCGAGGACGTAAGCCACTAGGGTGTCCTCAGTTTCTTTCAAAATTATGTAAATGACTTTTTGTTAGCTATTGGAAAAGTTATTTGTTAGAAATGCAGTAAATGTTTACAAGTCTCGCGTGGCGAAGGGTACACGACATTGGATGTTGCCTTGTTGTCATAGTTGGGTCTCTTCGGAGGCTACAGCGATGACAACCCAAGTGCCCCACACCCCCATAGGGGGGTGTGGGGCTTAATTTTCTTAAAGTTTTTTCGTGACCTTGACCTAAATATAAAAGTTTTCAAAATCTTTAACAGTCAGGTCTTATTAACACAGTTTATATATAGAGGTTTTTTAAAAAGTTAACAGTTAGGTATTAGTAACACACAAGTTTGGAGTTGTTTATAGTTGGGTCTCTTGGGAGGCTTCAGCGATGGCAACATAAATGCCCCAAGTGGGGCTTATTTTTTTGAAAAAGTGCAAGCCCCCCCCCCGTCCCCACCCCTCTGGACTTAGAATATTTTCGTAGATGTAAATGAAGTACCTCCAGGTTTGAGCCAACAATTAGAAAATTTTACTGTTGGTATATTGGTATAGCAGTTCGATGGTTCGCTAGAGTTAAAGTCTGCTGACCTAGAAGATGAAGTAGAGGGTGACCTTGGACTGAGACAAGAAGTGATCGTGTGGGTATGAATAAAACCCGCAATGGTTGCAGTACAAACTGCATTTCTTATTAAAACCATCACAGGTTGTAAAAAACATGATTATTTCGTGACATTATTCATAATACTACATGTTTTATGAATATTATAGTGCAGTCAGTAGTCCAGAAACCATTTATGAAATAAATGTGTTTAAGACCTGCTCTTTTAACAATTTATTGAATATAAACCTTATTTATATAACTTAACGCTTGTTGATATATTTATTTAAAGTGTTTGTTTAAGTCGATCTTAATCCAATGTTTTCCAACGGTGACCTTGACCTATAGTCCACTTTTCCCCCACTCCTCCATCGCCGTTATAAAAGGGCGCGCCCAAGTGTGCCGCTCATTATTGCGTGGACATTCTCCGAGTGCACACTCAAAGCCAAACTGTAAAAATGGCTCTTTGCGATGTTTGTGGTGAGTTTTTCCAAGACGAAGATATTTTTGTTTTACACCGAGAATTGCATCATAAAGAGGACAGAAAAGAAGAGATTGTAGTAAGTGAAGAATACTTGGATGCGATTGATCGGTTTTTGGAAAACCACCAGAAGCAGATGGACGACTATTCTAGCTATCTACAGTTAATGCAAAGAAGAAGACCAAGTGTTATTCAATTTGCCGGAGCTGGACCATCTACAGCTGGAGGATTTATTCAAGAAGAGGAAATGGAAGAATAAGATACGGAAGAAGAAGAAGTGGAAGATGTAAGACAACTGCGTACCCAAGAAGAGGATATGGAAGAAGAGGATACAGAAGAAGTGGAAGATATAAGACAACTGCGCACCACAGCCTTGCCAGGACCAGTTGTAACTCATTTCAAAATTAATAACGTACAATTAGAATTGGAAAATTTTATAACACAAGCTAAAAAACTAGTTGTAAAAACATTGACGGAAGAATTGGCAAGATTGAACTTTATTAAATTTGGATTGGTGTTGGAGGCTATGTTTACTAATACCGATGGTGAAAACTCACCAAGAGCATTCATTGCTAAAAACCGAACCCTTACAACCACATCTGATATCAACAAAATTTTAGAAGAATGTTTGGTTGAACTGCTAGTGAAACTTCAAGAACATGAAGGAAGAGGATCCGGCTGGACGCTATCATCAATTGAAGGTATGGATGTGAGGGTTCACAAGCATGGATATGGTATGAGGGGTAGCAGCTTTATCCCTCTACCAAAGATGATCCGAGATACAAGATCATGTATCAATGTGAAAAATGAGGATAATGAATGTTTCCGGTATGCAATGTTAGCAAAATATGTGGAAGACCATCCCTGTAGACCTAGCATAGCATACGAAGCTGTTCAACACCGCTATAACTTCCAAGGTATGTCGTATCCTGTTAGTCTTAATGATGTTGCTAAATTTGAAAGAAAAAACCCAGGAGTTTCAGTTAATGTGTTTGGTTTAGACGAATCAAATAACGTATACCCGTTACGAGTTACAAAGACTGAACATCAAAATCATACAGATTTGCTGCTATTGACCAAAGGTGAAATATCACATTATGTTTACATCAAGAACTTTGAAACTTTGGTTGGACGACAAGTGACTAAAAATAAAATTAGAGTAACAGTGTGTAAGAGATGCTTTTGTTTCACAAATAAAGACTTGAGACGTGGAGGATCGGAGTGGTTATCGGAACACCAGCGGCTTTGTAATGACAACTATGAAGTGAAGATTAGTCTGCCACCACCATCTAAAGCATTTGTCCAGTTCAATAAAACAGTTCACCAATACCGGATTCCACTAGTTATCTACGCTGACTTTGAATCCACGTTAGTGCCGCAGGAACTTCCGGATGGTGAAGTAACTAGAAGAACCAAATATCAATTGCATCAACCTAACAGTTTTTGCTTATTGGTGAAATCTACTTTGCCTGAAGAACAATTGCAAGACTATGGCTTAACATCCACTCCAATACTTTACCGTGGTGAAGAAGCCGCTAAGTATTTTGTAGATCAGTTGTATGACATTGCTGAAAAGGTGCAACGCTTATTCGGTAATGTTTTACCTATGGAACCTTTGAACCAAAATCAACAAGAAGAATACAATTCAGCATCAAGATGTTATTTATGCAAAAAGAGTTTCAGTGAAGAAAATCCAAAAGTAAGAGATCACGATCACCTGACAGGGTTATACAGAGGAGCCGCTTGTAATTCATGCAATATAAATTACAAACTGCCAAACTTTATCCCTGTCGTGTTACACAATCTTAGCGGCTATGACTCCCACTTCATTATCCCAGAGTTAGGACGAGATGATGGAAAAATCGAAGTATTAGCTGAAACATTGGAGAAGTACATCAGTTTCTCAAAAACAGTAGGTAAAATTAAACTTCGCTTCGTAGACTCTTATAGATTTATGTCATCTAGTTTGAGCAAATTGTCTGAGAACCTAAGAAGAGAAGATCTAAAAGAAACCAGCAAAATTGTACCTGAAGATAAATTGGACTTAGTAATGCGTAAAGGAGTGTTCCCCTATGATTACATAACTTCTGCAGAAAAATTTGAAGAAACCAGTCTGCCACCGATTGAAGCCTTCAATAGCAAGTTAAATGAAAGTGCAATCACCGTTGAAGACTACAATCATGCTTGTAATGTTTGGAACCAACTAAACATTCAAACCTTAGGGGAATATTCCGACTTTTATATAAAATTGGATGTAACTCTGCTGTGCGATGTGATGGAAGAATTTCGGAACACCTGCTTCTCCGCCTATGGACTGGACCCTCTACACTCGTACACATCTCCAGGATTAGCATGGCAAGCTATGCTGAAGTCAACTAACTGTCGATTGGAGCTTCTCACAGACATTGATATGGTCCTTATGATCGAATCAGGTGTACGAGGTGGTTTGACTCAAGCTGTGACCAGACATGTTAAGGCCAACAACAAGTATATCCCCAACTTCGACGAGCAACAACCATCACTCTACCTTGGATATTTTGATGCGAACAACCTCTATGGTTGGGCGATGTCAAATCCACTTCCCTACGCAGACTTCAAGTGGATTGACCCGGCTACCATCGGTGACATATCACAGATTCCAAAAGATGGTCAAACAGGCTATATTTTGGACTGTGATTTTGAATATCCGGAACACCTTCACGACCATCATTACGACCTGCCTCTCCTAGCCAAGACTGAAGTTTCACCGACAGGGAGATGGCCCAAGCTGATGATGACCTTGGAGAATAAGAGTCGATATGTGGCACACTACTGGGTAGTTCAACAAGCACTTGAATTGGGCCTACGTATAGTGAAAATTCACAGAGCAATTGAATTCACCCAGTCTTGTTGGTTGAAACCATATATCGATTCCAACACTACAAGAAGAGCTGCGGCAACAACAGCATTTGAAAAGGACTTCTACAAATTAATGAACAACGCCATCTTTGGGAAGACCTTGGAGAACAAGAGAAAACACAAAAATGTAAAATTAGTGAGTGATCCTAGGAAATTGGAAAAATTAGTGCAAAAACCAAATTTCGGAACATCCATGATTATAAACGAAAATCTAGTTGCTGTCAGTATGAATAAAACAACAATAGTGATGGATCGTCCGTTATACATTGGAATGTCGATTTTGGATATAAGTAAAACCCTGATGTATGATTTCCATTATAACAAAATGGTTAAACACTACGGAAGGGACAACATTGGAGTCGCATACATGGATACTGACGCATTTATCTACTGGATAAAGACTTTGGATATGTATGAAGACCTAAGGACTTTTCCATACAAAGAAGATTTCGACTTTTCTGACTATCCGAAGAACCATCCAAATTACAATGAAAAGAATAAAAAAGTAATTGGAAAATTTAAAGATGAAGCAAATGGAATGCCTTTGGAGGAAATAGTTGCGCTGATGTCTAAATTATATTCCTTCAAGATGTATAAGGAAAATGACATACCGACAGTGAAGAAAGCTAAAGGAGTCAAAACAACGTACTTGAAGAAACATGTGACATTTGACCATTACAAGACCTGCTTGTTTGAAGATTCTACAATGTCTGCAACGTTTAACACTATCAGAAGCTTTAAACATGAGGTCTACAGTGTCACTGAAGTTAAAAGAGCACTATCAGCTCGGGATGATAAAAGACACATTATGCCTGACAAAATTCACACTCTTCCTTTTGGTCACTACTCTCTAAACCCTATCGACTAGTAACCTATTCTTCGTCCTTCTGAAACTTCAACCTTATTCCTTTCTCCTTCCGTAAAAAAATGGGGAACACGGCAAGTCCAATGCCGTGTTCCCCATTTTTTTACACAAGTTTGAATGACCTTGACCTATATATAAATGATGTGAATATTAAAGACAGCATTCATTGTGACTATACATGTGATACAAGAAACATTCAAACCTGCAATATGAAGGACTTGAAGCAAGAAATTGTCAACGAACTTCATAAACCTGCAAGAAGAAAGTTTCCACGAAGAAATACAGTGATAAAAGGAATAAATGATTTATATCAAGCGGATTTAATCGAAATGATTCCTTATAGTAAACAAAATAGAGGATTTAAATACATATTGACTATTATTAACTGTTTTTCAAAAATGGCGGATGCTTTACCACTAAAAGATAAAAGTGGTAAAAGTGTTACAAAAGCAATGGAAACAGCTATACAAAGAGACAAACATACTATAAAACATTTACAAACTGATGATGGAAAAGAATATTTTAATAAGGAATTTGCAAATTTAATGAAAAAACACAACATTAACCATTACTCAACCAATTCAGAGGTAAAAGCATCAATAATTGAAAGATTTAACAGAACTTTAAAAGGTGCGATGTATAAGATGTTTTCCAACAAAGGATCGCACGTATGGATTGATATGTTACCAAAACTTATAAACGATTACAATAACAAGTTTCATAGAACTATCGGTATGAAACCAAGCCAGGTGACTAATAAAAATGAAAAACTTGTATTAAAACGTATAAAAATGAATACTAAACCAAAAGTTGAAAAACTAAAGCCTAAAAGGTTTAATGTTGGTGATAAAGTGCGAATAAGCAAATACAAAGGTGTATTCAGTAAAAGATATCTTCCAAACTGGACAAATGAGATATTTACCGTATTTAAGGTGCAACCTACAGTACCAGAAACTTACATTTTAAAAGATAATAAAGGACAATTGCTTGAAGGAGGGTTTTATGGACATGAAATGTTAAAATCAACAGTAGGTGATGTATATCTAGTTGAAAAGGTGTTGCAACGGAAAAAAGATAAGGTTAAAGTACGATGGTTAGGATTTAATAAGACGGAAGATTCTTGGATACCTAAAAAGGATCTAATATAACGATAGAGAATCATTTTGGGTTGAACCATTACAAAGGATGGAGATAATACCGCAAAAAGACAATTTTACTATTAATAATATAGATGAACTCACAGTGGATGGTTCTCAATTCAATACTGGGAAACACGGTGTTTTGTTACCAAACACGGTGCGTTGTCTGGTTACCGGTCCTTCCAATTGTGGAAAAACAAATGTAGTATTCAATTTGATTACAAACCCTAAAGGATTACGTTTTAATAATTTATATGTATTTTCAAAGTCACTACAACAACCAAAATATCAGTTATTGGAACAAATACTCAATAATGTGCCTGAAGTTAAATATTTTAAATTTAACGCGGGCGAGAGTGTCATGCAACCGCAAGAGGCTAAACCATTCTCAGTATTCATATTTGACGATGTATCTTGTGAAAATCAAAATACAATAAGAAATTACTTCGCCATGGGTCGACATAACAACATAGATAGCATTTATATTGGTCAAACTTACAGCAAAATACCGAAACAGCTCATTAGAGACAATGGAAACATGTTAATTGTATTTAAACAGGATGAAACCAACCTAAAACACATATATTATGACCATGTAAGTGCGGATATGCCATTTGAACGATTTAAAGAGTTGTGTGGAAAGGCTTGGGCTGAAAAGTATGGGTTTTTAACAATTATGAAGGAACAACCGTTAAACAATGGTCGATACAGGATAGGACTTGATAAATTTATACTAATACATTGATCATGATGTAAAACATTCATTGTTGTACAACACGTCTTGCTACAAACATGGTTAACCAAGAAAAGTTAATAAAGGAAATAAAATCACTTAGTGATTCTATTCGGGATAAAAACAGAGCATTAAAATTAGGTATTAGCGAAAGGGAGAAATTTCTTGAATCGACTTTTAAACCTATTACTGAACCCTTGAAACAATTAAACAAAAAATTTGCTAAACCCGTTTTGGAAGGAGATGCAATTGCACCTATTACAAAGTTTGAATGAGAAAATGTAAAATCAGAAGATTTTAGCGATGAAGACCTGGAATCCTCTACATATAGTGGTTTTACCGGTGGAGAACCTGAAAGAGAGCTAGAATCACCAGACTATAGTGGTATAAGAGAATTATATGAAGTAAAAGCTAAAAGAGGACATGAAGATGTATCAACTGCTAGTGAAGAGGAAAAAGAAGAAGAAGCAAGGGAAGGTCCGTCAAACATAAGCTTGTTGGGTGAAAACATTCATAACAAAGGACCTTTAGGAAGGAAATACATGATAAAAATGTTAGCTGGAATAAATCCTAATAAAAACTACCATAGTTATGGAGTAAGATTAACAGAAGAAGGTTTAATGGTTGGTAATAGCCCGGTAAACATTGATGAACATGATAATATTATTGTTGGTAATCAAAGATATAAGGGCACAAGAGGATTATTTGAATTATTATTTGAAAAAAAGCCTTTAGAATTGTTAGTTAAAGAAGAAGACATGGAAGCATATAAACAGATTTTGGAACACACCAATGCATACAGGAGGAAGTATTTAGCTGACCAACCAGTTTTTAGATCTAGGTCTTTAAAATATAGAGAATTTGTATCCAAGTTAATACCAACAACGAGAAGACAACCAATGCCGATAATGCCAAGAAAACCTGTAAAACGAAGGTTTGTGTCATCCACTTTGGATATAAGTGCTCCAGAACCAAGAAAAAGAAACAAATCTGTTACAGGTACAGGTTTAATGAAGAAACTATATAACACAAATGTGATTTATTACAATAATATCAATAAATTGGTGGATAGAATGAAACTAATACATAAAGCTAAAGAAGCAGGTCATACTGGATTGGAAAACGAATGGGTGGCTTTAGTGGATGAACTCCGAAACCGTGGGGTAATCTTATAAAAATGCGTTACTCCCTAAATTACTATTCAGTTGCACCATGAGTGTCGACAAGTTCGGACGGTATTCCGCAGATGGATTATATTATGCGAATAGTTTAAAAAGAAGTGCTGGTTTACCACAAACACCTGAAGGAGATTATGATATTAGTAATAAAAGGTTAAAAAACATAAAAGATCCCACAGACGAAAATGATGCAATAAATTTAAAAATATTAAAGGAAAAGATATCGCCAACATTAAGACTACAAAATAACACATATGACGCGGAAGATCATAGAATTATCAACGTTGGTAAACCAAATCAAAACGGTGATGCAATAAACAAAGGTTATTTGTCATCTGAATTAAAAAATACGTTAAAGTTCAATGGGAAAACGTATAGTGCTAACAATAAACGTATATCCAACGTAGATGACCCTAAAGATGCAAAAGACAGCGTAAATAGACGCTATTTACATTCCTTGATACCTGAAAACACAAAAGATGGATTTTCTTTTTATAAATTTGTTATTAACGATATAGGTTATCCAAAAAATGAAAATGATGCTGTAAATCTCAAATATATAAAAGATCATTGTGTCATACGTGATGTGGGAGTTATCGATTGTTTTGGCAATTGTTTGGCGAATGTAAAAGATGGTTCAGCACCATCTGATGGTGCAACAGTGGGTCAAATAAAAGAGACTTTAAGGCTGCGGTCTACCCCAACCAAAACAAAAACAACAACAATGCCGAATATGCCGGCCTCGCGGCCGTAGCGCTAGGCGAGTTTGATGGCTGCAGAGGTTTACGGGGATCGTGTTTTAAAATTAACCAATTAAGATAGAGATTGGCTGTTAACTTTTTCTAAAAGTAGAAAAAATTATCTAGTCGGCTATCTTTTTAGAATTTTCAAATAAAATTTCTAATTTCAGTTATAATTGTGTAAAATTATCTGTTTTTGAGTTTTATAGATGCAGAGGTTTACGGGGATCGTGTTTTAAAAATAACCAATTAAGATAGAGATTGGCTCTTAACTTTTTCTAAAAGTATAAAAAAGGATCTAGTCGGCTATCTTTTTAGAATTTTAAAATAAAATTTCTAATTTCAGCTATACCGGTCTAAAATCATCTGTTTTTCTCGATTTTTAACTGAAGTTTTCTATTGGTTTTAATGAACTAATTACAAAATTGTAACAGACGAAAACTAGTACCGTTATTCTTCTTTAATATGACACCTTATTTATAGCTCTAGGCTTCATTTGGCAGAAGATAACACGATTCTAAAAAACCATTGCATTTGTGTGCTCGCCAGGGGTAGACCGCAGCCTTAAAACAAGAAACAACTGGATTTGCAAAACGAGATGAAGTATTATCAAAGCAAGGGGATGACTTTATTCAAGGTAATGAAAAATTTCATTTATTGACATACAAAAACGCTTATTGGGATTGCATGTATGGAAGGTTATCAAATGTGTCATGGGGTCATGCAGATAGAGACGCGGCTGCCTTAGGACAAACAGTACATCTAGATCCAAATAATTACCATGCGTTTTTTATATGTAGTAATAAAAAATTAACAAACATGGCGCAAGGAAGAGAAGCAAATGATGCTGCAACTGTAGGACAGGCTATCACATTATCACAAATGGATAGCAAAGTGTATACTTGTAATAATAAACGTATAACAGACCTTAAAGACCCTGAACATGTGGATAATGCTGTCACTGTTAATTTTCTTATTAAAGTTTTAGGAAATGCATTATTTGATGTATACAATCTTATTGCAACCCGTACACATCATAGTTGGGTGTCCGAATCCGATAGAGGTAATTGGGTTAAACGGGAAAATTTTAATAAATACTTTACAAACCCTAATACGCAAAAGTTTAGATCATCAGATTGGGGTGATATTGATATTTAATTAAATAACCCAATAAATGACTTCATTTATGTGCAACCTGTCATAGAGGTAACACATAGGTTACGCTTTTCGAATATAAAAGACAATCATGGCATTTCATTACACCAGTCCATATCGAGACACTATACGGAAAGGAGGCGGTATCACGTCCACAGCGGTTTCTCTGTTAAGTAAAGCTTTAAATCGTATTCCAGTAGGATCTATCGTAAACAGAGCAATAGACGCTTTACCATACGAATTTCACATACCGGGAGGTTATCAGTATTGCGGACCAGGAACTAAATTGCAAAAACGACTGGAAAGAGGCGATCCAGGCATAAATAAGTTAGATCAGGCTTGTAAAGAACACGATATCGCATATTCCACATTTACCGATTCAAAAAATAGGTCAATCGCTGATAAAAAGCTAGCAAATATAGCTTGGCAACGAGTAAAGTCTAGTGACGCTAGTATTGCGGAAAAAGCAGCAGCTTTAGCGGTAACAGCAGGTATGAAGGCTAAAACAGCGGTAGGAGGTGGAAAAAGGAGGGGTAGGAATAAAAAAGGATCAACCATGAAGAAACATGGTGGTAATATTAGACTAAAAAGACGTTCTACGAAGAAAAATAATAAAAAACCGACAATATGGTCAATGGTAAAAAACGGGGCAGGTCTATACCTAAGACCGTATCGTGCATATTAAATAAAAGAAATCAATTAGTTATACCACATAAAGCGTTGACTAATGTTGAATTATTCAGATATATTTCCTGTTTAAAAATACCATTTTTTCGCGGAGTATTCATGAAGGACAGTTTACCAAAGAAAATATGGAAAAATGAGACTGGAATCGTAAATTTGGATAATACTGAAGGGCCCGGCACCCATTGGGTGTGTTATAAGAAACTGAATAGCAATGTATATTATTTTGATAGTTTTGGAAATTTGCCACCACCTAAAGAACTTGAACATTACTTTAAATCTGCTAAAAACATATATTACAACTATAAAAGAGAACAACCTGATAATACTTCAATATGCGGCCATTTATGTTTGGAATTCCTAGCTAAAAGTATCAGTCACTATTGAGATGTCTTCCTATACGGTATCATTAACAGGAAAATCGTCCACTTTACGAAGTATCCTTTTTCCAGCGTTACGCTTGCAAAAAGGAAGATTTTGGGAGGCAGCACTGTTAGATTTTACAACTTACAACTCTATTCCCAATGTTACGGAAGGTAAAAATAACTTATTGCATTATTATAAAGGAAAAGATGCCAGTGGTAAGTTTACAGACTTAGAAGAGTGCAGTTTACCCACAGGTTCTTATGAAATTGATCACATTAATGAATTTTTGCAAAATAAAATGGGAAAAGACAATATATCGCTAAAAGGTAATAACAATACAATGAAAGCTGAGCTTACTTCAAAATATTATATAGATTTCACCAAGCCGAACTCAATTGGTGATTTATTAGGATTTCCCAAAGATGGAGCAATTTTAGAACCAAATAAAACACATTCCGGTAAACAAACTGTAACAATATTAAAAGTCAATAGTATAGACATAACTTGTAACATTATACAAGGAGCTTACAGAGATGGAGCAAATACCCATATAATACATACTTTTTACCCCAGTGTACCGCCTGGATTTAAAATTGTTGAAAAGCCACAAAACCTGGTATATCTACCGTTGAACACCACTTTCATTTCAGACATCGTGTTGAACGTATTGGATCAAGACGGTAACTTGATAGATTTCCGAGAAGAGCCTATTACGGTTAGACTACATTTAAAATCGACACTTTAATACAAAACCATGGGTTTAACATTTAAAAGCGAACAACCTACGGGAAACCGCATTAGTAGCTCTTCAGCTGTGGAGGAGTTAACACGCGAGAACATTCGTTTCTTAGAGAGAATTGGATTAAAATTAACCGATTATGGATATACTGGATATAGCGCAGGGTCCGACATTCGACGAAACCCTATGGGAAAAAGAATATCACACCCACAACCCTTACACTTCATCAAAATTAAACAATAACGATGAAATCCGTATTCCCATACAAAATCAGGACATTTACACACTACCATGTGAAAGTTACTTGTATATTGAAGGAAAAGTTACTAAAAAGGATGGTACTACTACTGGTACAACAGTTCCATTTATAAATAATCCCATGGCTTTCCTCTTTGATGAAATTAGATATGAAATATCAGGTGTAACAGTTGATTCCACTAAAAAAGTAGGTATTGCAACAACTTTAAAGGGGTTAACATCTATATCACCTAATGAAACAAACTTACTACAACCTGCAGGATGGGTTTTACCTACAAATGATACAATCAGTCCAGATGCAAAGGGATATTTTGATTTTCATGTTCCATTACGTTTGTTGCTTGGTTTTGCTGAAGATTATAGAAAAATTATATTAAATGTTAAACAAGAATTAGTTTTGTTGAGATCTTCTAACGATAAAGACATTATTAAAGCTCCAGACGGTACAACAGATGCAACTTTAGAATGGAAATTAACATTAGACAATATTGTATGGAGAGTTCCGCATGTTAAATTAGCTGATGAGCATAGAATGCTACTATTAAGAAAGTTAAAGGCTGATCGTGATATTGTAATTCCTTTTAGAAGTTGGGAATTTCATGAACATCCCAGCTTGCCAGCTACGGATCGTCACACGTGGACTGTTAAAACATCTAATTATGTGGAACGAGCCAGATATATTATATTTGGTTTACAAACAGGTAGAAGAGACACCATCACCAAACATGCAGGCCGATTTGATCATTGCAACTTGAAAAATATTAAAGTTTATTTAAATTCACAAGTTTTTCCATACGATAATTTAAATGTGTCATTCGCTAATAAAAAGTACAGCATATTGTACGATATGTATGCAAGATTCCAAAGTTCATATTACGGTAAAACAAATGCACCTTTACTATCACCAGAAAAGTACTTAGATGGTTACCCGATAGTTGTAATCGATTGTTCTAAACAGAATGAATCGGTAAAATCATCAAGTGTGGATATAAAAATAGAAATGGAATTCAACGCGGCTATACCAGCTAATACAACTGCATACTGTTTAATTCTACATGATAAAATCGTAACATACACACCTTTAACTGGAATTGTTAAAAGTGTATTGTAAAAAACTGGTTTTGTTACATTCCAATGCATTCCGCGAGTATAAAAGCAGAGCGTTCAGGTCGCTCCTCATCAGTTTGTTTCCTGTTCTTGTATGGGTAGCATCTTATTCAATATGGCTTCTCCTAGTGGTACACAAGAAAATGTAGTAGATATTGAGAAGGAGATATCCGACTTTTTAGATCTTCAAGGTCAACCGGAGGGAGATGAACACAACGCTTGCGGACAACTCCACGCTAGTAATAATGTTGAGGAAAAAGGTAAAAGAAGAAAGAATGCACAGAAGAAGAAAAGGGATATTGAAGATAATATTTCTCCTAACATATTGAGTGAGGTATTCTTGCGAATATTTTATCCAATCTCATCCAGTTTGGACAAAAGTGTTTTAATCGGTGTTATGAAATCGACGGATTATTCACCTACTGTAATTTTGACTCATGGACCCAAAATGATTTTGTTCACCGATAGTGCTTGGGAATCTTTTATGAAGCACTTGCATCTGCTAGAATGCTATTTAACTAGTAACATGTATGGAAGAAAGACAAGAGTAGGACTTTTGGATTCAAATGTGGAAATTGATATTATAAAGAATCGTGGTGACCATCAATTGCGGTTTAGAGACACAACAAGACATGATAACAAGATTCAACTTAATCGAGAAGAGTTTTTTATTCTAACCTGTGCAACTGAACCAATAACAAGATACTTGAGACAACTAGTGTTTTCAAGTTCTATTATTAAAGATTATTTGGAAGACACTTTGGACAAACAACCGGACGCACCTATATTGTACGGACCTGTGGATACTTCTATATTTAATAGGGTTCCTCATGAAGTACAAATGTGGAGACAGTTGGAGAAATACGCTCAACTACATAAGAAATCAGTAAAACAGGAAGAAGAGGAAGAAGGAGGAGAAGAATCAAGTGTTAGTGATGAAAATGAAAACAAGGAGAATGTAAAGATGGAAACTTAGATGACAATGGTTGGTTTTTAAAACAATATCAAACACTTTGTGGGGTTAGGCCTACCGGGGACGGTGCCCACGTTAAATATACACCAACGCGCCAACAACTGTACGGCCTGGTATAAAAGTCGTACCTACCGTGGTGTGGAAATCAGTTGATCTTTGGACTTCGTCATGAGCAGACGAGTGGCCTTCGCAATGGACAAGGAAGAAGAACAATTAAAGTCCAAACCTGGTATAATTGAGTTCCAAGCGTTTCTGGGTAATGACGATAGATTTATCATAAAAGAACTTGTGTTTTTCGACATCAATACGAGTGTTCCATATACATTTTTGTTCAAACCACCATGTTCTTATTCATCATTAACTAGCAAAGCCGCTACTACCAACAGGTGGATTTCAAAATATTTCCATCATATCGATTGGTATGATGGTTTTGCAAGTTACACAGACTTGTATCACATCATGCATCAGTTTTCAAACAGGTTTACCAATATTTATACAAAAGGACTGGAAAAGAAAAGATGGATCGAAGAATTTACTCATGTTCCGGTTAATGATGTGGACTTGGATAAAAACTACAAGTATACGATGGAAAATGTTTGTATTTGTACTAAAAGTCCAGAACATGAAAAAGATAGACATTGCGCTTTAAAAAACGCCTATAAACTCGCATCTTACCTTCAAAGTGGGGAAGTGGGGAGTGGTGGGGGTGACGGGGGTTATATAAGTGAGGAGCAGACCGGGACCTGGCATGAGTATTACTCGAGATTCCGAGACGACAACATCTCCCAGCAAGAAGAAGACGAAGAAGACGATCTATAACTTGACCATGGCCAGTTCCTGCAAACTTTGGTTGAGCAGTTCAATGCTCACTCCAAATCTACCATACTACCTGTCAAGAAGTGTTCCGAACTTAAAGATGAGAAGCACTACATTATCCACGCCATGAAGAAGATGGAGACTACAGTTGGAGAGGCCATCTGCTGCAGTCTTAGCGAGGCACCGTTCACTCCGGGGGATGAGCCCAAGTTCCAAGTCTACCTGCCGAAACGATTCGTCCATCTCCTCCAGAACGAGGATCTGCGCTCCATCCAACCCGGCTGTCTCTACCTGGTTTCCCACGGTTGCACGGGTAGCAATTCCACCGAGTTGACCATCCACATCGTCGACAAGCAGCAGTGTTAGATTTAAGTTTTACTGTTGTACATATGTTATTGTAATGTTTTCTAAATAAACCATAAAAGACAAAAAAAATACAAAAGACAAAAAAAATGCAACATATCAATATGTGAGGTTTGTCACATATTGATATATTGCATTTTTTTTAAAAATTCGCGGGTGACCTTGACCTTTGACCTTTGCATTTCACAGTTACCCCCACCACCAAGCTAAAGGTCAAACCTGCTTCGATGCAAACATCCCCACCACTTTTTCATAGTACCCCCAAGCGCTGTGCCTCAGCTTCATTTCAACTCCGACGGTGAACCGTACAACATCAAGATGTCTCTCAATGTAAGTTGTGCTAGTTACGAGGAGGTAACCATTAAGACTCAGCAGGAGCTGAACGACTTGTACAAGGAGTTGCAGCTGATGGTGGCGCGAGGCTACCGTATAAATGTGCAAGTCTACGCTTGCAATATACGCAATCTCCGACACCCAAAAGAAGAGTCTGAACATTACTCTTCTCCAGCGACTTCATCACCGGCGTCCATGAAGACTGAAGCGAGCCAGACTTTGGATTATTTCAGCTGACTAGCAGTTGTCTTTCTTCTTCTTACCATTGTAGAATATGTTTATTTCTTTATTATATTAAAGATGTAAAAGAGAAAAACACCTATCTTGTTACTGACATATGTGCTCAGTAACAAGATAGGGTTTTTTTTAAAACACAATTTGGATGACCTTGAAACTTCCCCCACCACTTTTTCCCACTTTTTTATAGTACCCCCAAGCGCTGTGCCTCAGCTTCATTTCAACTCCAACGGTCAACCGTACAACATCAAGATGTCTCTCAATGTAAGTTGTGCTAGTTACGAGGAGGTAACCATTAAGACTCAGCAGGAGCTGAACAATTTGTACAAGGAGTCCGAAAAGGAGGTTGTCAACAAAACCGATGATCAACAATTGTGGGACTCCTCTATTACAGAAAAGGAATTACATGCAGCCGTCGAAGCTGTCGAGGAAAAGGAAAAGAACCTCAGGCAGCTCTGGTTGGCTCAGATGGATATTTGCGGATCTGTGCCGCGTGATGATTTTGAACTTCAATGTCAGATGGCGATTACCCAGCAACTAGAAGAAGCCGAAAAGGAGCTAAAGAGTGGAGGTACTATCCGGGCGGAGGTGAAAACTGAGAAACATGAAGAATATAACGAATATGATGATTAAACGTACTGTTGATCCCAATCCTTTTAGTTTAAGTGGTTATGTTATAAGTAAATAGACAAAGTTTCCTTTTTTTAAAACTCCATTTGGATGACCTTGAAATTTCCCCCACTACTCTGTAATACCAGCATTGCTCGCTGCAACAAGCATCATTCCTCCTCCAACAACCATGGCGGACACACCTGCTTGCAATGCCATGTCTTCCACCGAAGATGTACCCACTACGAATTGGAAATTGACAATCGACAACGTGCATTATTTAGAAACCATCTGCGATTGGATGAAGTCTATTCTCCTCGACAACCCGGGAATAAAGCTCAAGGTCACTTTAGATTATGATTGGTCTGAAGTTATACTGCAGCAAGACGATCAACAAACACCGGAGTATTTGTCAAATTTACCATTGTCAACCATATATCCTACAAATGAGGTGGAAAGGGAAGAAGAGGAGCATGGGGTTTAGAGTTTCTTATTTTTTAAAACCCAATTTGGATGACCTTGAGATTTCCCCCACCACTTCCCATATACCTAAAGTGCGCAGGGCCAGACAGTCAGTCGCTCGGTGTCCATCGTAGGGTGCACATCACGGTTGCTACTCCAATTCCTGACAATTTGGGGTAGTTCAAGGTCACAACACTTCTACAACTTTGAGGTCATCACACTTTAACTCTGGGTCGGGATCAACTTGTAGTATTTCTGTGTTTTCACTCAAGGTCATCACACTTTAACTCTGGGACGGTATCAACTTGTAGTATTTCTATGTTTTAACTCAAGGTCATCACACTTTATCATGTAACTTTAAGGTAACACCGAAACGGTGCTACCCGGCTTGACATTTTCAAGTTTCCCAAGGTCATCGCAATTTCCCCCACCACTTCCCATATACCTAGAGTGCGCGGAGCCGGACAGTCAGTCGCTCGGTGTCTGTCGTAGGGTGCGCATCGCGGTTGCAGTAATGGTTAAAGTAAGGCTTTTGGAACAGTTCAAGGTCACCCGAGCGGTGTCACATGACGGTTTAGGCAGAGTCACGTTGCAAACTTCAAGTTTCCCCATCACTTTTGCTGTCTCTCATCGCAAATTCGCTCCAAGTCGTCAAGGTCACAATAACCTGACTGAAACTCGGAGCGTAGTGCGAGAAACAGCAAAAGTGTCAAAATATTTTAGGTTTCAGCGTGACCTTGACCTTTGTGACATCGATGACGTCATCTTGGTGACGTAAGGGGTGATGACGTCATCAGCATGTCATTTCTGTGACGTCATGGATGTGACGTCAAGGAAGTGACGTCATTGGTGATGGCGTCATCGATGATGCAATCGATGACGTCATCGATGGGGTCATTGACCTCGATGACGTCATCGATGACGTCATCGCTCGGGTGACCTTGAACTGGCCCAAAAGCCTTACTTTTGCACTACTATAGATATACTTTTCGACCCTGCAAACCCTGTAGCTACACTATCACAAACTGTTAAAGACATATCTGACGTAATAAGGCATTTTTTAGAGACTGGACTTTCCAAGGGCTAAACCTGAACGTGAGGGTCAATTATAAAAAAAGTTTAGCATTACAATACATGTAGAAAGCGTTTGGGGTGTTCAAACAATAGTGTTCAAGAATCGCCATTTCCCAAGCTACCAGATTGACAAAAATTAAAGTGATAGAACTGACACGACCTGTGTAGGAACTTCATGAAATCAAACCATTACTTGCTGCTTTCCCGCCAAAGCATGTAAAAAGACACGATAGTTAGCTATTAACATCAATAACACTCCACTCATAAAGTGGACTATCTGCTTCTATACCATTGGCTATGTACACTAACGTGAGTGTACAGTCAGTGCTTCTACTGTCCAAAAAAACAACCCTTATAAGAACAAACTTTGAATCTAAATTACGTTATCAAAAAGAAATTTTACATATTCGCTCTCCCAAGTTAGCTCTGGTCCTATAACGATTTATAAAAATTTCAAGTTTTTACGTCACCAACCTTACAGTCCAATTTTAATTAAAAATTTATTAAATTAAAGTCCTATTCCCCTCCCATCCCATTTTCTGTTTCACCCTTGATTTATTTGATCATTTTCATTTATGAAGAGGCGGATTTCTTATATGCTAGCTATTAAAATTCATAAAGCCTCCCGAAATTGCCTAATCTAAGCCGAGAGTTGTGGCTCTCGGAGGGCGGGAAACACTCCCACAAGGGCTGCCGAGGCGGGCGTGCTTTTTTGCTTGGGGAAGGCAGAGGCAGAAGAATCGGGACAAAGAATGTAATAAATCCCCGACTAACCTTTCAACAAGACAAATAGCACTAATATCATTAGCAGATGAATTTGGTATATCGCAGCTCAAAATCGGCCATCGCGGCGGGGGGTTGAGTTTTTTGTTCTTTCGGGTCCGTGAGGGCGTCATGATTAAAGGATCATCAAAGATGATTAGTTTAGGGGAGTTATTAATTTGCCACGTATGAGACAGTGTAATAATTCTCGGCTTTACTTTTTTTAATGTTATATCATACTTAGTTGGGTGTCCGTAAAAAAGCTGAATATGGTGTATAATATAGGTAGGCCTGATTCTAAGAAAAAGAATGGTACACCATACGATATTTCATACATTAATTGCCATAGCATAAAGATTATTTTAAATACAGAAATAATAACCATAGAACAAAAGAACAACTCCAGAACTCCAGAACTCCAGAACAAAAGTTTTGCGTATTTATTTATTTATTTTTAATCTCGACTTCACCACCCTCTTTGGATAAGTTAGCCTAATTTATGAAAACAATTCATATTTAAAAAAAATAATAATAATTAACTACACTGTATCCGTTTCTGTTTCAGATGGTCACATGATCAATACCAACTGTTCATCATCACATAACAGGTAAGTTTCCCCTTTGTTTAATTAAAATTTACATTTTGTTTCCTGGTAAGTCATGAAATGATCTTGTGGCATGAATCCATGAATTTAGGCCTATAAACAAATTCTGTACGTAGTTTCATGGCTGCAACAGTTATATTTTATTATACAGTAAAACTTATTGCAATTACTAAAACTAATATTATTTTTTTATTGAAGTAATTTGTTTTGTTTTTCAGGAAGGCCCTGTGTTGCAAGATGTCAGTGGAGTTCGACAGCTTCCTCAACAGCGATAAAAAGTAAGTTTGTCACTTTATAATTGTACATTCTTGATGGGGGCTCCGTCCCCATTCCTTCTATTCCTCTAATCAATTAAAGCTCAAACATTAAACAAAATACCGATCAAAGTTAAAAATTGGCGTTAGGGTTAAGCGGCTAGAGATGCGCTAAAATGTTGAATGTTTGTTAAATTTCTAATGTGTTCATGAATTTGTGATTAGTTTCAAAATACGTTTCTTAACAAACACCGTTTCTTCCATAACTATAATAAAATAACAAATAACAAAATAAACAAGTTGTAACGTCCAGTTAAAAGAAAACTCGACTTTTTGACCTTTTAATGCATTTAGAAAAATCTTTTTTTACTTCTGGGTTCTGATTACTATTTAGAGTTTCCTCCGGTCTTTCTTTACTGAACTCATTACCGATTTCATGGCATTTTTACAGTCCCCTGTTTTAGTTATTTGAAAATATAAATGTAAAGAATGAACAAAGGTTTTAGTAAATAACACCCCTTTATATGAAACAGTGAAAATATTTAACAGTAAAAATCCAATAACAATCTCAATTACCCTCTTCCATCGCTCACAAAAAACTCCCAATAGATCACATCCCAAATTCCCCGATCGGCGGTGGTCACGCGGTGCGGCGGTGCCCCCTGACCCCAGAATCGAGTTAACCATACGGACGGGGACGGAGGGATCGGCCGGGGCTGGGGCTGGGGTTGAGAGGTCACCCGGGGTAATCTGAGCGGCCCGCCGGCCACCTGACGCGCCCGCAGCACCTGACGACCCAAAATCCAAAACGGGCGACAGCTGCGGCAGCCCCCGACACCCACACAACACGCCTACTGCCTCGGATGTGGATGTGGAACTACCACCGCTGCACTGGCTGTCTGGTGCAGCCGTCTAGACTTGTGATGACGCGGCGCGATCTCCGCGGTGGTCTCACGTGTTTTGGGTTATAGCCGCGTTTACACCGGAGTTGCAGACTTTTATCGGCAATCTCGATTGCAGACGCTAGTTGCAGATAGAAGTTTGCAACTTGTGCTTGCAACTGTACAAAGTTTGCTTCTGCAACCTGCAACCAAACGATCAGTCAGTGTTTATAATGTTGAGTGCCGAGGAGGTTGTACTTTTGCTGGGGCAGCTTGTGTCATTCTTGTAATGTAGAACACGGAGAAGATACTGGGTTCGACCTTCATTGCAGGCAAGAGCTGAAGAGCTAGGTATAGCGGTAGCGATCTGTTAAATGATTTGAACAGAGATGATGCAGATCCTTTGACGGATGAGTTGAGATGTGATGGCTGTGTAAAAAACTTTTTAAGAATGTCGAGTGACGATTTTGAATGTTTAATTGTTTTTCTTGGACACAAAGTCAGCAAACAGGATACGAACTGCAGGAAACCAATTCCAGTGCGAAAAAGACTAGCTATTACTTTGCGCTTTTTGGCTAGTGACGACTCGCCTCAGTTACTTGTTTAAAGTATCAAAGAGTGCGATATCTCTTCGCGGATGGGCGGGAGGGGTGGCGGGGTTAGTTGCAGACTCAAGTCGCAGATCAAATAGGCACTGCAACTCAGGTTGCCGACTCGAAAAATCGGTCTGCAACTCCGGTCGGTGACGCGAGTTGCAGTTGTTTTAATGCGTGCTACCAAAGACAATACATAAGAATCTATGCTTTATCTGTGGTGCTACTCGAAATTACCGATAAAAATCTGCAACCACTGGTTGTCAACGCCGGTGTAAACGCGGCTTATGCGTTGAAATGTGGAAAATTAATTTTAGATTCGCCCTAAAATCAAATTGGTTTGAGCTAGGTTGGTGGTAGTTAAGTGGTTGGGAATTGGGGTATAGAAATAAGGATGATGCGGTTGATTTGAGATAGAATGAACGATCAAGACCGTTCCGGTATTTTTCTAGTCCATCAGATTATCAGCCTTACTGTAAATTATACATTATTATGTATAACATTTGTTGCTCGCCGGACTTTGTTAATTTATTATCTAAATACTCAAGCCTATTAATATTCTATTCAACGATATGATTAATTTTATTTTGAGTCACAAATAAAAGGAAATTTTTATTAAAGTAGAAGGGATTTGCCGGTTCTGGCACAGGTCAAGGTCAGCGGTTGTAACTGTTGTAACGTTGTAACTGTTGTAGGGATTGCAGCGGCTGGGGGTGAGGGAGGGATGGGGAGGTGAGGGAGGGATGGGGAGACGAGGGAGGCATTTAAGGAAGGGATGAGGTATTGGGAGCTCATTTGTTTGTGGGATTTTGACGAGGAAGGATGTAGGGGTTAGAGTTTAAGAACAAAATTGACCAGTGGCGAGGGTGGGATTCGAACCCGGCCCGCCGGCGTGTGAAGCCGGCGCCTTACCCCTGCGCCACCGAGGTAGTTGTCGGGAGGCGGTGGAAATGTGTCAGATAGTCTGTGGCGACGGCCGGCGTAAGGGTTCGCGGTTTGGCCACCAGAGTGTACTAGGGCCGCGTCTAGTTCTCACTTTATCCAACAGATTGCAGCAGTGGGTGGCCGCACATAGTTTACCTTAAATCCGACAGAGTGTAGCTCAGTCAGAAACGTCCCGTGCACGATGAAGTAGGTTTACAATTGGCAATTGTACAGGTAAATCTTGTATCGCAGCAATAAGTACAATAGTATACGGTTGTAAAGTGTATCACTTGCAGGTGTGCAGGAAATGTCCCGTGCACGACCGAGTGGAATTACAATTGCCGATTGTAAATGTGTCAGATAGGCACATAAGTAACTTTCCGTGGATAAGCAAGTGGGGGCTACAACTGTCGATTGAACAGGTAAATCTTGTATTGTAGCAACAACTGTAATAGTAGACGGATGCAAAGTGTATCGCCTGCAGGTGTGCAAGAAACGTCCCGTGCACGATGAAGTAGGATTACAATTGGCAATTGTACAGGTAAATCATTTATTGTAGCAATAAGTATATTAGTAGACGGTTGTAAAGTGCATTACTTGCAGGCGTGCAGGAAATGTCCCGTGCACAAATAAGTGGGATTACAATTAACGATTGTAAATGTGTCAGATAGTCTGTGGCGACGGCTGGCGTAAGGGTTCGCGGTTTGTCCACCAGGGTGTACTAGGGCCGCGTCTAGTTCTCACTTTATCCAACAGGGTGTAGCACGTGTGGCTGCACCTAGTTTACCTTATATCCGACAGGGTGTGGCACTGGGTGGAAAAATACGGGAAAAGGATGCAGGGGTGCCAATCCCCAGGTAAACCCCAACATATCCCCATGAATTCCCTAAATTTCCCCGCGGTGTTACCAACTTATTTTATCCACTATAAAAAAAAAATGAAATGCTGGGGGTTATACTACAAAAATGCGTAAAACCCAAAAATGTTGGCTACGCAGAATATAAAATTAATGGCTAGAAGCTGTTGAAACTGTAAGAGAAATGTCCCGTGGATGAGTAGTATTAGTTACATTTGGCGATTGTACAGGTGATTACACTGTGTATCTAGAGGTTTATATTAATTAAGACTTTTAGTAGTCTTATAGTTCAAGATTAAAGAGCAGAATAAAACATATGTTCAAGGAGGAGAGGTCATACAAACCAGACAATAACGTGAATAAGAATAGTCGGGCAGGATCGTCAACAGGTGTAACAAAATCGAAATGTCGATACTTTACCATGTCAGTTAAGACAGTCTGTAAAATAATATCAGTAGAACAAATGTTGCAAAGGTCAGGTCCTGCACCATACAACTGGTGAAAACTGAAGTGTTTCTTAAGCTAATCATTTATTGTAGCCGACCAAGTAAAATGACATCTTAAATTAATAGAAGGAGGAGCGGTCATACAAACCAGACAATAACGTGAATAAGAATAGTCGGGCAGGATCGTCAACAGGTGTAACAAAATCGAAATGTCGATACTTTACCATGTCAGTTAAGACAGCCTGTAAAATAATATCAGTAGAACAAATGTTGCAAAGGTCAGGTCTTGCACCATACAACTGGTGAAAACTGAAGTGTTTCTTAAGCTTATAGTGGGATTCACGAAAATAGTCCGATGAGAGTCAAAACATTGTTGCCAAATTTATTCTGAAACACATGTTTACACTGTATTTCACATGGCAAACTTAACAAAAATGACAACATTGCAGGGCGAGAGGGGGTGAGGGGGAACACAGCTGTTAAAATTTCCATCGGACTATTTTCGTGCATCTTACTATAGCCAATGTAGTACGCGGTCTGGAAACTGTGGTGTTAAATTATTTTAAACCATTAGGTAAAATCGTTATCCTATGAAAAGAAAACAAAATATTACCCATGAGCATTACAGACACAGTGACGGACAGAAAGAGAGAGATGGAGACAGACAAAGGGAGAGAAATTTGGATGACGCCGATTTTAAATTCTGCTATGCATACAAAGTAAAAATAACCGAACATTTTAAGATTCTAATCAATGTATAGACAAAACACAAATTTTATTAATAAAAATAGATTGTTGCGGGAAACTCAAGTAAAATATAACGCAAGAGAGAATGTAAGTTATTTATAATGATTATACAATAAAATAATTATACATTAAGTGATAAACAGAAAATAGAGCGAATTTTTCTTTTGCCCAGCCAATTTACTAACGTCACGACAGAGTTGTTAAGAATATGCAGATGCATCACAAGTTACTTTTTGTTGACATCCTTTGATTAAATGGTCAACATATCCTGATATCGCTTATAGTAATTTGTAGTAAGTATTTATTTCAAATAGTTAATTAGATTCTTAATGAATGGTGGGGATTTAACTTTTTTACTGATGAGATTCCCTACACCTAATAGACACTAAAAACCCTTTTGCGATTCAAGGTTTATATTTAGTGATTTTACATGAATAGTTGATTGGTTTGGTTGCTGCGTGTATTGCTTTATTTAAAATGTTAACAGATTAATCAGCTGCTTCGTTAGAATCAGTGCAATTAGTAATTGTATCCGAATTTTGCAAAAATAAAATATAACTTTTTTTCCTTATCTATAAAAAAATTGGAGGTTTGAGGACAAGGATTTACATGCTGTGCCGTTGTCACAAGATACCAATTTTTGCCCTATACAAAACATTGAGGTAACATTCCGCAAGTGGTGTTCTGTTATCCACAATAATGTATAATTTGGTGTCTTCTATAACAACCAATGCATTTGGTCCCTCAACCGAGGTTCATAATACCGCTCAAAGTCATGAAAAACAGTTCCAGGTCTTGGGGACGGCCTCTGATAAACAAGAAGGAACGTGAACGATCGCAATGAAGCAATAAAAAAAACTTTATACCCATCCAAAGTGCTTTACTGTACAAATTATATTTGCATACATTATTTAAATATTTGCTAGGTACATATACTTATACCACCTTAATATTTTTATATAATACAATTTTTGCGCACTTGAAGCCGCAGTCATACGGCTGTCGGCTTGGTTCTCAAAAACCCAATTAGCTAGAAACTTAAAACAAAAATTTTACGAGCAACTCAAATTTAATATACAATGTATCTGACAGCTTATTATTCATTATTTTACAAACACACTAAGAACAAAGCAATAATCATATTGAATTCACGCGTAAAACTTATACTACAGTTGGACTTTAACATATATATGTATATGTATACAATTTAAATCATGTAAAATGAAACTTTTAGTATTAAATGACGTGATACATGTATGTTATGGTATAAGAGTTGTATTATTATAATATACTAGCGGCTCATAGGGGCAAAAGCCCCTAATCATAAAATTAAAATAGCATGAACTATAGCGTATTACCATTTCTTCCACAACGAAGGTTTCCAGAAAATTTAATTTTAATTTGAGGTATATAATATTTTAACAATACCGTTAGAACAGACCATTCGCCCCCAAGTACTCTTATCAATCCTGTACTATTAGGTCACCCGTTTGCAAATGCTCTATTTTGTCTGTTGTTAAACTCATATCGATCTATGGAAAATAAGTTTTGAAAGAAATTGTAGTCCCTTAATTGAGCTGTTACTGCTTTTTAATATAACATAGAAATAAATATAAATATAAATAAAAAAAATTGATTTTTTAGCTCCTGTCAGTTTTTTATTTTTATGTTTTAGTCACAAAATTTAAACACAGTACCTCAAAGTGCATCTTCACTTGCTGTGAATATTCATCCCTCCTAATTAAAACTCTTAATTTTGTGTTAACAAAACAGATTTTTTTTAAATCACTACATGGAGTATCTTTAAGGAGAACCTTTCAGAAAAAAATCATTCTTATACTTGTTGTAAAGTTTACCTGCTGTATTTCCTCTAGTATGTAGGACAAACGTCTTTAATTTTAACTCGTCTGCTATAATCCTACAATCTATAAAATGACTAAAAGGTTTCTCGGAAAATTCATCTAACAGAATACCAAAACTTCACTGATACATTTTAAGTATCAATTAATGTGGCATCGTCATTCAATATGATTGACGAAAAGTGTCAATTGATCATACATTTGACATTTTTCGTCAATAAAACCAAAACAATGGAAATAATGTAGGTGTTTCTTTAACCATAATTCATCGCCCATTGCATCTCTATCAACGATCAGAAAGCATTTTATGATTTGCATACATGCTCAGTTTTTTAACAATTTAAATTATAGTAACAACAGTAAAATCAGCAGTCAATTTATAATAGTATGTAAGGTTGAAATAGCATTCAACTCCAAAAAGCATTCAACCACAAATTCAACTCCTAGTAGAATTTAAATAGCTCAAAGCAACAAAACGCCTTATTATAGTATTATCACTCTAGGGTAAATTTTTATCATTTGGCTATGAACAATTCTTTACTAAATTTTATCATCTGCCTCTCGTTTTAAAATAAAACCAAAACATATATTTCAATGTACACAAAGAAGCCATTTTTCGAATCCCCATGCTAGTCTTAAGGAGGGCGTTGCACTATATTTCTCATTTCCTTGTAACTTTATGGATACGCTTTATGGGACCGAAACCTTTAATTTCAAACTCCCACCATCTTTCTGCGATTTGCAAAACGCTCACAATTTTGCTCAAGAAATTTCGTTTACAGAATATATATATATATATATATATATATATATATATATATATATATATATATATATATATATATATATATATATATATATATATATATATATAGATTGCTTCTCTTGGTGTGAATTATTATGTTATCTTCAATCTATGTTATCATCTCTGTCTCATTTTGAAATTAAACCATAACACATGTTTTAATGCATACAAAGCAGACGTTTTTTAAATCCCCATGCTATTCTTATGGAGGACGTTTTACGTGATTTCTCATTTCCTGTTAACATTATGGACCTGCCGATAGTTTTCCCTCGTGCATGGGACCGAGACCTTTAATTTGAGACCCATTCCATCTTTCTGCGATCTGTATGACGCTCACAATTTTGCTCAAGAAATATCGCTTACAGAATTATATATATAGATTAATCATACTCAAATTACTATAAAACAATGTAAGTACAGTAATAATTTTATGTATAAAAAAATTTTGAAAATATGTTTAAATTATCATGTATAAAAGCATAAAAATTCCTTAATACCAGTGAAACATGCTTTTATGATATTTGTAATGGTGAAACCTACTTTAAATCAAGTTAAACTCTTAAAATAGTGCCCTCATCATTAGTGACATCTTATCAGTTTTTCTTCGAAACCCGGTTTTAAACTTATTAACTGACTTGAAAAGTATGTAATGTATGTGTGTCAGTGCTACAATTACGAATTTCATTTTCATTTAAGGTTTCATTTAAATTCACGATTAACACTATTATAAACTGCGATAAGTAAGAACCATCATTAATAAGAAAAAATTCAACCGTTTGTCTACAGTGAATGCGTGTAACGATAGCTCCGTTGCACCGCCGGTCGGTCATTTTTGTGGTGTTGGACGTGTTTTGTGTCTACATTTGGAATAACGCTTTTAATCATTCATTGGAAATAAGACAATTGTTTTAATGTATAAATAACATTTGAAATCAATGTTTTATTTTAAATTTATCTACTGTATTTTTTCCTACTTCTCCATAGCTACATTACTTTTAATCTTAACTGTGATTTTTATACAATCTTATTGTAGCCTAATAATTATGGGGAGCAGATTACTTTTGATTTCCCTTATCTCCAACATGTTAACATATGTTCTTTTTTTCACAAACTATTAAAGATAAATGGTTGTAATTTTTTTTTATATTGACTTTAATTTCTAAGCCATCTTTAGGCCAGAGGATCTTTTATGTAATTTCGTTTTGTATTGATAATGTTCTATTTATTAAATATCATAAATGGTTGATTTAAAAACATTAAAAAACTATAAATGTTTTGCGAGTCATACTTTCGAAAACCTTCTG
Organism: Neoaliturus tenellus; assembly: GCA_030545055.2. Taxonomy (NCBI): domain Eukaryota; kingdom Metazoa; phylum Arthropoda; class Insecta; order Hemiptera; family Cicadellidae; genus Neoaliturus; species Neoaliturus tenellus. The sequence goes on along the minus strand of CM061534.1, from coordinate 6,077,019 downwards.
GTCTAAAGTGTTATGTCATCCTAGTGGTGCGTGAAAAATTTCACGTTTGTAATACAAACGGTTACGAAGTTAAAGGTATACTTACGTTGGGTTAGGTAAGGTAAATATCAAATTGTATCAATTCCACTCCATGCCCACTTTTTAATTTTTGCCATAAACCCTATGAGGGCAAGTCTTTAGGTTTGCCGCTATATTAGTGCTATAAGCAAATAGCCTATTTGTTAAGCCTTACCTAGTGAATGTACATACCGAATTTCACCGAATTACGTTAATAAATATGTGAGATAGAGGGTTTTGTTAATTCCTCATAACAAGAACAACATGGAAAATATTTGTTTGTTTTTTTTTCTCTGTAACCTGTTAACCCAAACTAAAAATTTTAAAACAAGATTGATTTTTTAAACATTTTAAAATGGTTTCAGTTAAAAGAAAACAAATTTTTTTAGTTTTAAAAGTTGAGATTTGAAAATGCCAAAAATTCATTTGAAACCTCATAAAACCTTGTTCCCATAACCCGATCATGCTGCTTCACGAATTTATGAAAATAGAGCTGGTCTTACACCTCCATATCAATTTAATAAGAATTGTTGGTTTTCGTGTTATCAGTACCAAGGACACATGCATATAGATATATATAAATATATGAAAATGAACAAATGGTGTTCACAGGTTTTTAAACTAAAATGAACCCCGTACGAACGCTGCTACCAAGATAATAGAGACCCAAATTAGACAAACATTACTAAGTTATTGGTAATAAAAATAGTTGGTTTTAATTCACTTTTGTTATAGTGTCATAGTAATCAAGCTATTAAATCTACACCTGACTCTTCGCAGATAACAGCTGTCACAAAACTGCTTAAAATGAACACTCCTTTATTTTTGTTTACTTTTAGTTGTTATTTCGTTAAAATAGCAACCCATAAGACCAATGTTAAAAATAACAAGTTTTTAAACTTAAATTTAGAGCAAATTCGATTTTTCCCTGGGATTGAGGCTGTTTCTAAGCTTATCTTTTGAGCAAAAACACTCTTAAATGCAAAGTTTAAACAAAATCTATCCGCTAAATTTCGAAATCGTAGAACACACATCCCTTCAGACATTGCTCGTAATATAGTATAGGTTCACTGCGTGATAGCCGGTGGTTCCATCACCGAGGCAGATGCATCACCCCACGTCCCCCATATGGACTGCACATAAGCGTAATACACACTCCTGCAGTGATCCGCGGTCAGCACCTGTCTTGGCTGTCTTTAAGCAAAAGTCATTGTTTTTAGTTTATGTTTTAAGAATTGAATGAGGGGCTTCCATTACATCTTTTGGTGTAAAAATACTTTTAAATATTTATATTGATCCACTTGCTCCACAATGCCACAGCTGCAATCAGCAGACCACGGAACACCACAGAGGAATGAATTTTAAGCTCTGTTTGACTTGACCCAGAGGCGCTTTTAAAATAAATTGGAAAACACTTTGTTTTTTTTTTATATATATATTTATACAAAGTATATAGTGGTCAAACCAGTTTTTTATTTTAGCCAGGTTAGAGGCTGCCTGCTCAAATGCATCATCTCACATTATCCCAAGCGAAAGTAGAGCTGGATCACCAGCAAAAGGAAACAATTCACCATTAATATTTAATTTTGATTTGTTGTTTATGTATATTAGAAACAGCAAAGGTCCTAGGATACATCCCATTGGCAGGGAGCGGTTACCCAACGTATGCCACAAACTGGCAAATTTATCATTTTGAAATAAATTTAACTATGTCTAATTTTAATTTTAAATAAATTTTGGTATATACTTGGTATATATATAAATTTTGGTAATAAATAATAAAGAACTATTATTTGGTCAAAACAAATCTTTGCAGCAAACCAATGCACAAAATTCTAAAGTGTTTTAATCCAAAAGAAATATTTTAAAATAAATGTATCAAGTGAAAGATATAAAAATAGATAACCTAGCTATAATCAGCTAACCAGCTGATATCCTACATTTATCATGTTTTGAGATTTAGAAACAGATTATTCTGTTCGCATGATGTTCTATTTATGCAAATTTGTTTTTAATCAAATTAATTTAAACTAGTGGTGTGTAGGGGCAAAGGCCCCTAAAAATCAAATTGGTTTTGTCTCCAAAAAGAAGTTTAAATTTATCACCTTGCAGTATTAGGGATACTGTATTTTTCTCTAGCTGTAGTGTCAATGTACACGTTTGGGTTTTCTCATAAAATATTTCCTAATTTTGACGAAACTCTTTAGTGGTATCAAATCAGTAATTTACTAATAATGTATTCTGTATTAAAATACAGTAGTCTATTTTGTTGAAAAAAATTATTGCACTATTAAGCTTCCAAACATGGTAAAAGGTATTATACTACCTTATTTGATTAAGGTTGAAATAGTTTTAATTTTAAACATGTTTATGATGAGTCTGTAACTCAAATAAATAAAATAGGTCAATACAACATAAGCCCATTAATACTGCACACTCCTTCACCCTGGACCTATGTTCCCCCCATTTCCCACAATGACCGTGACCCCATGCATCCCCGTGCTCCCGTTCACCTCTCCTGATCCGTGTTTCTAAACCCCCTATGCCCCGGGGTTTGAGTATCCCCCATGCCTCTGTACCCCTTTGCCCCCTCACAACCCTCTGTCCTTCATTCTCTCTTGGCCACATGCCCGCAGTTCATACCCGTGGCCCCCACGCCTTCTATGTTCCTCATTCCTCCCAATGCCCCCATGAACAACCAACTTCTGTGCCACCGACGCCACCAGTAGGCCCCACCCTTGTGCCCCCATTACCATGCATCCATACCCCCGTGCCCTATGTCCAACATTTCTCCTCATGCAACCTATAACCCCAGTGCCCCCGACAACCCTCGTGACTCGTGCCCCATTCCCCCGCACCCAGGTACTCCTGTGTCCACTTGCCCACCGTTCTTCCCCGTGGTCCCCATGCTCTCTACGCCCCACAAGCCTCTCCAGTGTCCCCATTTCCATCTGCCCCCCGTGCCTCGTGCCACCGACGCCCCTAGTGCCCATTGTGCCTTCCAACTCCCGCTCCGCCATGTGCCTCCGGGCACCCTATGTTTCCGTACCGCCATGCCCAACGTTGCTCCCCGTGGTAACCGTGTCCCCCATGCCCATCTACCCCTTTTGCCACCGACGCCCCTAATGCTCCTTGTGTCCCCCTGTCTCCAGTGCCACCGACACCCTTCGTGCCCTTCATGCCCCCACATCCCCGAACTCCCCTGCACTCCCTGTGGTTCCCTGCTGCCATCCCCGCCGTCCCTCCCCGCACCTCCTTGTCCTCGTGTGCCCCCCGCCATTTCCCCTATTCCTCCCATGTCTCCCCCGTGCCTCCATACCTCCTTACACTCCGTGCCACCGATGTCCCTTATACATTGATTGTAGTCTATTTTGTCTGTTCATCAGTGAAGTAGAACACTATAATTAACCTAAAAAACTCCGCGTCTTTATGGATTAACGGGCGTTAATGATTCCCTACGACCTACGTAAAGGAAAAAGCAGAGAATGGATAAAACCAAACCAAAATATTCCTCATATGGAGATTATCAATTGTTAGTAGTTTACATATAATGATTCAGTCGAAAATAAATACTCAACATAAAGATTCAACTCTTCAACTTATCTATTAATAGCCAATATGAAGCAGTAATGTAATAACTAAACGTCATTCACTGAGTAAAGACAATTGACCATTATATCAACCATGCCACGTCTAATATAATTTTAACTTTTTTATTTTTTATGCTGAATACTCCTATTTCCCTAATGACATAGATGGGATCACAAAGATGAAATCTCCTGTGGATCCACAATCCCTTCATGACTATTAGTGTTCTCCTTTTTTATAGTGCATTTCCAATTTTAAAAGGTTATAAACTATGAGGTTATCTTAACTCAAAATATCTGCTAAATAACCAGCTGAGTTTATGATTAAACACTGGAACATCTGCTTAATTACCCGTGTAGATATAAAAATCTTCTTCCCATTAGATTAACGTTGGAACTTCAAGGTCCATTGGGGCAAAGCCCAGGTAACTTTTGACAATTCTGGTATTTTTCCTTGCGTCCTTGGACCTCAAGCTTTAAAATGAGCCATCATACGTTGCTCTATCTTTCTTCTAACTCGAGATATTTCGTGGGGACCGATTCGCTTACGGAATTATATATATAGATTTAAATGTTTATAGTTAATATAATATTATGTAAATAAAGTATTTTATATTTTCTACTTTGGATATCAAAAACTATATCTAAATATAACAATGTATTACTAATTTATATCACTATAAAGTTGACAAGCAATATCAGACGTTACATTTACTTTCAAAGACAAGAGAGTCTAGTAACTTAGTATTTAGTTTCAAAATCAAAAGAGTCTGATATTTTAGTAAAGCGAGTGTTTTAAATTGTACGAAGTCACACATTAGATTTAGTTCAGCATAGAGAAAGAGGTTTGTTGGTTTAATCTTTGTGCAAACTCGACTTTCAAAGACAAACGAGTCTAGTAATATATTATTTTACTTTAAAAATTAAAAGAGTCTGATGGTTTAGTTAGTATTTGTACATGTTTGTGCGGACTCGGCATTTATAATTTACTTTAAAAATCAAAGAGTCTAGTAGCTTAGTATTTTACTTTCAAAATCTAAGTTTCTGTTAGTATTTGCACATATTTTTGCAACTCAACATTTAATTTGTGCAGACTTGACATTACCTTTACTTTCAAAGACAAGAGGGTCTATTAACTTAGTATTTTAGTTTGAAAATCAAAAGAGTCTGATAGTTTAGTAAAGCGAGTGTTTTAAATTGTACGAAGTCACACATTAGATTTAGTTCAGCATAGAGAAAGAGATTTGTTGGTTTAATCTTTGTGCAAACTCGACATGACATTGACTTTCAAAGACAAACGAGTCTAATAATATATAGTATTTTACTTTCAAAGTCAAAAGAGTCTGATGGTTTAGTTAGTATTTGTACATGTTTGTGCGGACTCGACATTTATAATTTACTTTAAAAGTCAAAGAGTCCAGTAGGTTAGTATTTTATTCTCAAAACCAAAGTGTTTGTTAGTATTTGAACATATTTTTGCGGCTCAACATTTGAAATTTACTTTCATAGTCAAAATAGTCTAATAACCGAGTAACTGTACATTTTTAGCAGACTATAACTTGAAAATTCTAATAACTTGACCATTCTAATAACTTGATATTTTTTAAAGTGCAAATATTCTGTGGGTTTAAATTGTGCGGACTCCACATTGCATTTCCCTTCAAAGTTAAGAGAGTCTGATAGTTTGATAAAGCAAGTTTTTTTTTTAATTGGACGAAGTCACACATTAAATTTAGTTCAATTTAATATGCGCGCAAAATTTTCTTTTTTAGTATTTTTTATTTTTCTTTTGTTTTTTTTTCAATTTTTTTCTTTTGTTTTTCAATTTTTTGTAAAGAAGTTTATTTTGTTTTTGTTTTTTATTTATGTTTTTTTCCAATTTTTTTCTTTTGGTTTTTTTTATTTTTTCTTTTTTTTTGTTTAGGTTTTTTTAATAGTTGATCTTTCGTGAGGAGTTCTCATACCTCTTTCTCTATATTGAACTAAATTTAATGTGTGACTTCGTCCAATTAAAAAAAAAACTTGCTTTATCAAACTATCAGACTCTCTTAACTTTGAAGGGAAATGCAATGTGGAGTCCGCACAATTTAAACCCACAGAATATTTGCACTTTAAAAAATATCAAGTTATTAGAATGGTCAAGTTATTAGAATTTTCAAGTTATAGTCTGCTAAAAATGTACAGTTACTCGGTTATTAGACTATTTTGACTATGAAAGTAAATTTCAAATGTTGAGCCGCAAAAATATGTTCAAATACTAACAAACACTTTGGTTTTGAGAATAAAATACTAACCTACTGGACTCTTTGACTTTTAAAGTAAATTATAAATGTCGAGTCCGCACAAACATGTACAAATACTAACTAAACCATCAGACTCTTTTGACTTTGAAAGTAAAATACTATATATTATTAGACTCGTTTGTCTTTGAAAGTCAATGTCATGTCGAGTTTGCACAAAGATTAAACCAACAAATCTCTTTCTCTATGCTGAACTAAATCTAATGTGTGACTTCGTACAATTTAAAACACTCGCTTTACTAAACTATCAGACTCTTTTGATTTTCAAACTAAAATACTAAGTTAATAGACCCTCTTGTCTTTGAAAGTAAAGGTAATGTCAAGTCTGCACAAATTAAATGTTGAGTTGCAAAAATATGTGCAAATACTAACAGAAACTTAGATTTTGAAAGTAAAATACTAAGCTACTAGACTCTTTGATTTTTAAAGTAAATTATAAATGCCGAGTCCGCACAAACATGTACAAATACTAACTAAACCATCAGACTCTTTTAATTTTTAAAGTAAAATAATATATTACTAGACTCGTTTGTCTTTGAAAGTCGAGTTTGCACAAAGATTAAACCAACAAACCTCTTTCTCTATGCTGAACTAAATCTAATGTGTGACTTCGTACAATTTAAAACACTCGCTTTACTAAAATATCAGACTCTTTTGATTTTGAAACTAAATACTAAGTTACTAGACTCTCTTGTCTTTGAAAGTAAATGTAACGTCTGATATTGCTTGTCAACTTTATAGTGATATAAATTAGTAATACATTGTTATATTTAGATATAGTTTTTGATATCCAAAGTAGAAAATATAAAATACTTTATTTACATAATATTATATTAACTATAAACATTTAAATCTATATATATAATTCCGTAAGCGAATCGGTCCCCACGAAATATCTCGAGTTAGAAGAAAGATAGAGCAACGTATGATGGCTCATTTTAAAGCTTGAGGTCCAAGGACGCAAGGAAAAATACCAGAATTGTCAAAAGTTACCTGGGCTTTGCCCCAATGGACCTTGAAGTTCCAACGTTAATCTAATGGGAAGAAGATTTTTATATCTACACGGGTAATTAAGCAGATGTTCCAGTGTTTAATCATAAACTCAGCTGGTTATTTAGCAGATATTTTGAGTTAAGATAACCTCATAGTTTATAACCTTTTAAAATTGGAAATGCACTATAAAAAAGGAGAACACTAATAGTCATGAAGGGATTGTGGATCCACAGGAGATTTCATCTTTGTGATCCCATCTATGTCATTAGGGAAATAGGAGTATTCAGCATAAAAAATAAAAAAGTTAAAATTATATTAGACGTGGCATGGTTGATATAATGGTCAATTGTCTTTACTCAGTGAATGACGTTTAGTTATTACATTACTGCTTCATATTGGCTATTAATAGATAAGTTGAAGAGTTGAATCTTTATGTTGAGTATTTATTTTCGACTGAATCATTATATGTAAACTACTAACAATTGATAATCTCCATATGAGGAATATTTTGGTTTGGTTTTATCCATTCTCTGCTTTTTCCTTTACGTAGGTCGTAGGGAATCATTAACGCCCGTTAATCCATAAAGACGCGGAGTTTTTTAGGTTAATTATAGTGTTCTACTTCACTGATGAACAGACAAAATAGACTACAATCAATGTATAAGGGACATCGGTGGCACGGAGTGTAAGGAGGTATGGAGGCACGGGGGAGACATGGGAGGAATAGGGGAAATGGCGGGGGGCACACGAGGACAAGGAGGTGCGGGGAGGGACGGCGGGGATGGCAGCAGGGAACCACAGGGAGTGCAGGGGAGTTCGGGGATGTGGGGGCATGAAGGGCACGAAGGGTGTCGGTGGCACTGGAGACAGGGGGACACAAGGAGCATTAGGGGCGTCGGTGGCAAAAGGGGTAGATGGGCATGGGGGACACGGTTACCACGGGGAGCAACGTTGGGCATGGCGGTACGGAAACATAGGGTGCCCGGAGGCACATGGCGGAGCGGGAGTTGGAAGGCACAATGGGCACTAGGGGCGTCGGTGGCACGAGGCACGGGGGGCAGATGGAAATGGGGACACTGGAGAGGCTTGTGGGGCGTAGAGAGCATGGGGACCACGGGGAAGAACGGTGGGCAAGTGGACACAGGAGTACCTGGGTGCGGGGGGAATGGGGCACGAGTCACGAGGGTTGTCGGGGGCACTGGGGTTATAGGTTGCATGAGGAGAAATGTTGGACATAGGGCACGGGGGTATGGATGCATGGTAATGGGGGCACAAGGGTGGGGCCCTACTGGTGGCGTCGGTGGCACAGAAGTTGGTTGTTCATGGGGGCATTGGGAGGAATGAGGAACATAGAAGGCGTGGGGGCCACGGGTATGAACTGCGGGCATGTGGCCAAGAGAGAATGAAGGACAGAGGGTTGTGAGGGGGCAAAGGGGTACAGAGGCATGGGGGGATACTCAAACCCCGGGGCATAGGGGGTTTAGAAACACGGATCAGGAGAGGTGAACGGGAGCACGGGGATGCATGGGGTCACGGTCATTGTGGGAAATGGGGGGAACATAGGTCCAGGGTGAAGGAGTGTGCAGTATTAATGGGCTTATGTTGTATTGACCTATTTTATTTATTTGAGTTACAGACTCATCATAAACATGTTTAAAATTAAAACTATTTCAACCTTAATCAAATAAGGTAGTATAATACCTTTTACCATGTTTGGAAGCTTAATAGTGCAATAATTTTTTTCAACAAAATAGACTACTGTATTTTAATACAGAATACATTATTAGTAAATTACTGATTTGATACCACTAAAGAGTTTCGTCAAAATTAGGAAATATTTTATGAGAAAACCCAAACGTGTACATTGACACTACAGCTAGAGAAAAATACAGTATCCCTAATACTGCAAGGTGATAAATTTAAACTTCTTTTTGGAGACAAAACCAATTTGATTTTTAGGGGCCTTTGCCCCTACACACCACTAGTTTAAATTAATTTGATTAAAAACAAATTTGCATAAATAGAACATCATGCGAACAGAATAATCTGTTTCTAAATCTCAAAACATGATAAATGTAGGATATCAGCTGGTTAGCTGATTATAGCTAGGTTATCTATTTTTATATCTTTCACTTGATACATTTATTTTAAAATATTTCTTTTGGATTAAAACACTTTAGAATTTTGTGCATTGGTTTGCTGCAAAGATTTGTTTTGACCAAATAATAGTTCTTTATTATTTATTACCAAAATTTATATATATACCAAGTATATACCAAAATTTATTTAAAATTAAAATTAGACATAGTTAAATTTATTTCAAAATGATAAATTTGCCAGTTTGTGGCATACGTTGGGTAACCGCTCCCTGCCAATGGGATGTATCCTAGGACCTTTGCTGTTTCTAATATACATAAACAACAAATCAAAATTAAATATTAATGGTGAATTGTTTCCTTTTGCTGGTGATCCAGCTCTACTTTCGCTTGGGATAATGTGAGATGATGCATTTGAGCAGGCAGCCTCTAACCTGGCTAAAATAAAAAACTGGTTTGACCACTATATACTTTGTATAAATATATATATAAAAAAAAACAAAGTGTTTTCCAATTTATTTTAAAAGCGCCTCTGGGTCAAGTCAAACAGAGCTTAAAATTCATTCCTCTGTGGTGTTCCGTGGTCTGCTGAAGCTGTGGCATTGTGGAGCAAGTGGATCAATATAAATATTTAAAAGTATTTTTACACCAAAAGATGTAATGGAAGCCCCTCATTCAATTCTTAAAACATAAACTAAAAACAATGACTTTTGCTTAAAGACAGCCAAGACAGGTGCTGACCGCGGATCACTGCAGGAGTGTGTATTACGCTTATGTGCAGTCCATATGGGGGACGTGGGGTGATGCATCTGCCTCGGTGATGGAACCACCGGCTATCACGCAGTGAACCTATACTATATTACGAGCAATGTCTGAAGGGATGTGTGTTCTACGATTTCGAAATTTAGCGGATAGATTTTGTTTAAACTTTGCATTTAAGAGTGTTTTTGCTCAAAAGATAAGCTTAGAAACAGCCTCAATCCCAGGGAAAAATCGAATTTGCTCTAAATTTAAGTTTAAAAACTTGTTATTTTTAACATTGGTCTTATGGGTTGCTATTTTAACGAAATAACAACTAAAAGTAAACAAAAATAAAGGAGTGTTCATTTTAAGCAGTTTTGTGACAGCTGTTATCTGCGAAGAGTCAGGTGTAGATTTAATAGCTTGATTACTATGACACTATAACAAAAGTGAATTAAAACCAACTATTTTTATTACCAATAACTTAGTAATGTTTGTCTAATTTGGGTCTCTATTATCTTGGTAGCAGCGTTCGTACGGGGTTCATTTTAGTTTAAAAACCTGTGAACACCATTTGTTCATTTTCATATATTTATATATATCTATATGCATGTGTCCTTGGTACTGATAACACGAAAACCAACAATTCTTATTAAATTGATATGGAGGTGTAAGACCAGCTCTATTTTCATAAATTCGTGAAGCAGCATGATCGGGTTATGGGAACAAGGTTTTATGAGGTTTCAAATGAATTTTTGGCATTTTCAAATCTCAACTTTTAAAACTAAAAAAATTTGTTTTCTTTTAACTGAAACCATTTTAAAATGTTTAAAAAATCAATCTTGTTTTAAAATTTTTAGTTTGGGTTAACAGGTTACAGAGAAAAAAAAACAAACAAATATTTTCCATGTTGTTCTTGTTATGAGGAATTAACAAAACCCTCTATCTCACATATTTATTAACGTAATTCGGTGAAATTCGGTATGTACATTCACTAGGTAAGGCTTAACAAATAGGCTATTTGCTTATAGCACTAATATAGCGGCAAACCTAAAGACTTGCCCTCATAGGGTTTATGGCAAAAATTAAAAAGTGGGCATGGAGTGGAATTGATACAATTTGATATTTACCTTACCTAACCCAACGTAAGTATACCTTTAACTTCGTAACCGTTTGTATTACAAACGTGAAATTTTTCACGCACCACTAGGATGACATAACACTTTAGACCAGAAGGTTTTCGAAAGTATGACTCGCAAAACATTTATAGTTTTTTAATGTTTTTAAATCAACCATTTATGATATTTAATAAATAGAACATTATCAATACAAAACGAAATTACATAAAAGATCCTCTGGCCTAAAGATGGCTTAGAAATTAAAGTCAATATAAAAAAAAATTACAACCATTTATCTTTAATAGTTTGTGAAAAAAAGAACATATGTTAACATGTTGGAGATAAGGGAAATCAAAAGTAATCTGCTCCCCATAATTATTAGGCTACAATAAGATTGTATAAAAATCACAGTTAAGATTAAAAGTAATGTAGCTATGGAGAAGTAGGAAAAAATACAGTAGATAAATTTAAAATAAAACATTGATTTCAAATGTTATTTATACATTAAAACAATTGTCTTATTTCCAATGAATGATTAAAAGCGTTATTCCAAATGTAGACACAAAACACGTCCAACACCACAAAAATGACCGACCGGCGGTGCAACGGAGCTATCGTTACACGCATTCACTGTAGACAAACGGTTGAATTTTTTCTTATTAATGATGGTTCTTACTTATCGCAGTTTATAATAGTGTTAATCGTGAATTTAAATGAAACCTTAAATGAAAATGAAATTCGTAATTGTAGCACTGACACACATACATTACATACTTTTCAAGTCAGTTAATAAGTTTAAAACCGGGTTTCGAAGAAAAACTGATAAGATGTCACTAATGATGAGGGCACTATTTTAAGAGTTTAACTTGATTTAAAGTAGGTTTCACCATTACAAATATCATAAAAGCATGTTTCACTGGTATTAAGGAATTTTTATGCTTTTATACATGATAATTTAAACATATTTTCAAAATTTTTTTATACATAAAATTATTACTGTACTTACATTGTTTTATAGTAATTTGAGTATGATTAATCTATATATATAATTCTGTAAGCGATATTTCTTGAGCAAAATTGTGAGCGTCATACAGATCGCAGAAAGATGGAATGGGTCTCAAATTAAAGGTCTCGGTCCCATGCACGAGGGAAAACTATCGGCAGGTCCATAATGTTAACAGGAAATGAGAAATCACGTAAAACGTCCTCCATAAGAATAGCATGGGGATTTAAAAAACGTCTGCTTTGTATGCATTAAAACATGTGTTATGGTTTAATTTCAAAATGAGACAGAGATGATAACATAGATTGAAGATAACATAATAATTCACACCAAGAGAAGCAATCTATATATATATATATATATATATATATATATATATATATATATATATAATTCTGTAAACGAAATTTCTTGAGCAAAATTGTGAGCGTTTTGCAAATCGCAGAAAGAAGGTGGGAGTTTGAAATTAAAGGTTTCGGTCCCATAAAGCGTATCCATAAAGTTACAAGGAAATGAGAAATATAGTGCAACGCCCTCCTTAAGACTAGCATGGGGATTCGAAAAATGGCTTCTTTGTGTACATTGAAATATATGTTTTGGTTTTATTTTAAAACGAGAGGCAGATGATAAAATTTAGTAAAGAATTGTTCATAGCCAAATGATAAAAATTTACCCTAGAGTGATAATACTATAATAAGGCGTTTTGTTGCTTTGAGCTATTTAAATTCTACTAGGAGTTGAATTTGTGGTTGAATGCTTTTTGGAGTTGAATGCTATTTCAACCTTACATACTATTATAAATTGACTGCTGATTTTACTGTTGTTACTATAATTTAAATTGTTAAAAAACTGAGCATGTATGCAAATCATAAAATGCTTTCTGATCGTTGATAGAGATGCAATGGGCGATGAATTATGGTTAAAGAAACACCTACATTATTTCCATTGTTTTGGTTTTATTGACGAAAAATGTCAAATGTATGATCAATTGACACTTTTCGTCAATCATATTGAATGACGATGCCACATTAATTGATACTTAAAATGTATCAGTGAAGTTTTGGTATTCTGTTAGATGAATTTTCCGAGAAACCTTTTAGTCATTTTATAGATTGTAGGATTATAGCAGACGAGTTAAAATTAAAGACGTTTGTCCTACATACTAGAGGAAATACAGCAGGTAAACTTTACAACAAGTATAAGAATGATTTTTTTCTGAAAGGTTCTCCTTAAAGATACTCCATGTAGTGATTTAAAAAAAATCTGTTTTGTTAACACAAAATTAAGAGTTTTAATTAGGAGGGATGAATATTCACAGCAAGTGAAGATGCACTTTGAGGTACTGTGTTTAAATTTTGTGACTAAAACATAAAAATAAAAAACTGACAGGAGCTAAAAAATCAATTTTTTTTATTTATATTTATATTTATTTCTATGTTATATTAAAAAGCAGTAACAGCTCAATTAAGGGACTACAATTTCTTTCAAAACTTATTTTCCATAGATCGATATGAGTTTAACAACAGACAAAATAGAGCATTTGCAAACGGGTGACCTAATAGTACAGGATTGATAAGAGTACTTGGGGGCGAATGGTCTGTTCTAACGGTATTGTTAAAATATTATATACCTCAAATTAAAATTAAATTTTCTGGAAACCTTCGTTGTGGAAGAAATGGTAATACGCTATAGTTCATGCTATTTTAATTTTATGATTAGGGGCTTTTGCCCCTATGAGCCGCTAGTATATTATAATAATACAACTCTTATACCATAACATACATGTATCACGTCATTTAATACTAAAAGTTTCATTTTACATGATTTAAATTGTATACATATACATATATATGTTAAAGTCCAACTGTAGTATAAGTTTTACGCGTGAATTCAATATGATTATTGCTTTGTTCTTAGTGTGTTTGTAAAATAATGAATAATAAGCTGTCAGATACATTGTATATTAAATTTGAGTTGCTCGTAAAATTTTTGTTTTAAGTTTCTAGCTAATTGGGTTTTTGAGAACCAAGCCGACAGCCGTATGACTGCGGCTTCAAGTGCGCAAAAATTGTATTATATAAAAATATTAAGGTGGTATAAGTATATGTACCTAGCAAATATTTAAATAATGTATGCAAATATAATTTGTACAGTAAAGCACTTTGGATGGGTATAAAGTTTTTTTTATTGCTTCATTGCGATCGTTCACGTTCCTTCTTGTTTATCAGAGGCCGTCCCCAAGACCTGGAACTGTTTTTCATGACTTTGAGCGGTATTATGAACCTCGGTTGAGGGACCAAATGCATTGGTTGTTATAGAAGACACCAAATTATACATTATTGTGGATAACAGAACACCACTTGCGGAATGTTACCTCAATGTTTTGTATAGGGCAAAAATTGGTATCTTGTGACAACGGCACAGCATGTAAATCCTTGTCCTCAAACCTCCAATTTTTTTATAGATAAGGAAAAAAAGTTATATTTTATTTTTGCAAAATTCGGATACAATTACTAATTGCACTGATTCTAACGAAGCAGCTGATTAATCTGTTAACATTTTAAATAAAGCAATACACGCAGCAACCAAACCAATCAACTATTCATGTAAAATCACTAAATATAAACCTTGAATCGCAAAAGGGTTTTTAGTGTCTATTAGGTGTAGGGAATCTCATCAGTAAAAAAGTTAAATCCCCACCATTCATTAAGAATCTAATTAACTATTTGAAATAAATACTTACTACAAATTACTATAAGCGATATCAGGATATGTTGACCATTTAATCAAAGGATGTCAACAAAAAGTAACTTGTGATGCATCTGCATATTCTTAACAACTCTGTCGTGACGTTAGTAAATTGGCTGGGCAAAAGAAAAATTCGCTCTATTTTCTGTTTATCACTTAATGTATAATTATTTTATTGTATAATCATTATAAATAACTTACATTCTCTCTTGCGTTATATTTTACTTGAGTTTCCCGCAACAATCTATTTTTATTAATAAAATTTGTGTTTTGTCTATACATTGATTAGAATCTTAAAATGTTCGGTTATTTTTACTTTGTATGCATAGCAGAATTTAAAATCGGCGTCATCCAAATTTCTCTCCCTTTGTCTGTCTCCATCTCTCTCTTTCTGTCCGTCACTGTGTCTGTAATGCTCATGGGTAATATTTTGTTTTCTTTTCATAGGATAACGATTTTACCTAATGGTTTAAAATAATTTAACACCACAGTTTCCAGACCGCGTACTACATTGGCTATAGTAAGATGCACGAAAATAGTCCGATGGAAATTTTAACAGCTGTGTTCCCCCTCACCCCCTCTCGCCCTGCAATGTTGTCATTTTTGTTAAGTTTGCCATGTGAAATACAGTGTAAACATGTGTTTCAGAATAAATTTGGCAACAATGTTTTGACTCTCATCGGACTATTTTCGTGAATCCCACTATAAGCTTAAGAAACACTTCAGTTTTCACCAGTTGTATGGTGCAAGACCTGACCTTTGCAACATTTGTTCTACTGATATTATTTTACAGGCTGTCTTAACTGACATGGTAAAGTATCGACATTTCGATTTTGTTACACCTGTTGACGATCCTGCCCGACTATTCTTATTCACGTTATTGTCTGGTTTGTATGACCGCTCCTCCTTCTATTAATTTAAGATGTCATTTTACTTGGTCGGCTACAATAAATGATTAGCTTAAGAAACACTTCAGTTTTCACCAGTTGTATGGTGCAGGACCTGACCTTTGCAACATTTGTTCTACTGATATTATTTTACAGACTGTCTTAACTGACATGGTAAAGTATCGACATTTCGATTTTGTTACACCTGTTGACGATCCTGCCCGACTATTCTTATTCACGTTATTGTCTGGTTTGTATGACCTCTCCTCCTTGAACATATGTTTTATTCTGCTCTTTAATCTTGAACTATAAGACTACTAAAAGTCTTAATTAATATAAACCTCTAGATACACAGTGTAATCACCTGTAC
Source organism: Neoaliturus tenellus (assembly GCA_030545055.2). Lineage (NCBI taxonomy): Eukaryota > Metazoa > Arthropoda > Insecta > Hemiptera > Cicadellidae > Neoaliturus > Neoaliturus tenellus. Next base: position 6,061,119 of record CM061534.1, on the reverse strand, counting down.
AATCGCCAAATGTAACTAATACTACTCATCCACGGGACATTTCTCTTACAGTTTCAACAGCTTCTAGCCATTAATTTTATATTCTGCGTAGCCAACATTTTTGGGTTTTACGCATTTTTGTAGTATAACCCCCAGCATTTCATTTTTTTTTTATAGTGGATAAAATAAGTTGGTAACACCGCGGGGAAATTTAGGGAATTCATGGGGATATGTTGGGGTTTACCTGGGGATTGGCACCCCTGCATCCTTTTCCCGTATTTTTCCACCCAGTGCCACACCCTGTCGGATATAAGGTAAACTAGGTGCAGCCACACGTGCTACACCCTGTTGGATAAAGTGAGAACTAGACGCGGCCCTAGTACACCCTGGTGGACAAACCGCGAACCCTTACGCCAGCCGTCGCCACAGACTATCTGACACATTTACAATCGTTAATTGTAATCCCACTTATTTGTGCACGGGACATTTCCTGCACGCCTGCAAGTAATGCACTTTACAACCGTCTACTAATATACTTATTGCTACAATAAATGATTTACCTGTACAATTGCCAATTGTAATCCTACTTCATCGTGCACGGGACGTTTCTTGCACACCTGCAGGCGATACACTTTGCATCCGTCTACTATTACAGTTGTTGCTACAATACAAGATTTACCTGTTCAATCGACAGTTGTAGCCCCCACTTGCTTATCCACGGAAAGTTACTTATGTGCCTATCTGACACATTTACAATCGGCAATTGTAATTCCACTCGGTCGTGCACGGGACATTTCCTGCACACCTGCAAGTGATACACTTTACAACCGTATACTATTGTACTTATTGCTGCGATACAAGATTTACCTGTACAATTGCCAATTGTAAACCTACTTCATCGTGCACGGGACGTTTCTGACTGAGCTACACTCTGTCGGATTTAAGGTAAACTATGTGCGGCCACCCACTGCTGCAATCTGTTGGATAAAGTGAGAACTAGACGCGGCCCTAGTACACTCTGGTGGCCAAACCGCGAACCCTTACGCCGGCCGTCGCCACAGACTATCTGACACATTTCCACCGCCTCCCGACAACTACCTCGGTGGCGCAGGGGTAAGGCGCCGGCTTCACACGCCGGCGGGCCGGGTTCGAATCCCACCCTCGCCACTGGTCAATTTTGTTCTTAAACTCTAACCCCTACATCCTTCCTCGTCAAAATCCCACAAACAAATGAGCTCCCAATACCTCATCCCTTCCTTAAATGCCTCCCTCGTCTCCCCATCCCTCCCTCACCTCCCCATCCCTCCCTCACCCCCAGCCGCTGCAATCCCTACAACAGTTACAACGTTACAACAGTTACAACCGCTGACCTTGACCTGTGCCAGAACCGGCAAATCCCTTCTACTTATTAACATTTGAAAATAAGGCCAATCAATTACAAAATACCCGTTGTAGTGATATTTTGGTGGTACTGTATTTATGATAATATTACTGTTAAATTACTTGTTACAAAAATTTCTTCCGGTACCGGGAATCGAACCCGAGCCTCCTGGGTGAGAGCCAGGTATCCTAGCCACTAGACCATACCGGATTTGTGTTTCCTGGGCAATAACAATTAATTTTCAAACTTGTTATTTGACATTGTCTCTATAATGGAAAAAAATCATCGGGAAACCCAAATTAGTTAAAAACTAGGGGGCCTGTGCAGCGCAATGCGCTGCATTCATTAGGGTACCTGGTGATCAAACTTTTCTCCATGGTAATGAACAGAGTTACTTTGAAAAAAAAAAAAAAATTCACTATAGTGAAGATCAGATAGAACATTATTGGTGTTTCATCGATCGATCTTCATTACCAATTCTCCAACTTCCCAATGTGATAGTGTTGAGATGTGATGCTCGTTCTTTCAGGTCTAAATTAGCTCAGGTTACGTCTTTTTCCAATATGTCTTAGGGCCTTTGTCTAAACCCTCCTATAAAATTTAGAATAAATTCACAGATGTTGGATCCACATGGTTCATCAAACATAAAACGTAAATGACAACTGAATAAAAATCAACATTTCATTACTCTCCGGTCCTGTGTGAGTTATGCAGCACTCACTGCGGCTGTTTTTGTAGTACTACTGCATGAGGTAGTCAATGACATAGTGAATGAGTCCACATTACTATTTATGCCTAAATCCTCTTTAACTTTAAAATCACAAAATTAACGAATCTACATCTTTGTTTGTGTGGTCCATTTAGTTTTTAGTGGCATTTTTATTTTGGTTCAAATTTCTCTTTATAAAAACCATTATTGTAAAAAGCTTGTTTTCTATGCTAGAGTTAAAAAACTTTTAAATGTTGTCTCTTATACACAGTTTTTTTTTTTTTTTTTTTTTTTTTTTATGTGTAGCGTTCTATGAAAAATACATTATGTCAACTGATAACGTGATACACTTACAACGAACTATCCCTTTTCCTTATAGTTTATAGCAGTTTGAAAACCCATGCACACAAATTTAGTGATCTATTTTAATATTTGTTACCTTTCATTATTGTTTCAATACCAGACGGACGACCAAAAGACCCATGTCAAAAGTTGCAATTTCCAAAATTGTTTTCGTAAACAAAAATGATTTTTTAGGGTTACGTTACAAAACTTATTTTTGTGCCCAAATACGCGTTAATAAAACCTTCAAGCAACATCTACCAGCTAAATTTTGATATAAGGTTAAAAGCTCAGATTAGACACTCCTCGTATAAAAGTATGAAATTATGTTGATATTTCAGTTCCAGTTCAAGTTGCTTCTATTCAGCTTTTAACATATGTGTTTGTTTGTTTAACTATCAACAGCTGTTTTATTTTGCAATTCAATATAAAATTTTCTCCATGTTAATCTTATGAACAAAATATGAACTTTGAGGGCTTCCCGTGAGCTTCAGAATTAAAATATCAAAAATCTAAAACCTTATTGCAAAACTACGAATTGAGACCATTCTTTTGACACCTCAAACTTAAATATTGGTCCAGAAATAAGGGAGGAGTAGTGTTAACAAAAAAAGGGCATCACGTATTATATATATAGATTTAGTCTATATAGCGTACTGCAATCAACTTCGATACGTACTGTACTTCCATTACAAGTCTGAGCGAACAGTAAGATACTGAATAAAAAAAATACCCCCGTCGCAGCAGACCTGCGTACTCAGCGAATTTCCAATGGAATTTTGGTATATTTTCTATTTCCCAATAAAATCCATGGGGATGAGAGTTGTAGGTTTGCCGAGATAATATGGGTTTAGTTGGTAAATATAAGTTAAATCCTACCTAGTGATTGTACATACCGAATTTTATAAGAATCACCAAAAATGGGCTTAATGGGGCTTTAATAACCCGGCTTAATGGGGTTTTAAACATCATTAAGGTTATGGTGTTCTGTTTATTTTCCCCATAAACCCCATGGGGTGAGTATGTAGGTTTGCCGCCATATGGGTTTTGTAAACAAGTATAAGTTAAACCATATCTAGATAATGTACATACCAAATTTGATTAAGTTATGTCAATAAATAAGCAAGATATACGTTTTTTTTTATTTCCCATAAGAATAACATGGAAAACACATTTTTGGATTTTCCCCGTAACCAGTTATGCTAAGATAAAAATTCAAAATACCAAATTGTTTGTTTTTTTAAGCTCTTTTAAATGGTTTCAGTTAAAATTATTGAATTTTAAAAATAAAGGTCGAAAAATGCCAAAAACCCATTTTTAACCCTTTTGAAACCCCATAAAACCCCGTTCCAATGGTCCGATCATTCTGGTTCGCGAACTCAACCTAGTAGATGCTGGCTTACATCCCTGTACCAAATTTCATCAAAATCGGAGGTTCCGTTCAAAAGTTATCGTGTTCACGGACACATAGATATATATATATATATATATATATATATATATATATATATATATATAGATATATATATAGATATAGATATATATATATATATATGTACATATATATCAATTTGAACGAACGGTGTTTTTGGCTTCTAGGGACCTCAAAACGAAAAAGTATCATGGTCCCGGGCTTAGGTCTTACCGTGACTACTAAAGTAATAGCGTATTCCCTATAGGGAAATTCGCTAAAAGCCACAAGATAATATATATAATTATGTAATCGCAGAGGTGTCCCTACATCGATACAAACGGCAGCTCCCATGAAAACGACGGTAATAGCTTATTTCTAAAGGAAATTCGCTAATATCTCGGTAACCAGTGGACGTAGAGCAATAATTAAACATACCAAATTGTTTGTTTTTTCGAGCTGAATCTAATGGTGTACACTGAAAGGTAATCAAATAAAAATATCTATGTGAAAAGTGGAAAAAACCCACTTTTGAGGGGTAAAATCCCCCACTTTCCCTACTGAAGTTGGGCCGATCTTACTGGTTAACAAACTCATCCAAGAGAATCTAACTTTACATGCCTGTACCAAATTTCATGATGATCAGACGATTTTTGCACTAGTTATCGTGTTCACAAGCACTCAAAATTGAAAATTCTATTTCCCATATAAGCCCATGTTAAATTTTTTAGTAAATCGTTATTTGAGCAGTTTTAAATGTGTTACCGACAAATAATCAGTACGTATCCAGAAAGTACACATAAAAAGCCACAAGATAATATATATAATTATGTAATCGCAGAGGTGTCCCTACATCGATACAAACGGCAGCTCCCATGAAAACGACGGTAATAGCTTATTTTTAAAGGAAATTTGCTAATATCTCGGTAACCAGTGGACGTAGAACAATAATTAAACATACCAAATTGTTTGTTTTTTCGAGCTGAATCTAATGGTGTACACTAAAAGGTAATCAAATAAAAATATCTATGTGAAAAGTGGAAAAAACCCACTTTTGAGGGGTAAAATCCCCCACTTTCCCTACTGAAGTTGGGCCGATCTTACTGGTTAACAAACTCATCCAAGAGAATCTAACTTTACATGCCTGTACCAAATTTCATGATGATCAGACGATTTTTGCACTAGTTATCGTGTTCACAAGCACTCAAAATTGAAAATTCTATTTCCCATATAAGCCCATGTTAAATTTTTTAGTAAATCGTTATTTGAGCAGTTTTAAATGTGTTACCGACAAATAATCAGTACGTATCCAGAAAGTACACATAAAAAGCCACAAGATAATATATATATTTATGTAATCGCAGAGGTGTCCCTACATCGATACAAACGGCAGCTCCCATGAAAACGACGGTAATAGCTTATTTCTAAAGGAAATTCGCTAATATCTCGGTAACCAGTGGACGTAGAGCAATAATTAAACATACCAAATTGTTTGTTTTCTCGAGCTGAATCTAATGGTGTACACTAAAAGGTAATCAAATAAAAATATCTATGTGAAAAGTGGAAAAAACCCACTTTTGAGGGGTAAAATCCCCCACTTTCCCTACTGAAGTTGGGCCGATCTTACTGGTTAACGAACTCATCCAAGAGAATCTAACTTTACATGCCTGTACCAAATTTCATGATGATCAGACGATTTTTGCACTAGTTATCGTGTTCACAAGCACTCAAAATTGAAAATTCTATTTCCCATATAAGCCCATGTTAAATTTTTTAGTAAATCGTTATTTGAGCAGTTTTAAATGTGTTACCGACAAATAATCACTACATATCCAGAAAGTACACATAAAAAGCCACAAGATAATATATATAATTATGTAATCGCAGAGGTGTCCCTACATCGATACAAACGGCAGCTCCCATGAAAACGACGGTAATAGCTTATTTCTAAAGGAAATTCGCTAAAACTAAATATTGTTATAAATTTACAGTAGATAAATTGCATTGTGAACAACTGTGTTACACTTCTGGAGTATATGGAAAACTAAACATATCCCTCCAATACAACTCACCGCCAGTTGACAGGCAATGCGATGCAGGTTCACTATCGTTATCGCTCCAACATCAACCATCAAACCACGGAGCGGTCGGCCTTGTTGTTCCAGTTGTGCCCATTGTATGTAAACCTTGCACATTTATATGTACGACCTCGCCTCTACGACATTATATGATATTGCTATTCATCGGCGTCCCCTTCCCCCACTTCCACTATCGTAAAACCGCTTATGTCTTATTTGCTTAGTTTTTCAAATAGATTGATCTCTGTTTATTCTACTATATCATTTAATGTTAATGTTTAGGTATAATGCTTTGAATTTTTCAAAAAATTTTAGTATTTTGCTTGTCTTCAGTATTTTGACTTGAGAAAAAAATATACTATTACTTGCCAATTATTTTTATTATCTATGACGTAACGTTGAACACTTTCTTGAGCTCCGTTTATTATTTCACAAAGTGGATAGGAAGTAGTTTATTTTCCCTGAAATCGTTTTTATTTTCTTAACGACCAGCGTGCATAGAAATCAAAACACTCTACAAAATCACTTGACAAATCTTTTGTACTCTTACCTCACGTTTTTGCTCGTGCAACGAAGTATGTTCTTCATCGGTTATGTAATACAAGCAGAGTAAAGTCGTCAATAGATTTCACACAATAAACTCTGGTGTTTCTCAGACAGCGTTATTTTATTTATCTTCTGCTGAGGTTGTCACACGAGCCATGTGATAGACCGATAATCACTGTTGTCACAATGTGGTGATCTGTAGGCGACTGACGTAACGCCATTATCGTCCTGACCGGTTGTCTTTCTTCAACATCCCAGTCTTCTCAGAATGTTCATAATCCGCAACCAATAGTAATCACATGATGGCTTTTCCTATGAATCGCCAATCAATAGTCTGTGTGCATTTACGCTGACTAAAGACTAGATGTAGAACACAGGTCACTGCATTCATACATTTCTATTGTCTCAATCCCAGTATAGCACGAAACGCTTGCTAGTCGAATTTCGTCACTGTCTCCGCCACTCGATCTTCGTCGCCGGACAAAGCCAGATTCAGATTTCGACTCCGTATCCATGTAGAGTCGAGTTCTGCGTAGCACTGATCTCTCGGCGTCAGCGCCGTCTGCAAAAATCTGATTCTGAGACTCTGGAATTGTTGTATCAGCGTTTTTGTTATGGGTTACAGTGATGAGATCATGGTTTGGTTAATTCGACGACCAAATCCTACTAGGGTAAGATTTAGATCTTTTGTAGGCCTAACTTTAATTTTACTGCAAGCACGTAACAAGCTGATTGCAAATGACTTCCAATTTTCATTTAAAAAGCAGAATAGTTAAAGTATCTATTTTTCATAAAGGATAGTTGATTTTTGATCTTAATCAATTATTATGGTTTGGAAATAGCAATGAGTTATAACTTACAATAATACATTTTTAAATCATCCATTATGACCTTGTACGGTAAAACGTTTTGCCTAAAACCTACTGGACTATCAAGTAAAATAGTTTCATTTTGATAAACTCCCTCCCCCTTTTTTGTCACTTTAAAGTTATTGGCCTTCATAACATTCACATAGGATGGTAAACCTTAACTGATAAACTGAAATAATGTGGACCTTTGCTAGGCTTTATATCCGTGTGTATCCACATATTTTCATTGCGACACATAATTTAGGCCTACTGAAGGAAGCCCTTATCCTGTCTTGGTTGATTTTGAACGGCACAATTACGCGAACCCGTTTCAAGTTCCTCCCCGCTTATCGGTGCTTCCATCGCGAGATGATGCACCAAGAACGATCCTCGACTTCCAGGATGCCTCGACCATTGATTGTACCAGAACGTCCGCACCTCCGCTCATCACGCACCGGTCGTCTCCCGGTGTTCCCACGGGAGCCGCTCCCAGTGTCCCGCGGGAGATGGTCCTCTAGCACGCGTGACCCGAGCTGCGTGGAGGCACGCGTGACGGTCGCGGCTCCCAGGGTGCCTCGGCTCCCGTCACGTGCGACCGTCGCACGCGCTCCGCTCCACATTGTCCGCCCGCGTGGGAAATCCATTGTCGTCCGCGGGGGATTGATAAGAAACTCGCTTTCGATAAATTGCTGTAGAGCAAATTTGCTCGGCTCTGGGAGAGATTGTTTATACATTTTGCAGAAAAAATTGTAAATTGTGGCCTTATATTTTAGACTTTATATTTTATCTTTTTGAATGTTATTTAGATACATGAATGTAAATGAAACACGAATGTTTCGTTTTGTGTCGGGAAAAGGTTTACTCTTTTGTTAATTTCAACTACTATTTAGGATAGGTTTGTATTACAGTAGGCCTACTGTACTTAGTTCCTAAACATTTTTTTAGTGGCGTTCCAATCGAGAAGTTATTCTACCTTAGCGTGGAGACATGAGTCTCGAGAAGAGGGATTTTGTTTTTTCCAGCTGATAATGGTCAAATCCAAAGTGTTATAAATTAATTTGGATTACACATGCAGTAACGGTTAAGGCCTATGCGCGCAATTTTAAATCTATAGATGTTCCCGAGTTAATTCAAAATAGACATGATCGTGCGTTGACGAGTAAAATAGATTTAAGATTATTCAATTACGTCATCCTTTCAACTTACCCCACACAAGTCGTTTATATGAAATTTAGCACATGTGAAAAAGTTCAGACACATTTCAACAAAAGTCTGACTTCCGGTCATAAGTATAGCAAAAATAAAAAAGAAATCAGAAATCAGAAATCAGAAATCAGAAATTCTTTATTGCCGTGGATACAATGGTTGTACATGGCATGAGTCAATTACAGAAAAACAACTTAAAAATACATTCTAATAACAAACAAACAATTAACTAATTAATGATAATAATACAATCAAAATATTTACAATTGTTTATCTGGAATCATTGTTTATATAGTCCAAGACACTATAGAATTCCTTTTGAACCAAGAACTTTCTCAAACCATGCCTAAATTTTTGTTTGTCGGCTTCAGCTTTTAACATAGGAGGAAGGGATCGGAACAAACGAAGGCAGGTGGAGTAGGATTGATTCTGATGGAATGTGGTCCTGGATTTGGGATATGAAAGGTTACTATTGTTTCTTAGGTTGTAATTGTGGAGAGGAAGGTCTCTGGCTTCGAATAGGTATAAATTCGTCTTTAGAAAAGTCAACGATTCTAAAATGAAAATGGAGGGAAATGTTAAAATATCATTACTTCTAAATACTGATCTGCAGGACTGTCGATGATTGAGACCAAAAATAATTCGAATGGCTCTCTTTTGAATCTTGAACAGTGTTTTTGTCCTGAAATTTTCACCTCCCCATATTGGGACACAGTAGGTTAAATTGGGGTAGAAACAACCATAATAGGTAGCGAGAAGAAGACGTTTGTTGTTAAAATGTGAAAGTCTACGGAGTAAAAATATGCTACTACTTAATTTTTTACAAATTTGATCAATATGAGATGAAAAATTCAAGTTGTTATCCAAAACTACTCCAAGATATGTGACGCTTAACTGAGGACTAAGCTCAGATTCAGAAAGCAATAGAGAAAGTGGTTCAGAAGTATTGGAAGGACACTCCCTCAAGCAGAAGTCGAGTAATGAGGTTTTTTGTGTATTTACATGAAGGTGGTTTTCAGTTAGCCATTGAAGAACAGAGTTACTCTGGACAAAAGTGTCAATCTCCAGTTGAGATCGCTTGGGACTAGAAACCACCAGTGAGGTGTCATCAGCAAACAAATATAATTTAGAGAATGGAATGGATAAAGGTAGATCATTTATAAACAAGAGAAACAATGCAGGCCCAAGCACAGACCCTTGCGGCACACCTGATTTTACAATTTGCTCATCGGAGGTATGTTTTCTTAAGTAACCTTTTGAGTCAAGGTAAGGAACTTCAACTACTTGACTTCGCTGGTTGAGGTAGGAAGATATCCATCTAAGTGGCACACCTCTGATACCAAGTCGTTCCAGCTTGGTCAAAAGAAGCGAGTGATCAACTACATCAAAGGCCTTTGTGAGGTCCAAAAATAACCCAGAGACTTGGCGTTTCTCGTCCAATGAATTGCAAATCTCGGTTACCAGGTTATATACAGCATTCAATGTAGATAATCCAGATCTAAATCCAAACTGGTTGTTGTGTAGGAGATTGTTTCTTTCTATAAATCCATTTAGTCTCTTTAAAAATAGTTTCTCAAGTACCTTGGAAAAAGATGATAAGATTGCAATTGGCCTATAATTATTACAGTCATGTTTGCTGCCTTTCTTTTTAAATATAGGTTTCACCGTAGAAAGTTTTAATACAGATGGAAATTTCCCAGCCTCAAACGAAGTGTTTGTAAGGTGTACTATTGGACCAGCAAGTTCATTGGCACAATCCTTTAACAGTCTGGAGGATACTTCGTCCTTTCCAGAAGAAAACCCAGATTTGAGAGAGTTAAGCACTTCTACAACCTCTTTGTAATCGGTAGGAGCAAGAAATATAGAATGCTGCACATTCTCTGAGTATGAGATCAAGTTTGGTTTTGGTGAATTGTAATTGTTTCCAAGTGAGTCAGAAATGTTGGCAAAGAAGGAGTTAAATGAGTTGGCCACTAGCTTTGGAGAATCAACAAGTTTATCTTCAGGATCAAGGACTGACAGATTAGTGGACGTCTTGTGTGTTTTTGTAGGTCGGAGATCGTTGACTAAACTCCAGACAGTTTTTTGGATGTTGGTGGAGTTTTGAATTTTACCAATAACTAATTCAGCTTTTTTTGAATCTATCAGGTGTTTGTACCTCTTTTTTATTTTAATGTAAGATTTCTTTAAATGGTGGGTAGAGTCAAGATCTTTTGATAATGAGTACATGAATAGCAATTTTTCTCTAACTTGCTTGAGGTTTTCGTCAAGATGGATTTTTGTGAGAGGTTTTTTCTCGTTAATCTTAAATCGTTTCAAAGGAAAAGAAAGTTCCAGATAATATGCAATTGTTGACAAGAAGGAATTAAATTTGGTGTCGATACAGCTTGCCTCAAACAAATCTCGCCAATTTTCTTTGCTCAAAAAATATTTAAATGTAAGGGTATTCACTTCATTAAACCTCCTTCCAATTCTAAATTTGGGCTTTGGTGCTTTTGGCATATTATCTATCAGCTCTCCAAGTTGAGCATGATGGTCCGACAGTGCGGTTATGAGGACTGAAGATGAAAAAAGGTCATGAGGTATGTCAGTAAATATATTATCAATAGTAGATCGTGAACCTTGAAACTCTCTGGTAAATGAAGTAATTGTATCTCTCAGTCCAAAGGAAGACATTAGATTTATTAACAATTTTGCCGAGCGTGTGCCTTTCTTAGAGAGATCAACGTTGAAGTCTCCTGCAACTATATATGTGTAGTTCTTTCTGTCAATGGACTCAATACATGCACGAATACAGTCTAGAAATTCTAGGAGATTTTTAAATCCATTACTAGGTGGCCTGTAGACACAGATAAATATAATATTGGAAAGTGATGATACTACTTTAATTGCAGCAAGTTCACAAATGCCTTCGACACAGAAAGCAGATACATCTATCTCACTCCATAATATGTCGTCTGAAGTTAATATACATACACCACCTTTATCGGATTCCGAACGGCAGTACTTGGCTGCTATTGTGTATCCTGGCATACTGAATGCATCTAACTCAGCTTGACGAAGAAAATGTTCTGATAAACAAAGAATACTTGGCGAGTACAAATCCAAAAGTATCTCAACGTGGTTTGCTTTGGATAGCAAACCCTGTATGTTTTGATGGATTATTCTCAGTTTATGTGAATTATTTGCTACTTGTGTTGAGTTTGCTAAATTCCTATTGACTCCGGAGGAACAGACTCTAAAAAATTGTCATGCTGCAAAACAGGGTCCACAATGGTGTCCGTGCTTGGGTGGGAGTGTAAATTATTTACTGATAATGGGTCTTGGTGAGGATCATCGACAAGTGAAACATGCTGAAGGCCAGAGACGAGGACAGGAATAGGGTAACTCTCATTGATGGATATAGGTGATGAGAACTGTATTAAATTGATAATGTTGTTGCTTATTATTCTCTTTCCAAGCATGTTCAGATGGAGACCAAAACCTGTGTAAAATTTTGATTTGAAAACAGAATTGAGGGATACAAAATAGGCATGGTTGTGAGAAGATACAATGTCATAGATGAGACGGTTCATTTGCAAAATGTAAGTATTCTTGGGTTTATGGTCAAACCTATATGGAATACCAATAACAATCAAGTTGGTGTGTTTTGTTTGGTCTAGCAACTCTTTAAGGGAGTTCAAGAGTTCGGATTCACAGTGTCCACGATCGACATCATTAGTTCCACCATACACTATCAAATAGTCATTTTTATCGAAACCTTTAACAGCATTTTCTACATTTAATACCACTTGAGAAAACATAGCATTCGGTTTTACAAAACTTAAAACATTAAATGTATCACCACATTTGTCAAGCAGTAAAGAACTATAGTAGGATTCACGAAAATAGTCCGATGAGAGTCAATACATTGTTGCCAAATTTATTCTGAAACACATCTTTATACTGTATTTCACATGGTAAACATAACCACATATGACAACATTGCAGGGCGAGAGGGGGTGAGGGGGGACACAGCTGTTAAAATTTCCATCGGACTATTTTCGTGCATCTTACTATAAGATGTCGACCGTGACTGTCGGACAACACAGTTATTTTCCTTTTCAAAGGGGTATGACTAGAGAAGTTAGATTGTACAGTGTTGATTGTATTGATTTGTACACTATAATCAGGAGACACTCTAGAGCTAGGCACAATTGATTCAATATTTACATGGTGTCCTGTTCTTACATCTTTGGAAGTTTGAGTAGATCCAGAGATCTTTACTGTGCTTCCGACCCCTATCATAGGAAGGCCCTTACTAGCGCCATTTGTTTTCTTAGATTTTCTAGGTTTCAAACTATGCTTATCAACTTGCTTTATATTACCTGTTTTAATTTGGGGTTTATTTTGGAAACCCTTCACAGCAGTGCATTGCTTGTGAGAAGTGACACATGAAAGCTCATGAGGTGTTTCCTCGTCATTAACAACGGATAAAATCTCAAACCTATTCCTAGACAAAATACAAGGGGCTACACAAGAACCAGACTTAGAGTAAGATTTATTGCCAACTGTTTTCCACGCTTTATCATAGTGTTTCTTTGGTTTTGAGGTATGGCTTGAATTATCAGGTGGAGTTATGGAACAGGGAGATTCAGCGGTGCTTTTGGGTGCATTATTGGTAGTGCAACTATTAAACCAGGTCAGAAACGAGGAGGAATCTTTATTCTTTATGCAAAAATAATAAAGAATGTGTTTGGCATGAACAAGGACATTTAAACCACATTCATATGGGTTTGTCTGCTGAATACAATCCATTTCAATAACATTGTTTCTGGAGATATTAAGCTTACTAGCTAACAGTACAGCTGATTCATAATTTATACCTGAGAGAGAATCAAAATGATAAGCTTGATTGGACTCTAACTCACAAAACAATAGGCTCCAATGCGAGCCACTGTCATCCTTATCTAGTACCATGCTGTTACTAACACAGAAAAACATAAATTTACAATTGTCCAAGGATTCCAAGTTTAAAATACTAGCAGCGGAGACGTCAACACTCAGCTTTAGCACCTGAGTGGCGTTTGGCCCCAGCATGGCAATGCTGTGGAGTTGACCCAAGGGAACATATTCAGCCATGGATTCAAAGTAGGAGTTTAACACTTTATCACAAAGCCACTTATCCGGGCTCCATGCACGACCCTCAAGTTTAACCAAATTATCAGACAAGATATCAATTTTTAATTTCAGTGAGCTATTGGAATCAGACACAGCTTTAATCTTAGTTGTAAGACAGTTATTTTCACATTTTGTTTCACTAAGTAACTTACTTACACTGTTATTTTCAGCTAACAGATCGTCATACATTTTATTTTTGTCATTTAACTTAATTTCTAGACATTTGATTTTTTCCTCTAAAGCTCGTTTTTCTTCTTCTACGGCATCTTGGACAAGAAAAGAATTGTTAATTTCTTTTTTCCTAAGTTCCTTTTCTAATTCGAGCTTAGAAGTAAGATGGAGAATTTCATCCTTTGAAGTGTTTATCAAGTCATTAGATGACTGATTCACGTTCTTAATACATTCCACTGTTTCAATTAAGGCAGTTATTTTAGAAATAAGATTTTCAAGATCGATATCTGAATTTAGCTCAATTAACCTGTTTATTTCCGAGGATAAATCCTCAATTGCGTCCTCAACATCATGTTGTTGAGTTGTAAAAATAGCAACCTTATCCATAGTTTAACTTTAATGCCTAAGAAACAAGGAGTACAGAATAAAAAAAAAAACATGTGACATACAATGCGCATAAATAATACAACAATGTCAATCCTAGTGTCCGAAGGGATTATTTTAGTGCCCGCAGAAAGAAGGTCAAGCAGAGGGACAGCAAAGCGTGTATGTGGTATTAGTCCAGTTGAAGGCGCAGTGGAAATCCAGCCGTAGGTGGTGAGCAAGCAGCAGCTCCCTACAGGTCAGGGTAATTTGCGTCCGCCGTGGCGCCGGCGCGTCGTAAGGCAAACCTGGCCCGTCGCTAAGCAACCGCTGACGCTCTGACCCCTCGCCAGTGATGACCAACGGTTTTCATGTTTGAAAGGCCTCGTGTTTGCTACTTGGTGAAGGTTAAACTTACCACATATTATTACTCACAGTCCGAAATTTGACGTGGAATGTGTTGGTCCATGCACTATAATGAACTGAATGTATATACACTTGGCTCTTATAAAAACATCACTATAAAATCAATAAATTGAACACATTTGTAGAGCTATAAATCCACCGTCTAAACACGGCAAACAGTGTTGCCAACCTCAAAAGGCTCACATAGACTGAAAAATTAAAACGTAATAAGCCGTAACAATCGGGGCCGAAACACGACCTCTAAACCATCAACCGTAAACGGCAACACGCAACAACACAACCATCCCTCATTAGCCCGTCGTTAAACCTCAACCCGCCATCAAGCGCGCATACGGCGTCGTAAAGCGCGCCGGGAATTTATTGCTAATTATTGTCGTAATAGATTAAACTCTATTAATAAAGTGGGGTTGTAAACGTGTAACACGACGGCCGGACCGACAAAGACGTTTACGGTGGCGCGTTTGCGCCGTTTACTCCGGTCTAATTGGAGTGTAATGAGAGCGAGTGGTGAGGCAAGGTCTGTAGATTCGGTCGGTATGCTGCAACGCTGCGAGGGAGCGTGTACCAAGGCCTGTGATGTTTTTGTTACTAGGCTTTGGCGTGCAGAACGGTTCGTTTATATTGATGATAAGCTTATATTTTGAAGTCGGGTACCGGGATATTAATAAATTATCATCATCTGGGCCAAAGCGATTTGTATGTGCAAATTAGTGAAGATCTGGATAGAACTGTAGCCATAATATCCTTTATGCTATTAATAGTATTTGTTCATCAACAACTTCTTTATCCATCGTGGAAGTATTTCATTTATGACAACTTAAAGACAAAATGTTCTAAGGTGAGGGCTAAATCGTCATTTTATATCAACAGTTTTAAATACGAGTATAATACTGTACGCACTCAGCGCTTCCTTCAACAGTTTACTTGCTATGTCAGTATTAAAAATATAGTACAGTTCAGCATTATACAGGGTGTCCAGCTTCCACCTTTACAAACTTTTTCAGGTTATTAAGCATGCAATAACAAACAGAAAAATCATATAAACATATGTCCGGAAATGCTTCGTTAAGCCGCTAGCCGCCATTTTGTTTTTTACACTTAAGAATTTTTATTTCCGTAACGGGTTGTTGTATGAAGTTCATATTTGGCATGTATCTTAATCACATCAATGCTCATTTTTAGAAAAAATATTATTTTTTTCCGATCTATATTTTCAAAATGGCGGCCATTTTAAGTTTTTAAACTCAAATATCTCAAAAACAGTAAATTTTATAAAAATTTTACTAGACACAAAAAAGTTGACAAATTAAATTATCTAAACATTGATACCAAGTTTGTGAGGATCCGACAACAAATAACGGAGTTATTGAGATTTTTCTCTTAAAATAACCTAAATTTGCATTAATCATAGTGCAAAATCAGTGTTTTTCTACAGGAAAACCACCTTAACTCAGTTATTTGTTGCCGGATCCTTACAAATTTGGTATCACTGTTTAGATAATTTAATTTGTCAACTTTTTTGTGTCTAGTAAAATTTTTATAAAATTTACGGTTTTTGAGATATTTGAGTTTAAAAACTTAAAATGGCCGCCATTTTGAAAATATAGATCGGAAAAAAATAATATTTTTTCTAAAAATGCGCATTGGTGTGATTAAGGTACATGCCAAATATGAACTCCATACAACAATCCGTTGCGGAAATAAAATTTCTTAAGTGTAAAAAACAAAATGGCGGCTAGCGGCTTAACGAAGCATTTCCGGACATATGTTTATATGATTTTTCTGTTTGTTTTGGCATGCTTAATAACATGGAAAAGTTTGTAAAGGTGGAAGCTGGACACTCTGTATAATAAATCAGAATAGATTTACCGTTGGACTAATGTTGACCTCGTTTGGAATGAGAAACAGCATTGCTTTTTAACTTACAGTATGTCGATCTGTTCGTCTGAGTTTAACATAAGTTTTAACGATTATTCACATCACAATCTTTGTTATGCCTGGATTTTGGAAACTAAAGTTTTTACACCATTTTACCACGGCAATATAGGGCAATCTTTGGCCATGTGTTGCACTCCCAAATAGATCTGGATGACTCGCGGATAAACACTAGTGACACGGATACCACGGATGGCCACTCCACAACTCCATCGCTCGGCTACTCCACTTTCTCCAGCGATACTCCCGTCGTCCGGCCGACACCTGCGACGGGACGGTCAGCTCGGTCACGACGGCACGACACGACGGAGCGGCGGCGGAGTGACGGGGAAATCGATACCGGGGTAACGGATGGGCTCCTGCTGACGATGATACGGTAGAAGTGGGATAACCCGGCGAAGTTTTGTGGCGGAACTTGGTAGTCGAAGGGTTCGCGCAAGTACTACAGTACAAAGATAATTTCTATATAAAGTTCAGTGATCAGGCCATCTACACGAAGAAGGTCTTAGCCCAGTTGTCGCTTGTCTTTGGGAAATTTGAGACTTCTCATTTATGGCTCCAATCGGCATGAACGGTAACATTGTAGGAGCCATTGCTTTGTCCTGATTTCAAAAGTTTTTATGGATATAATGGCTGCTACACTCTAATTAAGTGATGTAGTTGGATTTTTCATGAACATTAGCTTTTACATCACATCACAATATCATATAACCATCGTCAGACTCAGAAATCAGACTCCAGAATCTATACATCAGAACCCAACTAAATTGTATTTGCATCTTCCTCCAACTTCGAGTACAGGGCGCCGCCGCTTTACTTTCATTGACATCTCTTGCGTTATTGTTATGGACACTGGTTTAATGAAACCAGGAAACCAGGTACTTAAACTGATGTTGTTGAGATCAAGAGTTTGCAACAAGTAATTCACTTGCTACTCTCTTGTAGGAGTATAAAGATAACTGTGAACGTAAGCCAACTACCTCATCTCAGAAATGGGCGAACGGCGTAGAAGAAACGCTTATCTCGAAGGCGAATGAGTGGAGCAAACGAGCTTCCATAACATTACACTATCATTAAAATTTGAATGTGCGCTTAGATTGGTGAAGCAGGCTATTCATGTAGTAAAACATAAATTTACAATTGTGAACCATTTCCAGGCAATCCGGATGCCAAGTTGGATTCCCAACTTTATTACTTTGTAATTGAAGTGTGTTACAGTAGACTCCCTCCTTAACCGGCCACCTCGGGACCAAGCCGCGGCCGGATAATGAATTGGCCGGTTAAACCGATGTTCATTTTAAAACGCCAACCTACAATTTTATAAGGCCTAAATATAATTATCACTTAAAAAAAAACTTTTTTATCACACTGTACGGGAAACAGCTATATTCATCACCAGCTGAGAGTGTAGAAAAACCGTTTTCCCTCTCTAGAGAGGGAAAATCAGCTGTTGATTTTCCCACACTAGTATAGTTATTTGTGCTTCTAGGGACTAAAGTACAATGTTTTCTCCCTGAAGGGAAAGTGTTGTCGCCCGAAGGCGAAGCCGAGGGCGACAATTTCCCTGAGGGAGAAAAGTACTTTAGTCCCTTGATGCACACAACATTTTTCCTCCACCTACACGAATAAAATTTAGGCCTAATAGGCCTACCGTAGATAATTTAACTTTACCTTCATATGATCTCTTGCTCCATCAAGCTGGATCTGTCACATCAACATAAAAAACACACAAGGTAGGCCATATCAATTTTGAAGAATACGAAAAAACCAAAATAGAATTTAAGCCTAGTCAAAAGTTTTACACTTATGTTTTGGACTTCTTAGGTTAATAGCCTACCCAAGCGAAATGTAAACAAACACGTACACTGCCACGGCCATCTCTAGTACTAGAGATGCTGCTCACCCACTGCTGACAGAATAGTCAGCAGTGGGTGAGCAGCAGCTACAGCTGCTCTTAGTCAACAATGAGTAACGAAACAAATACAAGCAACAGCTGACTGTGGCTCATGTTCTTTTTAATCTCTCTTTTAATGTTATTCTTATGTAACTAACTTTAGTCCCGTGGTACGAAAAAACTCGAGTTTTCCCTAGGTAGAAAGATTAAGTATTCAAGTCACATGGGATAGAAATTAGTACTTTACTACTCTATTCCAAGGAGTAAAATACGGCTTTAGATAGTAGGTGGAGGAAAATTAGTTATGATTACTGACACAAGTAGCGCTAGCAGTGCTAAGAGTATATTATCCCCTAAATCAGCTGTTCTCAATAATGTAATCAGCTGTGTGAAACAGAATCACTGTTTTCATTGTACTGCGGAAATCAATTGAGCATCCATAGGTGGTTTCTTAAACTTGCATTATTTAATTAATTACTATTATTAATTATCTACAGTGTGATGAAAAATATCGTTCATAACTCGAGTAGAAAGTGTTATTCCGTGCCTTGATCGAAATTCCGCGCTCGGCTAAAGCCTCGCGCGTAAACTCGATCTCGGCCCGGAAAAGACACTTTCCACTCTTGTTATGAAATATACTATAAATACATAACTGTGTATGATTTATAACTAACATCCGACACCCATAAAATCCACAACAAACCCATACTAATAATAATTCGTTTCTATAATTGTGGTTTACTGGATAGTAGATCCAAACGCATTCACTTCCAGTGGCATTCACTTCCATCCAGGACGTTATATTTTAATTGGTTTGAGAACGTCAATATGAATAATAACGTTGTATTGAATGATACAGTAGATAAGAAAACTACGTTTCCGGCGATACACTGCCGGTTTAAGCGATGTTGAGATACAAAATGGCCGGTTAAAAAGATGTTATTTTGTGTCAGGGTAGGCCGGTTAAAGCGTAGACCAGTTAAAAGGTGGCCGGTTAAGAGGGAGTCTACTGTAAATCCACACCATTGAGCATATAAAACTATTCCACTGCACCTTTTACAGCTTAGTTTCCGACTAGTTGCAATAATACCAACTCCGGCGCGCATGCGGAAAGCAAACATAAATCTACGTTGTGACTTAACGGTGCATGCGCATAACACTTGACCAGTTTACTCGTTTACTACCTGTCTTGGCGCTCGGTGGACATACTTAGTCCGAGGGTGGACACCAACGCCCTGCGCATGCGCCGGAGGCTGCATTTGATTTACACTCCGACTCACTTTCTCTCACGTTTTCAGCGGACAAGTTGGCAGCACCGCCTTGTTTAAACACCGGTCTTGTGCTGGTTCCAATTTTCTCAGTGTGAGGAATAAATTTGCAATTTATACCATCAGTGGCCTGCTTTTACTTCTGGATTGTATGGGTGGTTTGAAAGCCACAACAAAACAATACAAGATGAGGTATGAAATAAAAGTTGTCCTTGTGTAATTAAAGTATTTCATTTAGTCAAGGCGATTATAACACTAACCAATTGCATATTACGACGGACATAAAATTGCAAGTTTGATAGAATGGAAAATTATAATGACAGTCCGCAAAGATGAAGAGTGAAAATCACAGTAAAAACAGTGTTGTATTTAAATTAAATTCGGAGTAGGTAAAATAACGTCAAGACGGTACATTTTATTAATTAACTTTTACCAAATCATCTATGATTTGTTAACTCTAAGGGACGTCTCCAAAGGAAGACTTTAAAGAAAAATTCATCGGCCTATGTCATATTGTACACATATTTTAAGGTTTTTATTTTCTTAATGATATGCCAAAAAGTTACTGAATTTTAATTTTCAAAAAATATGATTTCGATGCGAAATTTGAATGTCTGTTATTTAATAAATCACAATTTTACATTTTTAACATTTTTCAGACGTTTCCAAACTTTTCAGCACTCCTGTATGTAGACACAAGAATTTTTCGTGCTAGACTGAAATTGCTGAAACAAACTGAAACTTGTATTGAAAACTCAGCCGATTAATCGCGAGTTCTAAACAACCGACGATAAGCAAATTAAACAGACTGCGAACTGCGTTCAACGATTTATACCACAACCGTTCCTGTAACTCACTTAGATTTACTCCGGCATGGCGGTACAGGTGGATGTTGGATGAATGGGGAAAGCGGCGACCCCTGCATGAGTTGCTGTTCGCCCTGCAAGGACATTTCAAAGTTAATTGGTTGGGTTGTAAACTAGATTAGATCTACCCCAGTGTACCTGTGCCTCGCCCCGCCCGCTTTCTATTAACCTCAAGATGTATGTTGTAGCCCCTCTCGGAGGCGAGGCTAGCCGGTGGCTACGTAGCATAACTAGTTTTCAATTTATTCTATGATTTATCCAATGTTAGGTTGTTTTGAGAGTGACTGATCTAGCTACTCAATAGACCCAAGAGCAGTCTATTTAGATTTTAAAATGGTAAAAGATAATTTAGTGCAATTAATCATGCAATTATTCTGAGAGTTCCAAAAGCAGTAGCGAGAACTTCTTATACGGTGTATCAGGCATAAACGATATTAAACTTATAGGCAATCGTGGTTAAATATTCTAAGGAAACCCCGTCGTTATCCTGATCAGTTGTAAACGAAAAAGTTACGATCACAAGATTTTTCCCATTTAAGAATATTATTTTTGTTTAACTAAGATAAAGCAAATTGAAAAGTTATTTATCTGATACTATATAAAAGACATCCGCGCTTGCAGTACCATAGCCCCTAAGGGTTCAAAACTTTAAGAACTTACCTTCTGAAAACTCTCGTGTTGGTTTTTATTGCGATTTTTTATTGCGACAATTTCAATCAATAATTACGATAAACTTAGTTTTAAATTCTATAATACAGGACAGTAGTTTGCATTTTCTCGTCATGAACTTACGATGATAAAACAGAATTTCTTACCGTAGAAAAGAGAAATCTGTGACCAATAAGATTACGAACCTCATAACAAGATTACCACCTAATTCTATAATACAGGACAGTAGTTTGCATTTTCTCGTCATGAACTTACGATGATAAAACAGAATTTCTTACTGTAGAAAAGAGAAATCTGCGACCAATAAGATTACGAACCTCAACACGATTACCACCTGTGGAGCCACAACATTGTAACATCCCCGCCAGTGTCAACAAGTCAAGCCTACCACTGTAATTTGGTTCGGTTGCAGCCCGCCAGCCGCGCTGGGATCGTACCATCACCATCCGGTTATTAACGATGTCGGAACGGTAACATTGTAATTATCCGAATTTATACGACCGGATTAGACGGGGGCCGGCCAATGCCCAAGTAGGGAGACGGCGACCGGTCGGTAAATACATACGCTGATTCAATCAGGTAAACGGCCGATAGCGATATATATCTACCGGGTGGCATTTTGATTGGGGCAATTTACGTGTAAGCTGGTTCCGCGGTTCATTTGAATATAGGAAAAATCGCTATGATTAAATGTCGTGTTGTTAATTAGATCGGAGGACTGTAAAACATGTAGGGACATCGTCTTGATGAACTAGTTATGAAAATTGTCAGGAATTTGTTGGCGAACGAGTATTTAATTTTTGTTATATTGGTTATTAATTTAATACACGTCCATAAAATAGTCTTTTTTATATATACAGTGATCGTGGGATATTCATAGGTCTTAGATATTAAAATGGCGACCAGGCCGTTCTTAATATGAGTGAAGGATAATTGTATGAGTGTGTATAATGCATCGTTTAGCTTAGTTGCTCCCCATTTCTAGCAGTTTATTTATAGTTGGGAGATGACTTGTTGGCCAGCCAGAGAAAGAGGGATTGAGGGAAGGTTACCCCCACCTCAGTGATTTCTAGCTCTCCTATTGGTTAATTTTTAAGGCCTTATTTAATGTAAATGCTAATTAACAGCTGATAGTGGTGGGGGTATCTTCCCCTTCACTAGCCAACAAGTCATCTCCCAACTATAGTCAGGATCATATAATAAACAGCGCAATGATTGATGACAACTTGCACTGGATATAGCTTCGGACCTTCAAAAAATTTATCGATTTGGCTAAGTATACAACTGTTGGCGAACCTCATATTGTTAGGACAACAAAGTTTTCTCTTAAACGATCGCTCGCTTTGAAGGCCAATGCGAATTTCTAAAATTGGTTGGTCGAATACACCATTATTGTTAGTAATAACTGAACCATTGTAATTGGCTTTATATTTACAACTGTTCAGTCATAAAACAGAAACTCTGTATAATCTGTCGAACCGACGAGCGAAACCACTGAAATAAATCGAAAACCCATTCGTTGGCGCAACAGAAAAAATACACCAGATAAACACCAGCCGTGAGAACGCAAATAATCAATATTAACTGAGTTTCCAGCCGCGTTTATAACTGTTTATTGGCAATCTGGCGAGTCGTAAAGCTAATTACAGCGTCGGTCTGCACTTGATGGCTCGGAGTGTCGTGGTCGTGGCAGATAAGGTGGACTTTTGGTTTTACTGGGGGTTTAACGAGCGACGCCTCCGCGCGGACATTCCGCTAATTAGGAAGGTGGTTAATTAGCGACCGTCCCACAGGGGGTTCACAGGCACGGCCGCACGGTGGCGACCACGTGATGGTCAATATCAATAACAATGGCGGGCCGAAGACGCTCCCTTGGGGAACACCGCGACGGACGTTGACAACTGTCATATTTTGACGTTACATTGGAGTAAAATACAGTATTGATACCTGTCGAGGTAAAATATGTTAGTTTTTGCTTTTTCGAAGATGTAAGATTCAATTGGCTTGATTAAGTAAGGCGAATTTTGCTGTGAAGGACTCAACGTAATGTAACGGTACCATCAGTGTAGTAAATATGGAAAAGAATTTCCAATGATAATGGGTGTGTAGATTTGCTACCTTCAATGTTCTTAAAGCAATTATAGTCAATGTATTCTATAATAAGTGAAATAATTAACGAAAAGCAAAATTCTGACCTTATGTGAAATATATGTTAATCGCTATAATTTATATGGTTAATTCTTTCAAATGGGCGGAGTGAAAGGTTGTCGTTTCGTGTGTTAAAGATCGGCATGTAAAAAAACATGCTTTATTATAAGACAAGTTACTATTATGTTGATCCTTAAATTAATTTGTTTAAAGACCCTTATATGACAAGATAGGACTATGGAAACACTTTGAATTGCATAGGTAATGGTATCTCTATGTCTCTGATATAACCGCGTAACTCCACAAAAAATGTAACGGTACCAATTTAAGACTTATGTGTTTTGCAGACATATTTTCACAAATGGTAAATTCTTTAATACTTTCAATGGAGTAAATTATTTTGAGGAAGTCATATTTTACAGATGTTTCCACCCCCTCCACCAATAGCGGACCGGCTAATTTTGTCTAGTTGTTTGTTATTTAAACCACATGCGTGTGGTCTTCAGCCAATCATTAGCTGCCGTAGCAAAAACGAGCTTCCGCCATCGGGCGTTTCCTGAGTCGCTCGGTCCCGTCGCCCGTGGACGTCCACGTTGTGTTCCATGGTTTATAGCCCGTAGTTGGGCGAGCGGGCGAGAGGTGGCGCGGCGCGGCGGTAGCGCCGGCAGCGTGTATTTGTCTGTCTGTGGCTCACTAACTCAATATAACCCTGTGATTATCCGGACGGCGGGTTGTGGTTTACTAATACACGGTCGACCGCGGACACTCCCCCTCCCCCTCCCACAGCTGCAGCACATCATAGCGCACCATCGTCCGGGGAGATGTCCGAGGCAAGGCTGAGGAAATGCGACACCGCGGGCACACGAGCAGTACTGAGGGAGCGTGAAGACTTTAATTGTCTGCTAGCATTGAGTATATTGAGAATGATGCGATGCACTAGGCCTATCAACAATCGATCAAACTAATTACAGTAATTCATGTCATTAATTTCGAATTTAGACTCCATGGTGAATAGTGACTCAATCAATCGATCGGAAAGCGATTGGATTTTTGATCGGGACTTACATACATGTATGTTCAAAAATAATTCTAATTATCTTGCACACTTCATGCTTATTTATCACACTTATCACATTTATCATTGCTTATTTTTCCAAATCAAAATTAGCCCGTTTCTTGATCTGCATTCAACCAAACCTTGATTTTTTGAACATTTCTAATTCAAAATAATGTCTTTATAATTTCAATTTTCATCTCTATTGCAACAAATTGACGAGTGTGGATGATTCTAAAGTTTCCATAGGTCATTGTGGTTTTGAATTATCGAAAGCCCTAATTTTTCCTTGACAAATAATCACCTGCAATGAAAGACAATTTACTACTCGTTTTCTGTGGTTCACTTTGGAATCTTTGGCTCAAGACTGTTCAAGGTGATTGGTTTTCTGTACGGTAGTTGGGTTGTTTGTGTGTATACGTCATGTACTCCGAGCCAGAGTGGTAGCCACGAGTCCGACTCCTCCGTGTTGTCTATTCACTCACTATTGAGCATTGACGCACGACCGGCGGGCGCGGGGCGGATGCCGCCAATGAACAGCAAATGAAACGCTTCCTGGGCGCTGGGCCGCCGGGCGCCCTGCCCCGTGTCTCCGCACCCTCGCACAGGCTTATCACCACCGCCGCCGCGCCGCCGCCGGGCTTATCTGTTATCAGCTGCGGCCGGGCGCGCCGGCGCATAGCCCGAGGTGTTAACTAGGCGCGGCGCGATATGTCATCATTACCAGACGGGTTACCTGAGGGTCGTTTCGTCTGTGTCTGGTGGTCTGTGGCTATATATATTGTCGGGAGAAAAACCATCAAATGTGTTGTTACATTGAAAGAGATATTTGATTTTCTTTGCATTGAATCACGATTGTCCCATACAAAAAAATTCTGCGTGAAAAATGCATTTCCTTAAATGCAAACGAAACCGTACATTACACCTAGAGTTTACTTTTGAAGCCATTTACTGTGTTAAGAGCCTGTATTACTATTGTTTACAAAATAACTCGTATCAGTCATAACAAAAGTACATCCCTGTAAATTCCTATTTTTAAAGCATCGAAGCTCTCATAGCTGCACCGCGGATGTGGTTTAATATTAATTTAAATGACGATTTCTGTGCTGCGAATATTGATTTACTGAATGATACCTGGACATGTGTTACAAAAATTGTATTTGAGATGAGATCGTAACAGAATCAACATAATGTAAGGATTAGTTTATTTCTTTGTGATGTAAAGCGTTGACTATCATATATCTTTTTGCGTGACATTTCTGCCGTGCAATGGTTACAGTATCAATTACATCTCATGAATACCCCTGTTCTAGACGTTCCCTCCAACCTCTCAGTCCACCGGACCTCCGCGCTCCTCGCCCGGCAGCGACGCGCTGACCAGTGACCGGTCCGGTCGGGGACGGGGAGTTGCAGGTCCATCTCGGCCTCGCAGCGCCTACGGCCACCAGCGCTAATCGCATAAGCGGCCCCGTTTATTACCACATGCGATCCGGCAGTATAGCTACGACCGGCCGTCGTAAGCGCTTCCGGCGCGCCGGTCAGCAAATTGCACAAATTGCCGACCACCCGACCGATTAGCGAGCGCCTAACCGCTCACTCGCTTATTTCATTAACTTTTTGTTGCGCTTTTCTGAAGCGGGCAAAATCGAAAACGGGTTTCCGGCATAAATTGACGATCGAATGTCTCTCTTGGGGCGAGCTCCAACTGAACTGCAGTGTTCTTGGATGTCTTTCAAAATTCTGCTGGATGGAAAAGAAGATTTTTTTAAATGTTTATTGACCTAATAAATTCGGATTTATCATGCAATGCCTTTGCTTATTTAAATACTCATAAACCCAATTGACATATCAGTTTTCAATCTCATTAGGCCTACATCCATGAATGAGAAGACATCGACACCTCGTCCAATTAGGGTAGTGCAGCATCAGACGTATTCATGTCACTTCGAACTTGTCACTGATGAGGTCTGTGCCAAAACGAGAGTTGAAAAATAGCGGATTTAGCTATATCAAAGTTAACGACGTAATTAGTCGAAAGTATCTGCATGTGGATTTCAAACACGACATAATTGGGGTTGTCAGGTGCAATTTTGATCGAAGGGATTTTGGGATACTGACCGAATTCATCATAGAATCGCGCCCCTCGGGCTTTGGCATTTCCTTTATTATCCTTATTTTTACTAATTACCGTAGTATTTTAATAAGTCATATGACTACTATCACTTAACCATCACTTAACTAGTAGTAAACGTTCAAGTGAACGTACTCCCCATCAAACCAAACGGATATTTCTTGTTCTTTTTTATTACGAATTCCGGTCCTTCGATGCTTACAGCTAGTCAGACGTACTTGTTGACCCCTAGTCATTCATCTCTCCTCCCCATACCACCTAGTGTACCCAGCTTTAACTATAACCCAGCCCTTGTTAGTCCCGTCCAAGACCCACTGTTGTATCCTATTATTGAGCTCAATCGATCTCAATGACTCGGGATTTCTTCTCAGCTTCGTTGTCATCCAGTGTGTAATTGGACCCTTAGATCTTCAACAGAGGTTCTTTTGTGATAGGGATCAAATGAGGGTCAGTAAATTATAGATGGACTTCTTTGATTAAAGATCGAATCGCTGTTGTTAAAGGAGGATGTTTCAATTTTGTGTAGTAAATTAAAGGACTTCTTTATTGTCGACTCACCACTTTGAATTTAAGGGTCTGAAGGCGAATGAAAGTAGAGGGGAAGAACAAAACGAAGAACTAAACTAATACGATCTTGAGTTATGGAAACGGCTTTCTCCAACAAAAATGTTGAGTGTGGATTTTTAAACTTCATAATGTCAGGAAAAATAATACCGAATACTCAACATGAAGCCATCAAACTTCAGAACTCTAATTTGACTTCAAAAAGTAAAATATCTCCTAAATTACAAGTCTAGTGCGTCCCAATGTAAATTTGAGGACCAAATTAGATTGTTCACAGTGGTGTTCCCCGTTACTGTGAAATTGTCAAGTACAGTAATGCCATAAAAATATAAATTGGCTTTTACTGAATCAACAAGTCAAGACAAGTTGTGCACGGAGTATATATGAGGGCGAGGGAGCGAATTATCAAATTGAACACGCAAATTGTTTTGTATCTTCTACAATGTTTTGTTTTGTATCTTGTGGCAATCTAGAGCAGGTATCACCATCTCAGCATGAGAAGCAGATATGCAGGTCATGTTTAGTAGCTTATTAGGCTATAGGGGAATTCTATACGTTGTCTTTTCGCAACCATTAGGCTAAATGTTTTGCAAAAAACGCAGTTTTAACAACCACGGTGTCCAAGTTTCAAATTACTGTAGTAAATTTGGGGAGCGCCCCCAAAAATAATTTGTTTATGAAATTTTACAGGCTTGATTCATTTAAAATGTTGAGATCCTAAAGATGCCTTCCATCACTGTGGCACCAAGACGGAAGGAGACATCTGACAGAGGCGGTGTGTGTACGCGGATAAAGCACAATTTATGAACCGTAGGTGGCCGGAAGAATCAGCGGCGAATCGCGATTGTGACGCAGCGTTACGTCGGTTCTCACGTTCCCCGTCTTGTGTGACGGACCGTTACGTCGCGTCGTCTGCCGCCGCCGCCGTCAGGGGTCGACACTCGTCACACAGGCACAGGCTCAGGCGGCGGAAAAGAGTGTTGAGATGGTCGTGGACCTCGGGCTGGACTCTGTACAATGTCTGCAATCACAGATCTAAAACAGTTTCAAGTTTATCTAATTTGCACTAAAAAATTTCTTTTAGCAAGAAATCTCATATTACGAATGTTATTGTAAGGAGCAATTTCTTCTTAGCCGATTAAAGACCTGGGGAAGAAGTGATAAGGAGTATTTCGGCGGAGAGAGTTCAGAGGTCGCTGTTATCACGTTGTGGTAAATTACTGCGCCCGCTAAATGTCAGGGGAATTTGAAATTCACTAGACGCTCATCGTTGCGTAAAACTTTTACTCTCACTACTTAGTACATGATGGTACTTTCCTTGATGATGTCGCAGATGATGTTAGCTTTGTAACAAGTGATAATCACCACTAATTTTAGTTAAATTAAAAATTTCTATAGACCGTTCTCTTGCCTAACGGTCTAAAAATCTAACGGGTGCAACACAGTGGCTGCTTTTTTTCTGCCGTTTTTTCTTAGCCTGTTAATTGGAGTTGAGGGGGTGGAGGCATTTTTTGTCTACTGAAGGGCCTTTAGATTTAACACGTGGCCGGTCTTCAAAACTCCGCCTCTGCATGAATTGTTTTCAATATGGAAGTAAATTTCTTCATTACATACCCTCGTCAATGTCGCCTTTGTATTGCCAACAGCTAAAGCAACTTTCATAAATAAATTAAAAACATATTGTCATTAAAATTACGAAAAAAATAATCGTAACTGAGGAACTAAGCAATAGGATATAGGGGGAAACTAAAGGAAAATTGGAAGTTGTAACTCATCGTTCATCGCTACAGACTACATGGTCGGAATATGGTGATATTAAGTAATTCACGTGCTCTACTAATAAAACCATCAACACCCCTCGCCTATTTTAGTACATTCTAAGTCAACAAGTCTTCTTTCCTAAGCAACAAGCAACAAAAAGGTTTAAAATTCAAACTGTTGGGTCACATTCTAGAAGTGACATTACAAATGCAAATCGGTCTACAATTTCAGTTTCGGAACGCACTTGACTGCCGCCGTTGTTTTGTCACCTCGACCTCTCTTGACTCTTGACTCGATAATCTGTGTCCACAGCCCCTCGAGGGCGTGGCCCCGCCCCGGGTCTGTGGACGTAGAGGACCGAGGACGACCCTCGAGGGCACTCCAGTGGCTACAGCTGTCGCCGTAGAGGGCGGGACGGAAAACAACGTGGCGAGGACCACCCAGACGCCTAATGAGTGCTGGGCTCTCGACAACAAAACATGTTAAAGTTCTATAAATACTGGACGACATTCTAAAGTGAAATAAAACTGCGGCTTAGCTAAATTTGCAATTTAAACAATATATTAATCATTTACATCAAATTTTTTCTACGTATCGGTAGTTCATTGCTGAAAGTTGGAGGTAAAAAAACATTCCAACACCGTTCTGGAGTTTCGTAATTTTTGGTTTGTAACTTTTTCACATGGTTTGAAGTTTTATTAGTTTCCATGGATTGTTTGTATCAAACAAAGACTGGAATAACTGTATTTAATTACTTATACATTTTATACTGGATTGAATCCTTGCCCTAATTCACATTGTTCCATTTGTAAGTGGGCTTTAAACATTGTTTGCTGACCGGCTCGGTGGAAGTGGGCTGGAAATTTACCCGTGGTGAAATCAAAATTCTAATCTCCCTCAATTCTTCTATTATGATGGTATGCAGAAAACCACTTTGAAATAAGAAGTTAAATAAATTTTCTGTTAAAAGATATAACCTTTTTTCGTACGAATTTTTAAATTAGTACTAAGCTATTAAAAGGTTTTCAACTGTTTGTCAATGAGTGGTCTACCTCGAACAAAAAGTCTTTTCTGCGGAGGCCACCCTCAAGCTCGTGTCGGGAGTGTGACAGTTGACAGAGTGAAAAGGGTCGGATCGGGCAGGAAGAAAATATTTGGGTCCAGGTAGATAAAAAGTCTCCCTTCAAGATTGGCTCAAATATTGATCATACTTTCGGATGAAACGTTTTAAGTTTTTCTGATGAGTTTCAAGGACAGTTTATTCACCTTAGATAAATGTTTGTTTGTAATAGATTGTGAATGCACATTTTTCACCCATGTACTTACGTATTCTTTTTCTTTTTCAGGTGAGTATCATATTTTCAACCAACAAATAATGCAGCTTCGGTTGAGTAAGTTATATACTTTTTTTATCATCAGAGCACCGTTGGATCAACAATCGAGCATTTGACATCCTCATGATCATGATATGAATTATTTAAAGGAAAGGCTGGTGGTCAGCAGTGTCATTTGCTAATTTATAAACGTAATGACAAAAAATCCTTTTAGGTTGAAACTAAACCAGATTTATCCTCCGATGTCCCCCCTTCAGTGAGATGACACGATTTCATCACAAAGCTTCCTCAATTTCACTTGTCCTTGAGCGAATTTCCTTCCAGGTGTACTTGCAGCTGTCGGCCTTCGGCCACGGCAGACAGGTGGCCTTAGGCCTAAATCTCCTACGCCCACTCTGAATCACTTGCGTGCAAAGACCATCTGCTCGTCCGTCCGTCCGTCCGTCTGTCTCTGTCCGCTCCTCGCCAGGATTAGATCTAGATCTGAACCCGACCATCTGCGCTTCCAGCGTGCTAGAGGTGTTAATGAGCGCTCCAAGACATGTGAAATGGAGTCGACACTTAGATTGTTATTCAGTGCCAAACACCGAGTCACCGACATCTCATGAGAGGCATTTTAATGTAAAACTTTACGCTTCGATTTCATGGTCGTGTGTTTTAGGTTAATGGTTAGGTTTTAATGGTGAGTAAAATAGTTTAGTCGAAACACGCCAGACAAGGCAAAAATGCATATGTACGTACTGTACTTACAAAACAACTAATATCTGTTAACACCAAACGTTTTATTTTTTCCCAAAATGTTGAGTAGCTATCCACATTTTTGAGTGCCTTTTCAATTGAAACGTCAAAACAGTTCATATGGTTTCATAAGCACATTAGGCTATTTTGTGAAATAGTCTAATGTGAGCGTTTTCCCATGGAGAATTTGTACGTTAGAATCTTTCTCTAAACTGAAATATTAAAGCCTTTAATAGTAGATTTTAAGTTTTTGGCTTCTAAACTACCTTTTTATTAAAGTAGGCTACGCGAAGCGCTGCATTTGAGAACGCAACTCTTAACTTATTTCTTGACAAATATTTATATTCGAACAATTCGAAGTGTAAAAATTTCTTCTTGGTTCGCAGTTTTGTAGAGCTACTTTGTATTTATTTCTCTTCTGAATGACATAGGAAGATCATTAAGTTCTTTTTGTTGAAAAGATTCACATGGGGACTATTGTCGTTGAATTTCAAACTGAAAATGATTTTGATAGTAAAGCATAGTTTGCCTTACAGAAGCACGAGCTAAAAGATGATAAAAGCGTAATCGAACTACTAAAACGTCAACACAATCCAATTTGACCTACAGAGCTTTCCCCATACTATGTAGCTAGTATTGAGTTGAACAAAAATAGATTTTAATTTTGGATGCACGGAATTTGTCCCAACACTGTAAACTACAATCCAAAATTTCACAAAGTTTTCGTATCAGTATTTCACATCCTGGCAGTAGGACGGACGGTATCAGTAATACGATAGGTCGTGAAATGCCTCCCCGTATCTCCGTCCCGTAACCCAGCTCACATCTCACACTCGACTCTATCAATTACGCTCTCGACTCGGTAGCGGCGAGTGGCCACTTGACTGAAGTGGCCTTCCATCTGGAAGCGGCGCGATCTGGAATTGTGATCTGGAATATCTCACGACGCGGCGCCGCCGCCGCTCCCGTTCTGATGACCGCTCTACAATCAGCACGAGCATTAGACATGAGCCGTCAGCCGGAGCATCAGGAGGACGTTAGCCGCTGATGGTGGGAAGATTGGAGGGTGGTGATGAGAAAAGGCAGCGGTTTGATGGGTCCAGGTCGGGGACCTTCAAGGATTATGTTGAAGTGATCCTTTCGGCGTGCTGCAATTATGATCTACCTAATCTTCAATATGGTTACGTGCAAGTTAATTTTGCTAAATTTGTAGATTTGGGAGTGGGAATCTTTGTCATCGTTAGAGAAAGGTTACCTAGAGGCTGTATTTTATGTGCACAACCCATAGGGAGTGATGAGGCGTCTTTGAAAACCTGACAAGAGATAGAGCTAACAGCTCCAAACCATCATATAGGATATTTTTGGATCACTAACGGACAGGATAATATAAACCATTTTAGTTAATCTTTTTTAACCATTTTAACCAATTTAACCATTTTAGTTAACCCATAGGGCAAATATTTCTCAAAACAACTCTAAAAATCGCCTAAAGGTATCTGGCAAGGGTTCCTTCTCTACAGAATAATTCAGGCTGGTATATCTTTGGTTGTTTTCATTGGCTGCTATATTGTTTTAAGCAATGACGCAACGAACGACACTCAATTTTTTGCTTGATAGCAAAACCGTTCAAACATACCTCATCAAGGGATTCAATTTGTCATACACTTTTGAAATTTAATATCAATGAATTTACTGTATTTTATAATGAATATTATAGACGCCTTGGAACGTTTTCTTTCTCTCAAATTCAAATCCCAACTGTAAGCCGTTCTTCACCTCCGCAGTGTCCGTCGCCCCGGGCCGGTGTAATATTACCCGCATAACCGTTGCTCGCGGGGTAATTCCACTCTCGCACCTCAATTTCAGTCCACCTCCCTTTCACAGCTCCGAGCGCTCTAGCACTGCTTCTCGGCCGTCGCTATTCCGATCCGATTCAGTATTTGTTACCTTGCCCGAAGGGAATTTCAAACGGATTGTTGAAAATTGGACCCAACCGCCATAAGGGTAATAGCGCTCCAAATTTTTCACATCTGTAAAAAAAAACTTGAACAGGTCGTTTAGGTTTTGCAATTGTACACACACTGTCGGTCTATGTTATTGCGATGCGATAGTTCGTATTGTTCTTCTGAAGGGGATCGCCATGTTGGCTGCTCTTAACGTTAGAAAAGTGTTTGTTTATAACGAAAAATATCTTAGAATAATGGATATACTTAATAAAAGATTTGATAAATATTATTCTGTCTCTTGATTAGTAGTGGTGTTTATATATCTATCTGTTTTTATCTGTATCGTGCTATTTCCAGGTCAACTTGATGGGTAAGCTAATCTAGGCTAATAAGTTATACTATCTAGGCCTATGAAATAATAAGACTATTTTGTTACAACAATTTAAATTTATTACCTATCTGAAATACAATTCTAATTTAAATTTGAATTTATGCTTAATTATTTATAGATTATAATGGATACAAAATGATGTGGGTAATTTCAGTCCTTATATCTCTTGCTTCACAATTATAGTTAAATGTCTATCAGCTGGGTTTAACAATGGAATACATTCAGACTCTTTCTCAGGGAGGGGAACTCGTGCTGACAAGCAAACTCAATTTTTATATTCAATTTGGAAATAGAAATTAATATCATGGATAAATTTTGAATCTTTAAAAGAATGTTAATTGTTCACAAATGTTAGGGATAAAATACAGTTCAAGTCTATTGTCTTCTTGTCACTATCTTGGGTATTGATGGATGTATGGGTGGATCTTACCAAATCTGCTTCAATGATTCTTCGCCCAGTACTATATATTTGGGAATAAATAAATTTAAAATGGGATTGAATTTAAATTGGTACTGTTTGGGCAATGTCCCTATTATTTGGAACTAGAATAAAAGCTCTAGTCCAGACTGGGGAATTTATTAAAATGGAGGAACTGTGTCCTTATAAAATTTAGATGCTAACACTAGGGAAGCTGGATCAAGAAGAAAGGTCAGTGGTGTCTCTCTGGGGTTCACACATGTTCTTCATTGTTGACTGTTAGGGGTTCACGCATCTTGAAGCACAAACACTTAGCACAACACTGGGTAATGTGATTTTGATTAATTGGTAAATTTGGTTTTGAATATATATGTATATTATATAAAATGTTTTAATTTGTATTGCAACTCTTTTACACAATAAATAACTACTTAGGCTAGTGGGCATTTTATTGGGATATTTCTTTAATTTAAAATTATTTGATTATATTTTAAATGTATTTCGGATAAAATAATAAATTATTGATATTATGATAATTATGTCCTAAGGGGTGATAAGGTGAGATATTCTTATATACTAATATTAGCAAACAAAGTGATAACGCATAAAATCATCTTGGTTTAATACTGAATTACCATCTGGTCTCCATTAGCTACTCATTGAATTAAATCTAATAACGATATTAAACAAATAACACATAACTTATACTAAAATAACGGATGTGGCGAATGAAACATTACAATTATCCCCTCAGAAATTTGTATGGAATGAAATGACAGACAAATTTCGATTAATGTTGAATGAGACACATGAAATATTTAGTATGAATGATTCTTAAAGCTAGTATGATATACATTAAATGTGTGAAAATCTGGTGATATGATACTTAAATTCTACGTTAACACATGAAAACAAATTGTTACTAATTGAATGTACTAAACTACCATTGTCTATATTAAACTCGTAGATTCATTCTAATTCGCACTCACTGTAAAGGTTTTTTTATAGTTTGTGGCA
This sequence comes from Neoaliturus tenellus, assembly GCA_030545055.2. Taxonomy (NCBI): domain Eukaryota; kingdom Metazoa; phylum Arthropoda; class Insecta; order Hemiptera; family Cicadellidae; genus Neoaliturus; species Neoaliturus tenellus. The sequence continues at coordinate 6,026,365 of CM061534.1, read as the reverse complement.
TTTATTTGTTTCTTGATCCCCTCGATCTTCTCATGAATTAGATATAATTGTTTATAGTATATTGTTTATTACACAAATCTTTCGTCACTTATGCAGGTATTGGAGCGTTGTCAATGTCCTCGTCGGGTGTTGATTCCTCTTCATCAATATCTTGTTGTGGTTCTAAATATTTCCTCAATGCTGAAATGTGGTATGGGATATGTAGTTGATTTAAAACTTTGTGGGTTTTCTACTTTTAATTCGTGTGTGTTAAATACACATAAGCCTGGTACATAAGCCTGGCTTCCGAAAATATGTGGTTGTATTTTAGCAACAAATTACTTAATAACTCCTTCTCATTACTGCTGATGTATGTGTTAGAGGTTAATGCGTTATTAATTTCTTCTTTCGTCAAAAGTGTCTCTTCTCCCGTTGTATCGTGTTTAGTCTCATCAAAGCTGCCTATGTCGTAATATTCATCACAAGTTGCATAATCATTACTGTCACTCGACATCAGATCATTATAATTATTATTTAGCCTTTGGCAATCATCAATTGTAATCTGACATAATTGTCCTTCGTTAATACTCATGCTGAACTTCAATGTTATTTTATTATTATTTATCATCATATTTAATTCACTATCATTAAAATTTATCTCCATCTTCGTAGCAACTAGTGTATCTATTCCGAAAATTACGGGTTTGATGAGGTTAGGCACAATAAGGAACTGTATTTGTATAGTGTGTCCTTCAATAGTTACGGGAATATAAATTATTCTTGAAACACGTTTTGATTTGTCTCCTGTAGCAGTCTTTATTACTGTGTTGGTAAGGGGAAATTCTTCATAAGGTTTAAGTAATTGTTGGTTTTCTTTGAACCAATTTTCTGATAAGCAGGTGATAGAAGAACCGGAGTCAATTAATGCGTTAGTTTTAATGTTATTGATGGTTATATTTATTTCTGGACAATTTATTTGAGTTGGTGTTAAATTTGTTTCATTATTATCTGATGATTCATCTAACAAGAATTCTTTATCACACATGATATTATTTACATGAAAATTATAAATAAGGTCTGTTGAATTTATTAGGATCTAGCGCTGTAGTTGCAATGTTATCTTTGGTTGCGGTCGCTCCTCGGTGGGCAATTACAGCGGGGTGCCGTTTCCCTGGTTGTCTTGGGATAGGCCGCTATTGTTTGTAGGGTGTTGGTTTTGAGTAGGGTAGTGTGTATTACCATCAGTCTGTCTTATCATAGTGCATACTTGGGATTGTTCTTTCGTTGGATACGATCGGTCGTTTCTGTGGTGATTATTCTGCCTGGATTGGTATGTGTCTCGATCGTATGGTTTGTATTCATGGCGTGGCCTATTGTTGTTGTACTTGTATGGTGGTTGATTAGGTTGATTCTGGTTATGCGTCCCTTGATATCGAATGTTTTGATATGGTTGGTTTGTGTATGGGGCCTTTGGTTGGTACGCATGATGGTTTATGTTTGGAGCATGTGAATTTTGACGATGATTGTGGTTGTTGGGACTGTTGGGTCGAGTGTTGGAATTTTGTATCTGGTGGTTATTTTGTCTTGACCACTTTGGTCCATCTCTTATGTCTTCTCGTTGTAATAGTTGTTCAAAAGCCTTGATTGAGGTGATATTCTGTACAACACGACTGTCTTGGGTTATTTGGTCAAAATTTTCGGCTAATATAGTGACGATTTCTTCTTCTGTTAATGGCGGTGTGATTGATTGCAATAATAATACACGCTCGGTAAAGTATTCTGCTCTACTTAGTGTCCCGTTGCTTCGGTATTTTTCTGCTTCGATCTTTGTCCGAATGCCTCGCTGTACCTCACGACTCCAGTATTTATTAGTAAATTCTTCTGCAAATTGTCCCCAACTTTTGATGTTATCTTTGATTAATTGTAGCCATCGTGATGCTGGTCCCTCAAAACTAATCTCCAAAGTGTCCTTTAGATGCTCGATCGGGTCATTGTTCGGTTGTCTTTGTAAACTCTTCTCATAATACCTTTTTAATCTCTTGAGAAACTCGTTAGGGTTTCCTGCTCGTCCACTAAATTTTGGTATATGGCGTTCTGTCCATTCGCTCCCGTTACACACTATGTGAATAGGTCCGCTCAAGTTGGTCTGATTCTGTGTGGCTGATTTAAGGTTCTTTACATCGCTCTCACATTTGTTGATGGTGTCGGATAGTGATTTTATATCTTGTCCTACCGTAAACTCATGCTGTTCTAATTTTTTATTTACATTATCCAAAATATTCTTTTGTTGTTTGGCGACCTCGCTTTCAATTGACATTTTATGTTTGGTTAGGTTGGTGTCCACAAAATTTTCGATTTCCCGTCGTGAATTATCGATCTGGTCAATGACATTTGTTTGAAATTGTACAATGCTGTTGGTTTGTTCCAATTGAGTCGATTTTAATTCGTCTAATTCGTAGCGAAATTCATCTTGAGTGGTTCTAATATCTTGGATTTGGTTTTGGAGCATGTTGTAGCAAGTTTTAATTTCGTTACTTAGTTTGGCATCCGTCTCATCCAATTTTGCATTAGTCTCTTCGAACTTTGCATTTAGTTCAAATCTAGTTTCGTCCATTTTGGATTTAGTTTCTTCCATTTTATTATTTAATTCTGATTTAGTTTCGTCCATTTTTAAATTCAATTGTTGTAGGTAGGTGAGGATGGTGTTGAAATCAGGTTGTGTATTAGTGTCATGATTTATTTGTTCTGTCTGTGTTTTACTGTTTTGTGAGGGAGATGAAATATTATGGTCACTTGTGTCGCTCGATGTGGCGTGTGTGTTCGCTGTGCGTGCCGGCGTCATGTTGAATTCGACGTTCTCGTCGGGTCCGCTCGGTTTCTCTGACTGATTTGCGTCCGCGGGAAATCCATTTTTGTTGGGTTGGCACACTTGCAGCGTGTCGATCGACAGCTGATTGTCGACACAGGAGTCTGAAGGAACGGTCGTCGTTGATTGGCTGGTAGGAGTGACGTCACGGCTAGTTTCTGTCGCTATGCAACGGTGATCATCCGGTCGATCTATCGAACTCATCGTAATCGGATAACGTTTAGGCTTACGTAAATTATAAGAGTTTTGCATTAATTATTTACGGAATTTGGGGAATAAAAATTGTAGTGGGATGTGGATTTCTTAATGACTAATATTCTTACTTAGATTACTTAAGCTAACCTACTTATTTAAGAGTTGCAATATCTATTTTAATTGAGGTTGCTTGCCAGTACGTTGGGCGCCATTTTGCAATTGTACACACACTGTCGGTCTATGTTATTGCGATGCGATAGTTCGTATTGTTCTTCTGAAGGGGATCGCCATGTTGGCTGCTCTTAACGTTAGAAAAGTGTTTGTTTATAACGAAAAATATCTTAGAATAATGGATATACTTAATAAAAGATTTGATAAATATTATTCTGTCTCTTGATTAGTAGTGGTGTTTATATATATCTATCTGTTTTTATCTGTATCGTGCTATTTCCAGGTCAACTTGATGGGTAAGCTAATCTAGGCTAATAAGTTATACTATCTAGGCCTATGAAATAATAAGACTATTTTGTTACAACAATTTAAATTTAT